>QEPC01015444.1:242743-264681 GCA_003113815.1 Sphenodon punctatus | reverse complement strand
AGTTCTCCCAGCCAGGAATGAATGAAACCAGTCCAAGACCGTTCTGCCAATCCTGGTACCGTCCTGCAAGTGAGTCACCAACACTTTATGGTCGACTATGGGTGTTTTGAGACGTGATGAGATCACAGTGAACCACGCTGAATACCTACATGTGGTCACTGTGCCCTGCACGTCTGTTTGGCGGCCACCAGATGTTCACCACGCTGAATACCCACAGGGGTCAATTTCAACCACGCTTCCCGGGCTCCCGGCGCGAAAATCAGCTGAAGCATGGTGAAAGTGATTCCAGGCGGGCATAAAAAAAAAGTAACGTCTGGTCGGCTATCACAGCCCAGAATCCCCGGCGGCATTCTGGGCTGTGGTGAACTCAGCCAGACGCTGCGGTGGCATTGGCCTCGCCACCCACCTGTCTCTCAGGAGGGCAGGTGGCAACGCAGCGTGGAGGGGGCAGGGCCGTGCGGCTGCACATTGCGACGTGCGACCCTGCCCCCTCCCTGATTCCCCGCCGGGATCCCAGACATGTCTGTTTGCCGTGCCTGGGTGATCCTGGCGGGGAATCTCTGGGTTGTTTTCAGGACGGGGCGATGCCGTCACGTCTGAAAACACCCTATGTCGAATGCAGTCGAAAGGTCTAGCAAGACCAATAAGGTCTGACGACCCTGGTCCAATGCCAGACGGAGATCGTCAACCAAGGCCACCAATGCAGTCTCCGTACCATACTCAGGCTGAAACCCAGACTGAGAGGGGTCAAGGAAATCAGTGTGGTCCAGATGTTCCTGGAGCTGCTGTGCCACAGCCCGCTCAATAATCTTCTCTAAAAAGGGGAGGTTAGAGACCGGCCGATAACTGGCAGGAGCATCAGCGTCAAGAGATGGTTTCTTGAACAGGGGCCTAACCACAGCCTCCTTCAGGCAGTCAGGCACCCTGCCCTCCCTAAGGGAGGCACTAACCACCCCAACCAGCAATGGCCGTAACGTCTCCTGGCTGGCTTTCACCAAACAGGACAGGCATAGGTCTTGTTCACAAGTGGTGGAACAAACAGATCCCATCAAGGACTCAACATTGGCAGGTGACACCATCTGAAACCGATCCAACAAAACAGGACAGGACGGGGCATCCATAGCCCCAAGATGATCCTCTGCAATAACTGTGGTACTGAAATCGTGGTGGATGCGAGCGATCTTGGAGCAATTTGCCCCAAGGTATGTCTAAGCAGCACCACATAGTGAACACAGGGCCAAACTAGTGTTCATATCAAGGCCAAAACACACATTCAGACACCTATTGATGTTATGTCTAAAGACACCTAAAGACTGATACAACTCAGGAAGAAAAAGTAAGAAAAAGTTGAGGAACTACTTTGAAGTAACTAATTCAAACAAGTTTGGATATTAAAACAACAAAGATTATACAGTGCCTCTCTTGTTAACATTTATTAATGATTTAATAGGAGTCACATAGATAAAATCAGGATAGAGCAAGGAATTGTAAATGTTAGTTGAAAAATTAATGGACTCATAAGTAAACACACAGCAATTAGGAGCCTCATCCAGCATTCCAGATGCACCCCAAACATTTATTAATGATGATGACGATGAGCAAAGAATGTAGAAGGTGCTCCTAGATAGCAGAAGAGAAAGAAATTGGCGTGCGTCTGGCCTGTCAGAAACATTAACTTCTGACAATTAGATACAAGCTATCAGAAACAGATAACATTAGTCAGAGATAGAGAATAACACAAGACTTGATTTTAAATATTGAAACTGAGTACTTGAAATTTTCAGAAGTAACACACAAGATAATGAAGTGAATGCAGGAAGCTTGGCATTCTCCTCATTTAAAAATACATTGAATTTGAAGATTCCCTGAAAGCTGTTATGTCATTTTTTGTAGGACTTTAGTGCCAAATTAAGTCCAGCTACCGACCTGTCTCTAATCTTCCCTTTTTAGGGAAGGTTATTGAATGGGCGGTGGCACTGCAGCTCCAGGCGCATTTGGATAACATCGGTTTCCTTGACTCTTTTCAATCTGGGTTCCGCCCCGGGTATGGCACTGAGATGGTGTTGGTGGCCTTGGTGGATGATCTCCACTGGGAGATGGATGCAGGATGTTCGACATTTCTGATCCTGCTAGATCTCTTGGCCGCTTTAGACACCGTGGACCATGAGCTGCTGTCTAGACGATTACGAGACCTGGAGGATCTGGACGGGACTGTCTTTGGGTGGTTCCACTCATTCCTCTCAGGAAGAAGCCAGTGGGTGGTGCTGGGGGCTGAAACATCAAGCCCCCGGGCTTTATCCTGCGGCGTTCTGCAAGGTTCGATTCTGTCTCCGTTATTGTTGAATGTGTATATGCAGACCCTGGGGGAGATCGTGAGAGGATTCAGGGTGCGATGTCACCAATATGCTGATGATACTCAGCTGTACCTCTCGTTTTCAACTGACCCAGGTCCTGCGGTCTCATTGCTTTCCCAATGTTTGGAGGCCGTGGCGGATTGGATGAGGCAGAGCAGACTGAAACTAAATCCCGATAAGACCGAGGTGGTGGTGGTGGGGCGAGGGAGATTCTGGCCCCCCTTGTGGGGGGGGGGGTCTGTTCTCCTATCGCCCAGCAGGTTCGGAGTCTGGGGGTGGTGTTGGACTCAGGTCTGGATCAGCAGGTGGAGGCGGTGGTTAAGACTGCCTTCTGCCTGCTGTATCTGCTACGGAGGCTGTGCCCATACATTTCCAGGACTGACCTGGCCACCCTTATTCATGCCTTCATCACCTCAAGGCTGGACTACTGCAATACGCTCTACATGGGGCTTCCCTTGTTTCTGGTTCAGAGGCTGCAGCTGGTGGAGAATGTGGCGGTCAGTCTCCTTATGGGGACTAGGCGACGGGAGCACATAATACCAGTGCTCCATGCTCTGCACTGGCTGCCTATAGCGTACCGAGCCAGATTCAAGGTGTTGGTATTGTTTTATAAAGCCCTGCACAGTCTGGGCCCCTCATACCTCAGGGACCGCCTCACCCTTCGTGCCTCAGAGCGATCCCTTCCGCTCACTGGGGGTGCCTTCTTGGAGGTCCCCCAGGTGAGATGGGGGGCTACAATGGAGAGGGCATTCTCGATGGCTAGGATGCGACTCTGGAACTCCCTCCCGGAGGAAGCCCACCTGGTCCCAGGTCTACTGACATTTCGTCGAGCCTGCAAGACCTGGCTGTTCTCCCAGGCCTTTGGAGGGGAGGAGGGGAGGGTTGGGTAGCTGGGTGCGGGGGTTGGATATGGGATTGTTTTAAAAATTATTGCTGAAGTTGTTTTTAAATATTGCTTTTATGGAATTTTATTGCATTGTTAATTGTTGTAAGCTGCCCCGGGATGCCGTAGGCATGAGGGGGCGGCTAAATTTTTAAAATAAATAAATTAAATAAATAAATAGACACCCCCCCCAAACACAACAAGATTTGAGCAGGATGAGGAATGGTGTGGTGATGTGACATAGAAACTGGGTGTTTTTAAATGTTAGAGTAACCACTCACATCTGACAAGACTCCCTCCCAATGGAACCCAAACAGAGTAATCTCTAGGGCTCCACAGAGGGTGCCCCCAGGGGGCAGAGCCATGGAAGAGGGGTCATCAGGAGCCCCACATTTTATCTTCACCCTGAGCTGCACACATTCTAAGGCCAGCCCTGCCCTCAATCTCTTACGTAAACTACCCACTATTAGTGGATAGCGGTAGCTGCAACATAGCGTCTACCCACTGAGAAACATTTAATCACCACCAATTTCCCAGTGTGTAGATGCTATGTTGCAGCTACCCACTACCCACTATTAGTGGGTAGTATACATAAGAGATTGAGGGCAGGGCTAGCCTTAGAATTTGTGAGGCTCAGGGTGAAGATAAAATGTGGGATAATTTCAATAAAAGTGAAGACCTACATCAGAAGTTTTCAAACTATGCTTGGGAACCCCAAGAAGGGTCACACTGGGCATTTTTACACACACCTTAAAGTGCTGGTCTTTCAAGCATCTGGGTTTACAAGTCCTCAAGTAAGTTCCGGATGCATTCTTCACACACACTGCCCTGAGGCACGCTAAAGTAGCCACAGCTGTAGATGTGAGGAGCTGCCATGGAAACCAAGTGGCCACAGCTGCCTGGAGCAAAGCAGTTTACCAGGAGAACATTTTACACACAAAAGTTCTGGGAGAAGTTCTATGCAGAAGTTTAAAGATCCGGATGTTTAAGATCTGGGTGAGTGATTTAGACACACAGAAAGTTCAGGATGTAACAGCAAACATGCAGGAGAAATGTGTGTGTAAAAACACCCACTATTTCCAAGCTGATTCATATGCAATATACTTTGCACCTCCTTGCTGCTGCCATGGGAATATATTTAAGTCTCAAAATGGGGCTACATAAGCCTAACTTTGTGAACCACTGAACAAGATGGTTCTGAACAATGTGGAGAATCTCTTCGAACCACATGGATATTAATTCTTTAGCCATATTGTATTGGTTGTATTGGTTGGTGAGAGAGCTTATAGAGCTACCACTTTGTTTGCCTAAGGGTTGCAGAATCCTTCCCTTTATGATTGTTTTGATAAACAATGCAGATAGTTTCATGCGCTTTCCTCTAAAATCTTTAGCAAAAGCTTCCACTTATTTCATTAGGTCAGGTCCTTCGAAGCACCCCCGGTTAGGGTAGGATTTAAAGACCTAGGAATAAGACAAAAGGTTTTAGATTGAGCTGAATCCTCCTTGATAGGGTTGGATGTGGGAGAAGATGTCTTTCCTCTCAAGGCTTACGACAGAAGGGGTGATTTCAATAAAGGTAGAAGGAGCAGCACACAGGATAATATGAGAGGGAGGAGTAGGTCATTCTCCCATAGGACAAACCTGCCTTGGCAGGTACATAGGGTTAGGAGAGGTGATAGACAGCTATGTATTAATAGGGAGGACAGGAGGGATTGACTAAAATTAAAGACTGCATCTGTTAAAGCAAACTTAAAGATATTGCATTGGAATATTGTGAGTCTGAAACATTGGAAATTGGATAAGGAGTGGGAAGCATTTGTAGCCATAGCACACATAGTTCTATTTCAAGAGACATGGATGAAGGAGGACTTTTTCCTAAATGGGTTTAGAACCTTTACAAAAAAGGCATGGAGGATTAAGGATAAAGGTATATGTTGCAGAGGTCTAATTACATTAATTTCAGTAAATGTCCCTGGCACTATAACACAGATTGAAACAGGGTCAGAATTTATATAAGTGGTCGTAGTGGAGAACAGATGGCGAGCTCCATGGATATTTAATAATCTCTATTTTCCTCCAAGGAAGAAGGTGCAGGGAGAAAACCTTTTTACAGTGCTAAATCATTTGGTAGAAGTATTAAGGGAAAGTTACTGTACGGCAGAAATAATCATTGCTGGTGACTATAATGCAAGAGTTGGACAACTACATAACAAATTTTCCTCAGGATTGGAAGAGACTAGTGATGTACCTGACCCATGTGTGTTGGATCAGATAGCAAAACGTAGGGGGCAGGAATTGCTGAGATTCATGTATGATAACAATTTCAGGATGCTGAAGGGGAAGTTCTCTACAGACGATCCAGGAGCATATACTTTTTGTTCCATGAATGGTATAAGTATCGTAGATTATATTCTTGTAGATTTGTTTAGCTGAGCAAGATATGGGTCATTGGGGGTTACTTTGAGGTCAGAGAGTGACTGTTTTCCTGTAATGGCCCATCAACAAGAACTTCAGGAGCAAGAACAAGTACCAGTAGGTCAGTCTGGGAATTTACTAGGGAGAGTAGCCTGGAATGATCAAACTAAATTGAGGGCAGAAAGTATCGGTAATAAATGGACCCATATTTGGAATCAAGAAGAGATATTGGCGGATTCAGGTTGTAGAGTGCAGATGTATGATGATTTTGTTAAAGAGCTCTATGAGGCTATGGCTCAACCACCTAAAAGAGAGGAGAGATCTTCATACCATAGGGCATGGTTTGATGGGGGCTGTATAGCGGCTAAGAAGGGGCTACTGTGCCGTATTAGGCAATGGAGGGAAGGAGGAGGAAATGATTATCTGAATATGGTCAGGGAAATAAAGCAGTTGCATATAAAGACTCTAGGAAGTTTTGGAAGATTGTAAATGGTGGTGGGAAAACTGCGACAGTACATTCTGATGTGTATATAGACCCAGACTTACGGGTTAAATATTTTGGGAGGAAATATACAGCTGATTCAGAAGTACAGGAGTTCTTGCGAGATTCCCTGCAATTGGACAAAGATACACAGTCCTTGGAAAAAAAATAACTGATCACTGGGGAACAATTGGTCAGGATTATAGCAGAATTAGAATAGGGAAAGTGGCAGGCCCTGATCTGATCTCCTCAGAAGTTATTGCAGAATTTGAAGTTTGTTGGTCCCCTATTTTGAAGGAGATAATAAATAATGCGATAATGCACAATCAGTACCCAGAGAAATGGAAACAGAGCATTGTAGTCCGTATCTTTAAAAAGGGAAATAGGACAGACCCAGACTGCTATTGTCCCATCAGCCTGATTAGCATCCCTGCTAAAATATATGGGTGACATTTGCTGGAACGTGTGGAGGATTGGGTGGAAGGTAATGATATAATAGGAGAGGAACAGGCGGGTTTCAATCCAGATATTCATACATGGACCAGTGCTTTACTTTATATTATATTGTATCAAAATATATGAGTAAAAAGTTACAAATTTATGCAGTCTTTGTCGACCTCAAGGCTGTATTTGATATGGTGAATTGGGAACTCCTGTGGAAAAAACTTGATGATTTTGGTATGGATTGCTGTTAGGACTTATTAGGGAGTACTGCCACAAGTACTATGGGAACACTACCGCAAGAGTCAGATATGGTGCAGCTGGGGAGTTATCTCACCCTTTTATAACTAATAAGGGTGTCAGGCAGGGATGTGTGCTGGCTCCAGTACTATTTAGCTTGTTTTTGAACGATTTGCAGAATTGGTTGGGAAAAAGAGATTGTCATACCCCCAAACCTTTGGGCAGCAGAATACCATGCCTTTTATATGCCAATAACGCAGTCCTGTTGTAATTTTCTAAGGTAGGACTGCAGCAACTGTTGGACGATTTTTTTTTTAATACTACTCAAATAACAAGTTAGTCATTAATATCTAGAAGACAAAGGTTATGGTTTTGGGGTCTAAGAAAAGGAAGACATGGTTTCTCAATAACCAGGCCCTGGAAGTAGTGGGAGCTTAAGTATCTGCTATCTGGGCCCTACTTTTACTAGCAAATTAAGATGGGTTTATCATTCAAAGTGGGTAGCTACAAAAGTGGTGCAGGCGGCAGGGGGTAACTTGAGATTTTATAACAAATTTCAAAGGAAGCCATAGAGAGAAACACCGTTAGTTGGGAAAATCAAAATTGAATCAATGCTGTTGTATGGATCTGAGATTTGGGGACAGAATGAGAAGGCAGTTTCTATTATAGAAAAAAGTCAAAGTGCCTTTCTCAAGCAATTGCTTGCAGTCCCTAAAAGTACTCCAGCTGCAATGGCAAGGATGGAAACGGGCATATTGAATATAGGAACCATAGCAAATTTACGTCCAATACATTATTGGTTCAAAATTAGGAGCTATTCATCAAGGAGATTTCCGAAGCAGTTATTATTGAATGACAGAGGGAATAAGATTTCCTTGGCTGGATGAACTACAAAGGTCTTTTATTCTGAGTTAGGAGATAGATGGGTGAGTGGTGACCTACTACCCCAGCCAGATGATAAGTTTATTATAGACTATATATTTATGAACATATCTAGATAACAGGATATGGCTGCAATAAGAGCAGTCAGGTGTGCTCCTTTGTATCACTATATTAAGACTGATGGGAGCCAAGCTCCCTATCTGACTCAAGTAGTGTATGACTATGTCCGATATAGAGACATTTTGACAAGACCTAGATTCGATCAGTATGGGACAGCAGTACAGAAGGGAAGGTGGTCTAAGACCCCGTACAGTAGGAGGTTCTGCTCTTGCTCTCTAGGTGAAAGTGAAGATACTGTACATTTTTTGTGGGTTTACCCAAATTATAAGACATGGAACAAAAAGTTTTTAGACCCCGTTATTCAGGAGGTGCACTGTTTTAATAACTTTGAAAAAAAAAAATCTTCTCCAAAATATGTCTTTGACTGTATTAAATGCAATAGCACAATTATTGACTTTATAACAGAAAGAATGCAGTAGAATTGATATATTAGATTGAGATCAGGGGTTAAGAGCTTGGCAACCAGGGGCCAAGCTGTAACTGCCAGCAAGCTCTGAGAAGAGCAAGGCACTCTGGGACCAAGCTGTAGTTGTCAGCAAACCCCGAGAAGAGTGACACATCAAGGTATATGTCTCATCGTAACCAAGCCAAGTACGTGCACTTGAGACCTCGCATCTTCATGAGTTAGACCCCTTGTCTCTCCCTCTGTTCCCCTTCCTAAGTCTCTCCCCCAGCTCCTGTCTCTCAGATTGTAAGCCCTAAGGGCAGGGACCGTGTCTATTTTATTACTTTGTAAAGTGCCAGGTACACTGCTGGCGCTATATAAATGTTTGTTAATAATAANAAAGTATAAGCTGCAGCCACCGGAAGAGCAACACTCTCAGGGGCAAGGTCCCAGTTGCCAATAGGTTTCTCAGAGGAGCAGGCAATGTTTATAGGTAATTAAGACACTATGGGAGAAATGTTTAGGGATGTGCGAACGCGGTTTGGAAGTTCGGAGTTTGACCCGATCGCGGTCCGTTCAGATGACCGAACCCAAACCTGAACCCAAACCAACCAAACTGAACCTGATTCCGAACTCCGAAATGACCAAACAGTTCAGTCGGTTCAGATTGAGTTTGGGTGGTTCAGGAAGGAGAAATGTGACCACTGCTAGTTGATGACCACTGCCTGACCCAGGCAGGCACAGGGAGGGGGGAGGCAGCTGAGGAGCAGACTTCCAGGCACCAGGGGTGGAGAGGCTTGGAGTAGCAACCAGCCTGCCCAATCACCATCCCTTTTCTCCTCAGACCACTAGCTTCGCAGTCTGTGATTGGCCACGGGCTAGGCTGCATGGAGTTAATGGGGCTTGTGGTGAGGCGGGCGCAGCAAGTAACAAAACGGATTGCCCTCCCCCTTTTCTAACACCATCTGAGCTAGTCACTGTTCTGACAGCAGGCATTTTCAGAAGGCTCCCTCTCCCAGCAGTTTGTTCTCCTCAATCCATTGCCATCCTCCTCCTACATGACCCATCCAACCCATTTACCTCCATATTATCATTTATTTATTTATTTATTTATTTATTTATTTTCTGGATTTATACCCCGTCCCTCCTGAAAACAGCTCGGGGCAGCTTCCAGCAATAATAATAATTTAGATTATATTAGATTGATTTACATGTTATTATTTTTATTTTTTACCCATCCCTGTGTTCTTCCTCCCCCCTCTATTGAATCCTTTCCCTCTCCCTCTATATATTCCATCCCTGATTCCCTTCCCCTGTTTTAAGTTTTGGGTTTATTTAGAGTAGGATTATTATTAGATTGATATTCATTTCAGTTTTGTACCCCTCCCTGTGTTCTTTGTGTTTCCCTAGATAGATAGATAGATAGATAGATAGATAGATAGATAGATAGATAGATAGATAGCTTAGTTATAGAGATAGATAGAGCTAATGTGTAGTGATTGGTTTATATTACTTTATAGTATGTTTGTAGGACAAGGCCTTTGTAGTTATTAGGATATTCCATTTATTTCAATAGGTTTTAGAATATTTAATAGTTAACAGCAGTTAGATTTAGTGTAGAGATAGCTATATATAATATTATTTTTAAAAATTGGTAAAAAAATTAAAACATTTTTAAATAAAATCTTTGTGTATGTTTGTCAGACTTGGAAGACATGGAGAAGGGAAGCAGGAGAGGCCAGTCTGCTGCCTGTAAGACAGGCAATGGGGCACATGGGAGAGGTGGTAGGGGTAGGGGCCTTATCAGCGGAGTGGCAGCAGTAACCCGAGCACATCACTACGCCCCAAACTCCGCAGGCCTGCTTTAGGGCAACAGGCTTCAGCGGCTCAGTGTTTCCTCCTGGCAATGTCCTCCACTGTCACGCAGGGCAGTGGAAGACTTGCAGGACATGAGGCTGCGGCTCTCTCTGCTGCTGCTGCTGCTGCTGCTGCTGCTGCTGCTGCTGCTACTTCCGATGTTCCTCCAGGGTCACCAATGTCCCCCGTTGTGGAGGCAATCCCCAGCAGTCCAGAACTGATGGATCCCACCCCAGCTGCTAGAGGCAGGACCCAATCCCTGAGCAATGGCAGTAGGGAGAGGAGTAGCAGTGGCAGAAGCAGCAGTAGCAGCTATAGAGGGGGGCACAGGGAGAGTGCCAGCAGCACGGCGGACACAGACAGTCTAGCCTCAGGGTCCCAGTACTCCCCTTCATGGGACATCACCATGATCACGGACAGGGAGTCAGAGGCAGACACTAGTGCCACAGAGATGTCTGGAGCTGAGTAGACGACTGACCCTCCTCCCAGAGCTGGCAGCAGTGCATCACCCCGGGCGGGCCAGAAGGCAGGAGGGGTGGAAAAATCATCTGTATGGTAACATTTTAAGCTGGTGCGGGCAGGTGATCCCAGAGAGGTTCAGTGCACTTTGTGCAATAAGCTGGTGAAGTGTGGGCAGGTGCTCGCCAACCTGGGGACAACTGCAATGGTGAGGCACCTGAAGTCATGCCACAGTGCTCTGCTGCTAAGCGGGAATGCAGGGGAAGTAGATGCCAGTGGGTTCCCAACTACAGCGGCCAGTCACCCGGCTCCTTCAGTGGGCAAGCGTCCTGTACCAACTGCTGTCTCTACCAGCAGGAACAGGGGGAAGAACAGCAGCAGGAGCCTCTCCAGCAGCGTTAGTCCACCATGGAGGAGCTGGGGTGGGGGCAGCTGCCAAGGCCATCGGCAGCAGGGTAGCATGACTTTCAAGAGAAAGCCAAGCACCTGTTGGCTGAAATTATTGCGCTGGATGGGCAGCCCTTTTCAATTGTAGACGAGAAGGGCTTCCAGTGGCTGATTGGGTTCCTGGCCCCCCAGTTTAAGCTGTCATCCTGCACCACCCTCAGTCAGACTGTGGTGCCAGATCTTCACAGGGCTTTGAAGAAGCGGGTGAGGTAGCAGCTGGCAGGGGATGGGGGGTCCACGGTCCACTTCACCATGGACCTGTGGTCCAGCAGGAATGCCCAGCATCCATACCAGGTGGTAACAGCGCACTGGTGGCAGGACCTGGAGACAGCTTTGGGGAGTGGCAGAAGGGGTCCCGAAGCAGGGTATAGGTGGGCCCTGCTTCAGGCACAAGTCATCGACAGCCCCCACACATCCAGGAACATAGAGTTAGTCCTGGCCGCCATGGTAAGGGAGTGGGTTATGCCAGGTGCAGTCTTCCTCAAGGGGTGTGTGGTTACAGACAATGCCGCAAATGTACGAAAGGCAGTCCATGATGGGGGCTTCACCAGCATCCCTTCTGCTACACACACCCTTCACCTGGTGGTCAGGGATGCTCTGGGATTGGGAGATAAGGGGATTGGGGAAGGCACCCTTAGCTCCCTGATCGACCAGGGGAGGAAGCTGGCAGGGTTCTTCAGCCGGACCCTGAAGGGCAGCGAGCTCCTCCGGGAGAAGCAGGCTGAGCAAGGCTCCCCAGGGCACCAGTTGGTCCAGGATGTGGCCACACAGTGGAATACCACCTTCCTGATGCTCGAGCGACTTCTTTAGCAGAAGGCCGCCTTGCATCAAGTTCAACTGGAGACGGACTGCGGGGCACCGGAAGGGTTTAATGGGGTGGAATAGGAGCTCCTGGCTCAAATGGTCTTCGTCCGGAGACCATTCCTGGCCGTAACAACCAAGTGACCCCTCTGGTCAATAGTCTCCACAGGAATCTGGACGCAATTCACGGGGGAAAGGATTGTGGTCCTGCGGGCAGGAAGCTGGCCTATGAGGCACTTGACCTGGTGTGGAAGCTGAAGTCAGGGTTGGAGGCACGTTTTGATGAGCTCCTGCAGTGGGAGCAATATGTCCTGGCAACAGTGCTGGACCCCAGGGTCAAGGGCAGCATGACATGCCAGACAGCACTCTATGCCCTCCAGAAGGATGCGCTGGTGGAGAGGGTCCGTCAGACAGTGCGGGCTATGCAGCAGGACACCCCTGGGGATGGTGGGAATGGGAGCAGCCACCTCTCTCAGCCAGGTGCATTTATCCCTGCCCTCAGCCCTAGCGGTAGCAGCAGCAGCAGCAGCAGCACCCCTGTTGCCAGCAGCAGCAGAAGCAGCTCAGCCTATGTGCAGGCCACTTTTGGGAGCATGGGGACCCCCACAACAACACGGCAAGCAGCGTGGCTGATGGTGGTGGTGGAGGTGGTTACCAGACAGAGCTACGAGAGGGAGTACGATGGCACCTCAGCAGCCATGGAGACCTACCTGGAGGAGGAGCCATGCATTGATCCCAGCAGCGATCCCTTGGCCTACTGGGCCAGCAAGGCCAACGTGTGGCCGGCCCTGTCAAAAGTGGCCACGGGTATCTTGTCCTTCCCACCAACCAGTGTCCCCAGCAAGCGGGTTTTCTCTGTGGCGGGGGACATTTGCTCCCCGCACTGCCTGAGACTGGGGGCCAAGTTGGTGGAGCAGTTGTTGTTCATTAAGGTGAACCTTCTGCTGATGGGATTCTTCTGCTGCTGGCTACATGATCTTGGCCGGCCAATGTGACACTGACTGGCTCTCGCTCTCTCATGCTGCACAGTCTTTGCTAGCCTGAGTGCCCTGCTGCCAATGTCCCAGCCTGCCTGCCCTACTGCCTCTCATGCTGCACTGCCTGTCTGCCCGCCCAGCTTGCTGCCAAGCTCAAAGCATGCCTCAGTCCACCTTCCTGCCTCCCATGCCATGGTGCCTGTCTGCCCAACCAGGTTGCCTAGCTCAAAGCCTGCCCAAGCCCACCTGCCCTACTGCCTCTCATGCCATGCTGCCTGCCTGCCAGTCTGACTGCCTGCCCAGATTGCAAAGTTTGAACCCTGCCTCAGTCTGCCTGACTGTCGCTCATGCCACCCCANTCTGTATGGTAACATTTTAAGCTGGTGCGGGCAGGTGATCCCAGAGAGGTTCAGTGCACTTTGTGCAATAAGCTGGTGAAGTGTGGGCAGGTGCTCGCCAACCTGGGGACAACTGCAATGGTGAGGCACCTGAAGTCATGCCACAGTGCTCTGCTGCTAAGCGGGAATGCAGGGGAAGTAGATGCCAGTGGGTTCCCAACTACAGCGGCCAGTCACCCGGCTCCTTCAGTGGGCAAGCGTCCTGTACCAACTGCTGTCTCTACCAGCAGGAACAGGGGGAAGAACAGCAGCAGGAGCCTCTCCAGCAGCGTTAGTCCACCATGGAGGAGCTGGGGTGGGGGCAGCTGCCAAGGCCATCGGCAGCAGGGTAGCATGACTTTCAAGAGAAAGCCAAGCACCTGTTGGCTGAAATTATTGCGCTGGATGGGCAGCCCTTTTCAATTGTAGACGAGAAGGGCTTCCAGTGGCTGATTGGGTTCCTGGCCCCCCAGTTTAAGCTGTCATCCTGCACCACCCTCAGTCAGACTGTGGTGCCAGATCTTCACAGGGCTTTGAAGAAGCGGGTGAGGTAGCAGCTGGCAGGGGATGGGGGGTCCACGGTCCACTTCACCATGGACCTGTGGTCCAGCAGGAATGCCCAGCATCCATACCAGGTGGTAACAGCGCACTGGTGGCAGGACCTGGAGACAGCTTTGGGGAGTGGCAGAAGGGGTCCCGAAGCAGGGTATAGGTGGGCCCTGCTTCAGGCACAAGTCATCGACAGCCCCCACACATCCAGGAACATAGAGTTAGTCCTGGCCGCCATGGTAAGGGAGTGGGTTATGCCAGGTGCAGTCTTCCTCAAGGGGTGTGTGGTTACAGACAATGCCGCAAATGTACGAAAGGCAGTCCATGATGGGGGCTTCACCAGCATCCCTTCTGCTACACACACCCTTCACCTGGTGGTCAGGGATGCTCTGGGATTGGGAGATAAGGGGATTGGGGAAGGCACCCTTAGCTCCCTGATCGACCAGGGGAGGAAGCTGGCAGGGTTCTTCAGCCGGACCCTGAAGGGCAGCGAGCTCCTCCGGGAGAAGCAGGCTGAGCAAGGCTCCCCAGGGCACCAGTTGGTCCAGGATGTGGCCACACAGTGGAATACCACCTTCCTGATGCTCGAGCGACTTCTTTAGCAGAAGGCCGCCTTGCATCAAGTTCAACTGGAGACGGACTGCGGGGCACCGGAAGGGTTTAATGGGGTGGAATAGGAGCTCCTGGCTCAAATGGTCTTCGTCCGGAGACCATTCCTGGCCGTAACAACCAAGTGACCCCTCTGGTCAATAGTCTCCACAGGAATCTGGACGCAATTCACGGGGGAAAGGATTGTGGTCCTGCGGGCAGGAAGCTGGCCTATGAGGCACTTGACCTGGTGTGGAAGCTGAAGTCAGGGTTGGAGGCACGTTTTGATGAGCTCCTGCAGTGGGAGCAATATGTCCTGGCAACAGTGCTGGACCCCAGGGTCAAGGGCAGCATGACATGCCAGACAGCACTCTATGCCCTCCAGAAGGATGCGCTGGTGGAGAGGGTCCGTCAGACAGTGCGGGCTATGCAGCAGGACACCCCTGGGGATGGTGGGAATGGGAGCAGCCACCTCTCTCAGCCAGGTGCATTTATCCCTGCCCTCAGCCCTAGCGGTAGCAGCAGCAGCAGCAGCAGCACCCCTGTTGCCAGCAGCAGCAGAAGCAGCTCAGCCTATGTGCAGGCCACTTTTGGGAGCATGGGGACCCCCACAACAACACGGCAAGCAGCGTGGCTGATGGTGGTGGTGGAGGTGGTTACCAGACAGAGCTACGAGAGGGAGTACGATGGCACCTCAGCAGCCATGGAGACCTACCTGGAGGAGGAGCCATGCATTGATCCCAGCAGCGATCCCTTGGCCTACTGGGCCAGCAAGGCCAACGTGTGGCCGGCCCTGTCAAAAGTGGCCACGGGTATCTTGTCCTTCCCACCAACCAGTGTCCCCAGCAAGCGGGTTTTCTCTGTGGCGGGGGACATTTGCTCCCCGCACTGCCTGAGACTGGGGGCCAAGTTGGTGGAGCAGTTGTTGTTCATTAAGGTGAACCTTCTGCTGATGGGATTCTTCTGCTGCTGGCTACATGATCTTGGCCGGCCAATGTGACACTGACTGGCTCTCGCTCTCTCATGCTGCACAGTCTTTGCTAGCCTGAGTGCCCTGCTGCCAATGTCCCAGCCTGCCTGCCCTACTGCCTCTCATGCTGCACTGNCACACACACACACACACACACACACACAAGCCCTGCCCCTCCTGGGGGGCTGTCTGCAAGTTGAGACCCTGCTGCTGGCACGTCTTTGGGTAATAACTTACGTATGCTACATGTGGAGGTGCCAGTTGCTGCTGGTAGGGATCGACTAGCTGTATGAGATTCTGCCATCTCCCAGAACATCAACACAGAGGGATAAAAGATTGGAAAGTACAAACAAAGCTTGTAACAACAAATATAACTTTTATGAACAATTTTTAAACAACAAGAACAACATTATAAAACCAAAACCAAACATATATACAAAGAAAAGAAACTTTTAACTTTGGGGTCTAACCTACTTGTCTTTGAGCCTGTCCCCCAGAACATGGGGGAAAGGCAAAAGGGGCACAGGACAGGACTGAGGGGCGGGCACCCTGTGGTCCGGCATTTTGTACCCATTCTGGAGGGCAAAGTCCATGGCCCCTGCCACAGCTGCATGCCACCTGGAGACCAACTGATGGTACAGTTCCAGGTGTTCCATCTCGGTGGAGATGTACTGGGCCTATGCCTCCACTTTCTTTGTTTCCACCTCGAGCACCTGGAACTGTTCCACCAGGCGGTTCTCCATGGTGGCTACATGCAACTGTAGGCCGTCCACAAACTGCCGGCTAGGCTTCTTGACTTCCGCCTGAAAGGCCCTTGCCGCTGCAGACTCCCAGGGCCTAGGGGACTCCACATCAGAGCTGGAGGAGAGAGAAGGGCTTACATGGTGTTGCTTCTGCCATGCTTTCCCCCCTTCTTCTGCTGACGATGATGCTCCATGGCCATGATGCCAGAGTCCTGCGGCTGCTGCCTCACTGTCAGCCCATGGAACTTCTCGCTGTCGGGTATCAGTCCTGATGAGGTCCCCTCGTGCTGCCTCCGAAACCTTTTGTGGCGGAACTAAAGAATATTAAAAGATAGGAACATAAGAAGTGCCATACTGCATCAGACCAATGGTCTATCAAGCCCTGCCTGCATTCTGTCTCCACAAGAGGGTGGGTGGCCACTCTCTCTCTGCAGGGGACTTCCTAACAGGTCATAGGGCAATCCATTCCCTTTTGTTCCAGCCCCTGTGCCTTACCTTGTATTCTGCAGTTCCATCCTCATGCCTCACCTACCACTGCCAGACATCGGACCTTCTGCACCTGCTGTCTGGCAGTGGCAGTGGAGACCTCTGCCTCGGTGTCCTCCTGGGCCTGGCACCAGTGCCAGGGGTGGCATCCGATTCCTCACCCTCTCTGAAACAGGAACACATAAACAACACCTAAGTAGTATCATACATTTATGATGATGCCTCTAGTCCTCCCTCCTTGGGGTACTAGGGATGGCAACGGGAGACAGTAACCCTGGCTGGGATGTGCAAATCCAAAAGACCCTGGCTGGCACGTGCAAATCCTGCCCTCCTTGGGGTGCTAGGGATGCCAACTAGAAAGACCCTGGCTGGCATGTACAAATCCTGCCCTTATTTGGGGGTGCTAGGTAGGGATGGCAACTGGAGAGTGGAGACCCTTGCTAGGGATGGCTGGCACATGTTTGGGTTGGGGTTCTTGTGCTCGTGCCTGACTGCTGGAAGAGCCCCCCCCCCACACCCTCTCTCTCTGTGGCAGACATCCGCTGCCCTGCCACCTGCTGATGCCCACTGTTTGTGCCTGACTGCCCACCACCCACTCATTCACCCACATGCCAGTGAGCTCACTCTAAAGGATAGTATTCTTCATGTTCTCAAAGTAAAAAAAAAGTTTACACACCTGGCAGCACCTCCTGTGCCCGCTTGCTCCTCTGATGAGGAGCCAACCTCCTCCACCAATGAAGGTCCAGGGGCTGGGGCAGCAGCAACCTCTTCCTCCTCCTCTAGCACCAGCTCCAGGAGCACCACCATGGCTCCCCGGCATTTGATCAGCACAATCTTCTTCATTTTTTAATATATTTTTTTAAATAGTCACCAGCCCAGCCAAACGTCACCCACCAACTCACCAACCACAAAACACAGTCAAATCAAACCAACACACAGTGAAACAGAGCCAAAACACATGAAACAAACGCAAACAGCCAGCCAACCACACCACACATGCTCTCTCGCCACACAAGCTCCGCACGGACTCGAATTTCCGGTTTCCGGGTTCTGCCGCAATCACGGGACCATGCAACACGTAGACCAAAACTGAAAATGATCTCCGAATGGCAGAACCGAACCGAATGCCACTGAACAAACGGCCGAACATGAACACGCTTCCCGGATTGAACGACCAGACCTGAACATGGTTCCCGAACCAAACGACTGAACGACCGAACTGCGACCTGCTCGCACATCCCTAGAAATCTTTGTTAAAATTTAATTTCATTATGGTGGTGTTTTTTATGTTTTTACTGTAACAATTTGATTGTATTTAAACATTTTTTTTGGCTACATGCCATAAGTAAACCTACTACTACTAGGTCAGGATCAGGCCCACAATGAGCGATATGTATTTTGGGATTCTCTCTCTCTTTAGGTGGGTAAAAATCCCTTAGCCTCCCCTTTTACAGTTCATCTGAGATTTAGGTGGACTCTGGGTCCTTGTTACAGATCTCATTATATGCTCCACTTCACGTATATCTTGGTATTGGAACATGCCAGCTTTATCAGCTTCACCATCTCTTTTTTGCTTTATAAAAATAACCCCAAATAAAATCCATGTGAATGTCCACAGAGAGAAGAGAACATAAAGCAACCTTTACGCTGATTGGCAGCTTGCAGTGGTTTCGCCATCCAAATGACTCAGAATACCGAGGCGGCTTTGCTGTGTGCTGCTCAAAGGGGGTAGTAAATGTTAAACTGAAGCATCTGCTTTGGCTGAGCTAGCAGTGAAAGTTTTCACAGCTGCCAGACTGGGCTCCTTTTACTCCTCTGATTTTACATGCTTTTTAGGAGCTGGTCTAGTGAGCAACAGCACATAACTTTGCCATTAGACTTACAAAAATGAGTCTTTTATGCTTTTGGAGCTCCATGTGCATGTTATCTCAACCAGTAAGGAAGAGTTGAACAGGAAACACAGTCTGGTGGGCAACATTTCTTATTGGGTCCATTTTAGAGTGTGTCTAAAGGAGGGAAACTGAATTTTGATGTTGGTAAGAAAAGGGTGCCTAAGCAAAGAGCATTAAAAGTCCATGACAAAAAAACAAAAAACAAAAAAAACAACCAGTCAAATCTGTTCCTTGAAGGAAGATGCTTTTTTGATTGAACCATAAACTCATTAAGAGCTCGTTCTGCTCATTTCAATCATTGCATGCCATGAATCAAAGTAACTTTTTATCCTTGTTGAGAGGCCGGGGCCTGTTATGATGAGCACGGGAATACATTTGTTTAATGAGTTCTTTTCATGGTATAGAGTTCTTACATCTGGTAATATACCAAGGCATGCTGATTGCATTATCTTATTGGACGAAGACACTATAGAAACACATCCCTATTTTACTTTTGCTTGATATTCCTAACAATATCTTCACAGAAATTTAAACACTAAAGGGTCCGTTTCTCTCCTCTTTCTCGTTACTCTATTGACTTCAGTGGAGTTGCTTCCAATTTGCACTGAGGGTCTACGAAAGCATCACCCAAGAGATGCAGCGGTCGGGGTACAATAGGGATGGAATCCAGTGGAATCTCTGGTCTGGTCGTCCGATGTGCACACAGGAGTTCCATGAGGAGCTGGATCAGTTCCTCTGCATAGATGGGAAAATTGTGGCCCCCCATATCCATGGCACCGCCTTTGCCAGGGGCAGAAAGAGGGCAAAGACAACACACACACCCTGCCTGATCCCACGGCACAGGCAGAGCCCTTGGCTACTGGTGTGACCATCCAGGATGTGGGAGGTGACAACCCTGTCCTAGAGGTGGAGGAGGCATCCCTGGAGGAGGAAAGCGGGAACATCACCGCCGCCATAGCAACAGCAACAGCAACAGCAGGAGCAGGGCTCATCCCCTGCAGGTGAGCGAGGCCCCACCCCCTGGGAGGGCCCAGCCCAGGCCCCAGGCCAAAGCTGCCCGCCCGCCCCCAGAAGCCCNAGCCCCCCCCCCACACCCTCTCTCTCTGTGGCAGACATCCGCTGCCCTGCCACCTGCTGATGCCCACTGTTTGTGCCTGACTGCCCACCACCCACTCATTCACCCACATGCCAGTGAGCTCACTCTAAAGGATAGTATTCTTCATGTTCTCAAAGTAAAAAAAAAGTTTACACACCTGGCAGCACCTCCTGTGCCCGCTTGCTCCTCTGATGAGGAGCCAACCTCCTCCACCAATGAAGGTCCAGGGGCTGGGGCAGCAGCAACCTCTTCCTCCTCCTCTAGCACCAGCTCCAGGAGCACCACCATGGCTCCCCGGCATTTGATCAGCACAATCTTCTTCATTTTTTAATATATTTTTTTAAATAGTCACCAGCCCAGCCAAACGTCACCCACCAACTCACCAACCACAAAACACAGTCAAATCAAACCAACACACAGTGAAACAGAGCCAAAACACATGAAACAAACGCAAACAGCCAGCCAACCACACCACACATGCTCTCTCGCCACACAAGCTCCGCACGGACTCGAATTTCCGGTTTCCGGGTTCTGCCGCAATCACGGGACCATGCAACACGTAGACCAAAACTGAAAATGATCTCCGAATGGCAGAACCGAACCGAATGCCACTGAACAAACGGCCGAACATGAACACGCTTCCCGGATTGAACGACCAGACCTGAACATGGTTCCCGAACCAAACGACTGAACGACCGAACTGCGACCTGCTCGCACATCCCTAGAAATCTTTGTTAAAATTTAATTTCATTATGGTGGTGTTTTTTATGTTTTTACTGTAACAATTTGATTGTATTTAAACATTTTTTTTGGCTACATGCCATAAGTAAACCTACTACTACTAGGTCAGGATCAGGCCCACAATGAGCGATATGTATTTTGGGATTCTCTCTCTCTTTAGGTGGGTAAAAATCCCTTAGCCTCCCCTTTTACAGTTCATCTGAGATTTAGGTGGACTCTGGGTCCTTGTTACAGATCTCATTATATGCTCCACTTCACGTATATCTTGGTATTGGAACATGCCAGCTTTATCAGCTTCACCATCTCTTTTTTGCTTTATAAAAATAACCCCAAATAAAATCCATGTGAATGTCCACAGAGAGAAGAGAACATAAAGCAACCTTTACGCTGATTGGCAGCTTGCAGTGGTTTCGCCATCCAAATGACTCAGAATACCGAGGCGGCTTTGCTGTGTGCTGCTCAAAGGGGGTAGTAAATGTTAAACTGAAGCATCTGCTTTGGCTGAGCTAGCAGTGAAAGTTTTCACAGCTGCCAGACTGGGCTCCTTTTACTCCTCTGATTTTACATGCTTTTTAGGAGCTGGTCTAGTGAGCAACAGCACATAACTTTGCCATTAGACTTACAAAAATGAGTCTTTTATGCTTTTGGAGCTCCATGTGCATGTTATCTCAACCAGTAAGGAAGAGTTGAACAGGAAACACAGTCTGGTGGGCAACATTTCTTATTGGGTCCATTTTAGAGTGTGTCTAAAGGAGGGAAACTGAATTTTGATGTTGGTAAGAAAAGGGTGCCTAAGCAAAGAGCATTAAAAGTCCATGACAAAAAAACAAAAAACAAAAAAAACAACCAGTCAAATCTGTTCCTTGAAGGAAGATGCTTTTTTGATTGAACCATAAACTCATTAAGAGCTCGTTCTGCTCATTTCAATCATTGCATGCCATGAATCAAAGTAACTTTTTATCCTTGTTGAGAGGCCGGGGCCTGTTATGATGAGCACGGGAATACATTTGTTTAATGAGTTCTTTTCATGGTATAGAGTTCTTACATCTGGTAATATACCAAGGCATGCTGATTGCATTATCTTATTGGACGAAGACACTATAGAAACACATCCCTATTTTACTTTTGCTTGATATTCCTAACAATATCTTCACAGAAATTTAAACACTAAAGGGTCCGTTTCTCTCCTCTTTCTCGTTACTCTATTGACTTCAGTGGAGTTGCTTCCAATTTGCACTGAGGGTCTACGAAAGCATCACCCAAGAGATGCAGCGGTCGGGGTACAATAGGGATGGAATCCAGTGGAATCTCTGGTCTGGTCGTCCGATGTGCACACAGGAGTTCCATGAGGAGCTGGATCAGTTCCTCTGCATAGATGGGAAAATTGTGGCCCCCCATATCCATGGCACCGCCTTTGCCAGGGGCAGAAAGAGGGCAAAGACAACACACACACCCTGCCTGATCCCACGGCACAGGCAGAGCCCTTGGCTACTGGTGTGACCATCCAGGATGTGGGAGGTGACAACCCTGTCCTAGAGGTGGAGGAGGCATCCCTGGAGGAGGAAAGCGGGAACATCACCGCCGCCATAGCAACAGCAACAGCAACAGCAACAGCAGGGCTCATCCCCTGCAGGTGAGCGAGGCCCCACCCCCTGGGAGGGCCCAGCCCAGGCCCCAGGCCAAAGCTGCCCGCCCGCCCCCAGAAGCCCCGCCCACCCCCTGAAGCCCCCAGAAGCCATTGCGGCAGGGCTCCA
>QEPC01015444.1:221388-232318 GCA_003113815.1 Sphenodon punctatus | reverse complement strand
TTATTACCTGGGGAAGGAGGAGGGAGAAGCAGAGTGACAACAGGCTCCTCCAATCCAACAGCCCCAGCCCCAAACACAGCAGTGCAGCTTGTCCCACAGGGCCCCGCCCTGGCAATTATTACCTGGGGAAGGAGGAGGGAGAAGCAGAGTGACAACAGGCTCCTCCAATCCAACAGCCCCAGCCCCAAACACAGCAGTGCAGCAATGTAGGTGGTGTACTTCTTACTGGGATGCCCACACCACCAGAGATGTCTGCCCTGAGAGTCGTGCTGAGCCGAAGCGATGTCAGAGCTGCTGCATCAACGGGTCATCCCCTCCTGCCCGCTTCCTGCTGGATGCCCATATGCGTGCACATGGCTACCATAGGGGTCTCTTCACCTGGGAGGGCCTTGTTCAGGGGCCATTGTTCCCTGAGAAGCCATCAGGCGTCCCCTTATACATCCTACTCGGCTCCAATCATTGTGTTGTCCCCAGGTCCATGATGGACAGGAGCTTCTGGATGCCCATGACCGTGTCCTCAGCTTTATGATGATGTACACCATTTGTCCTCACTTTGAATCCATCTGCCTGCCATGGTACAGTCAGCCAATATGGCTTGTCTGGCCCACTGTATGTAGTGTTGTTGGATTCTTTGAGCCCCAATTGATTGTCTTTTGGGCCCATCCATGCAACTCGTTCTATCCCTGAGACCTGTGCGGTCGGGTTCCCCTGCTTGTGCTACACTAGACTTATCCCGTTTGCAATAAATGCATTGATGTTTAGGCTGTGTGTGCTGTCACTCTTTTTATGTGGAACTATTCACCTCCCAGGCCTGTGGCTGTTCATCTGTGTGTGGGCGATGGCCGTCCAGCCATGTGGTAGTGGTGACCTCTGTATGCTGTGGAGCCGGCCCACCAACTGGGGTTGCCGCTGTTGGTGAGTTGCGTGGGTCTGCTTCTTATCACTGGATTCCCCATGGTCTGGGAACCTGTTTCCCTGTCCTTATCTCTTTGTCCCCTCTCATGTGTTGGTGCTGTAACGTGTCCCAACCCCATCCCGTTCATCGCATCCACCCATCCCTTGTGTCCCTCAGGCCATGGGGGAATGGTTGCCCATTCTCCTGGGTCATGGCCTAGCTGATTATGCTTCCCTGTTGTTGGTCTCTCCCTGTGCCGCTTGCACCCCTAGCTGCTGCTTTGTTAACGGTTGCTGCTTTGTGGCCACTTCCTTTGTGTTTGGGGTCACCCCTCAGCTCTCTGCCCTCGGTTCCTGTCTGCTCCGTGGGCGTTGGCGGCTGGCCCGGTCTCCCCACCAGTCTTTTTCCTGGCTTGGTGTTCTGTTGGCCGGGGTTTCCTATGTGTAGTCATATGTTGTGGGTGTTTGTGTGTGTTTAGGTATGGGCCCCATCCGTTTCAGGTCCTGCCTATTCTTGTTGGTGACCTTGCTTGTTCCCTCCCCCCCTCCCCCAGCTGGGTTCCCCTGGCTCCGTTTACATCCTGTGTTTCCCTGTGTTCCAGTGTGCATGGCGGGGGGGGGGGGGCTGCTATCCCTGGGCCCCGCGGCGCCCGGCTGTCTGGTCTGTGTGTCGTGACCTATGTGGGGCTGTTACTATGTGACTCCTGTCATTCCACCTCCCTCCTCCCCTGCCCTCGCAGGGTCTGGCAGTTTGGGGGCAGTGCCTTGTGCCACAGCTTTGTTTGCCCTTCCTCAACCATGTTGTCATGTCACTGTGCTGGGCGTGTTTTCCATTCTGTTCGGTATATTGGCAGTCCGTGTAAATGTCTTGGATGTTTGCTCAGTGTTTCCCGGGGTGGGTGTTTGCACAATGGGTGTGTGCAGGCCCCTCCCCTTCCTTCCCACAACCCCCTGTGGTGGTGTCCGTGTGTCTCTGCTTGGCGCCGGTGAGTGTGCAGTGGATGTGCTCATCCACCCATCTCCACCCAATGGTGCTGCAATGGCGTCCGTGTAAAAAAGACCATAGTAAGGAAATTGAGTGGGGATAGGTTTCATCCTTTATATCTGAAGGGGAGACAGTTGACAATTTTATTATATGCAGACAATATGGTGCTTCTGTCCTCTTCCAAGATAGGTATGAGGTGTTTGTTGCAATCTCTTGGTATATATTGTAATAGAAATGATCTAAATGTAAACTGCGAAAAGATTAACATTGTCGTATTTCCTAAGAGACATATAGAGTATGCACGGACGTTAGATTCCATGCCTATAATGTAATGTAATGTTTATTTAGGCTCTAGCCTTCACCATTAGCCATTTATAAATACTAAAACAAAAGAGGAAGCTCCTCATTTCAGTACATTAATTCAACATAGTACCAGCATAATACACCAAATGGGATGTACTATAATCCAAGTTACAACATAAGAATATAAACTCCGTCATCCCAAGGGAAAGATAAAACAAATAGCAACTTGATAAAAAACTAAAATTACTATGATAAGCTTAGTACATGGTACCCATAGTTCACATTCCTAATAACAGTAAAATATTATTGCAACCATATACTTGGCTTACTTATTTATTGATCAGCCCATCATCCAAAATTCCCCAATCTGGACTTAAGAGGTCATGCCCCCTATTAGGCATTGTTCCCAGTCTGTTGCAATTGCCTTTCTTTAGTGACCAACAAAATATAGGTGGTCACTGCCAGGAATTCTTTTTTCTCTAGGGTTAATAGAGATTTGAAAAAGGCTTCCCTCCTGTCTGCCTCCTAGTACCCCTTAATGGACTCAGCCATGATTCCCGTAACTGGCAATAATAGGGAGAATACAACATAAAATGCTCACCCGACTCTATCTCCTTTAGGTTACAAGTACATACTTTAGTATGGAATGGTTTTTTTTCTCATATCTTCCCTTGGTAACTGCTGTTTTAATCAGTTGAAATCTCAGCCTGGTAAAACTCCTCCGTAAAATAGGACTTAGTATCAGGGAAAGATAAGGTTCAGGTGAGGACGCATATTTGACCTGTGCCAGCCACAGCGCCACCTTCCAGTTCTGCACAGTGGCCACATCTTCCTGCTGAGAAATGTCCTGGACCCTCAAGCATATTTCCTGTCTTATCTCACCTATGGGTTTCCCCCCCAAAGATCTGAAGGTAAACCCCAAACCATTAGCAGAGTAGACAAGTAACCTAACCAAGGGTATGTTCTCGCTCCTGAATGCTCTTGTTGCTCTAGCAAGCAATTCGTTGTTAAGGCATCTTCTTGTTCTCCCAAGATCCCTAACCAAAATCTTAACAGAGCCAATTTCCCAGCACAATATAAAGTGGACTCCTGTTTCTGCCCATACCACCCCTCCTGGGACACTACTTCCAACACCCAAAGCCCATCCAGGAATTGGTTTGGGGCTCTTTCAATATCCTTTAGGTTGGGAGATGGAATAATTTCCAATCAGAACATTGCCATAGCCTGAGTCTTGGAGGTATATGCTTGTAGGATGGTACAAACTGGGACTCCATTGGAGGCATTAAGTTCTTTAGACATTTGCCCTGAAATTCTGGCCACTTTTAGTGCCCTTGATTTAAAATGTTGGGCCTACTTACCAGTTTTTGAAAAGGTAATACCCAAATAAACAAAATTGCTAACTACTGAAAATTGTTTCCCTTCTATTTCCCAGTTTGCCTTTGGGTTCTTAGCCCCAATAATCATAATATGTGATTTCTCAACGTGAACACTCAAGCCATTTGTTGCACAATAATTTAACATTTTCTTGATTTGTTCGTTCAGTTCCTTCTCAGTTTGTGAAATTAGTACTACGTCATCTGCAAATTGTAAAAGGAGTAAAGCATATGCTTTTATTTTTGATGGACAGCTTTCATGGACAGCTTTCATGGCAGATATGGCCAGACTTAAATGTCTGGCCATATCTGCCATGAATATGTTAAAGAGTAAAGGGGCCAGTACACAACCTTGTCATACTCCACGCCTAACTGGGATGGGTGCACTAAATCCTCCACTTCCACCTAGTTTGACTTGGACTTCATTATCAGTGTGGATTTTGATAATTAAAGCTAATAAATTCGGGTTTATCCCCAACCTCTTCAGCTTTTCCCACAATAAGTTTTGAGGAACCAAGTCAAAGGATTTCGTGAAGTCTATAAAGCCAAGGAACATTTTCCCTTTCCTGATCTTTGTGTACTTGAAAACTGTATGTGCTAGGATAAAGCAACAATCAAGCGTAGAACGCTTCTTCCGAAAACCAAACTATTCCCTAGGTATAACTCCCACTTCCTCCGCCCATTTTTCCAGGTGGACTAATAGAGTCTTGGCATATAATTTACTGGCTACTGATAAAAGGCTAATTGGCCTGTAGCATGCTGGCTTGAGACTGTCTCACTTTTTAAAAATTGGGATTATCCAACTATATTTCCAGGCTGAAGGGATTTCGCCCAATTTATTTATTTCATGAAATAGCTCACCCAATATTACTGCCCACCAACTTGGAGCTGTTTTTAAAAGTTTGGCAGCAATAAAATCATTGCCTGGCGATGTATTTCTCTTGAACTCCATAAACATATTTTGAATTGTTCCGGCTGGAAGACTAAGGTCCTGGGAAGCTGAAGTTAATTGCTGGTTAGCTAATGCCTTGGTCAATCAGTTCCTCAGATAAGGAACCAAAGAAAGTTTCCCATCCCACACTAGATATGAACGAGGGGGGAGAGAACTCATAAGGTTTTATTAATGAGTTCAGAGTTTTCCAAAATTTTGTAACATCTCCAACTCGGGCAGCTACATTTAATACGGCCCAGATCTTGTTATAGTACTCAGCTTTTTTCCTTTTTAGGAGGGATTTGTAGTGTCTCCTCAGAGACAAATAATTCTCAAACTGGAGCTGTTCTTTATCATTTGACCAAGTGATCTTGACTCGAATAAGTGCCCTCTTCACCTTTCTACACTCACTATCAAACCAGCTCTTCCCCTTCTGCTGGTAGGGCTTGCCTATAGTTATGAGGAGAACAGCTTAAAAAAATTCCAGCATCTTAGCATACTTCTCAATCAGGGAATCCTCCATGGAGTTAGATCAAATATCCTCAAAGAGAGTTTTCACCTTATCTGTCTGATAGAGCTCTTGGACCTCTATAAACAGTGGGTGCTCCATTTCTTTGGTACCTGCAAAGGACAGAGCAGCTCACAACCCATCTCATCCCTATTAGGCACACCAGTAACCCTAAAACTCAAAAGTACATGGTCACTCTCAGGCCTAACACTAAACTGCAGGTTTCCAACCTTCTCCCATGAAACAGGTTCTATTATTAGAAAGTCAATGATGCTATTACCTTGGGGTCCCTGAAAAGTGAAACCTCCCTCCAAGCCATCCTGCAATTTACCATTCAATATCACGAAACCTAACTAACAGAGGAGATTCAGCATTTGGCATCCCATGTTGTTTACTACTTGATCCTTTGATGCCCTGCTTGGGATCGGGGAAAGAATAGCATAATTATCATCCAATTCTTCTTCCCTACTCACCTCTGTCCTGGCATTCCAGTCTCCCATAAGCATGACTACTGCCCGAGGATAACGGTCCCCCAGCCTACCAATGTCCTGTTCCAATACTTCCCAGATGTCTTCCTTATAATAAAGGGAGGTCAAAGGAGGAATATAGACATTGAAGACTAAGAGCTGATCACTTTGGGGCAAATCCAGGAGACCAATCTGGTATTCAGGGCGTGGAGAAGGGAGGGAACAGTAGTTATGAGCCCAAGGGTATTTTATAAAGAGGGCCAAGCCTCCCGATACCCGGCCCTTGGTTCCTTCTTTCATGTCCCCCTGAAAATCACCTCTGAAATTTTCTAAACAAATGGTCTCTCCTGCCCCCAACCATGTTTCTTGCAGGCAAATCACATTGAACTGGGCTAAAAACTCCAGCCACTCTAAATCACACACCTTAGCTGCATGTTATTTTTGTCTGCCCTCTTACTGGCTACTGGAGAGAGCTGTATCTGGCCCCTTGGATCTCCATTTGATCACATCTCCCCCCCCCCCCCGCACAATTGTTACAATTATGCCTGAGGTCTAATACCCTTGATATGTTACATAGCCTTGCTAAATGGGCAAACCAGCTTAGCAAGCGCTGAGTTATTCTAGGGGAAATGCCTCCTTTTAGATGGTCACTGTTCTTGGTGGCCAATCTTTTAGGTTTGATAGTAATTATAGCACTTGTAACTGGGTTGATCCAACCCAGGATACATTAACCTACATCTGTCTCATATTTATTGTTGTGAGCAAATGCCTTTGGATTTGTATGTTATCCTTTCCCTTGTTTGGGTTTATGTGACATGTTTATATGAATGTATGTTCATGTTATGAGCTATTTGGTACTGCTCATTGCACCTTTGGTTTTTATTTTATGTATTTGTTATGTTGTAGTTAATCCTTATTGCAATGTCCTTTGGCCATGCAATATCAATCAATCAATCAATCAATCACACACCTTAGCTTTGCACCCAGCAACATTCCAGGATGCAATTTGCAACGAGCCATTTGGGGACCCATTTGATAAGCTTGAATTTCCTAATTTATCCTTTTCAATCCCCTTTGCCTGGCCAAGGGGCTGACTACCAATAAAAGTCCCCTTTCCCCCAGAAATATCAGGAACAATTTAAGGAGCCATCTAGTTGAATTTGATCCACACTGATCACGACTACATTGCTTCTGCGTGGCACAGCTCGCTTACTAGGTGGCAGTATAGGTGCTCCTAAGTTCTTCTTATTCTGGTGCAGCTTTCTCACTACCACAAGCTGATCTTTGGGAGGGGTTCCTTTTTCCTCTTGGTCCAGGAACCTTGCCATGGTTAGGGCTTCCAAATTGTCTTCAGACCTATAAGGGGCCAATGAACTATCTGATTTTAAGGCTCTATAATCCATTGTATCAAGTTGGAGCACCTCCTTAACTTGGTTCAATCTATGAACCATCAAATCTTGATCTATTAAAGGTAATTGTTTAAATACACTGTCCACCTGCGCCATAGCCTGAAACCCAGTGTTAGCTATCAAGTAATTTCCAATAAGCTTGGCTATGCTGTTCTTATCTACTTGGGTTAGATTACTGCCTATTTCTAAGGGGGGACCTTCCATTAAAGCAGTTTTGTCCAAAGGTGTAATGGGGTTCTGAACCCCAGTTAGAGACTCCATCAAATTGTTCTCTTTTCCAGCTCCCTTATCCGAAACATAATTAACTGTCCCTTCTGCCATGTACACATCAGCTATTTTGTTTGTGCTATTCTTTGGTATATCAGCCCCCTTCCCCTTTATGAGTTCCTGATAGCCATCTCTCAATTTTACTATATCCCTTATAGGAAACTTAGGGCCCAAATATTCGCAACCCTTAGGGACCCCCGTCTCGACTCTTTTTCCCATTGGTGCAGAGTTTGGGGAAGATACCTGCCGTTCCTTCTGGTGTTTCTCAATCCCCAGCACCCCAGGGGATTGTTGAGAGATTATAACCCTATCTATAGAGATACCTCTAGCCTTAAAATATTTCCTATCTAGAAAAATACTTTTTGGCATAACTGTAGAAGTAAGTGAATGTAACTTTCAAATAGTAACCTCACTTGCCTGGAGAAAGGTACATTACATTCTTAAGGGTACTTGCTTCCACCTTCCTCCTCAAGAGCTGGGCAAGATTAGAAATAATATCGCTTAAGGTATCCCACTTGGGGAGCCTTCCCCCTTGGTCTGGACCTACCATAAAGTAGATTGAAAAGTTGTCTACTATCATATGCTGCCTAGACGAAGGTTTCTTCCAAGAACCCTCTAGCCATCTATTCCTATCAAGGGTAGGATCTAAACTAGCCCTAGGTAAAGGCTTTGCTGTCTGAGAGTAGGGGTCTTTAGTTTGTACTTTCTCCCCCTCTCCCCCGCCATCAGAGTAACATGGTCCTGTTTATTCCAGATGTCACCTTACTGGATTTTTACTCTATTAAGTGCCTCGCTCATGTCAGTGAGGTTTGAAAACAAAGTCGCCACTGTCTGTGCTATCAGAGTCATTTGGCTGATCAAATACTCCTTAATAGATAAGTCTGATTCCTCCCTAAATACTGGATAGTTACAAAAGCCCTCCTTGTTGCCTTCTGCGTCATTCGCACACTTTCCAGCTAGGACAGAGACTATGTTGCTAAGAATAGGAAGATTCCCCCTGAGCACCCTCTAAGCTATCGCGCTTTTGGAGTTTCGCTGGAATGTCTTCTACAGAGGAAGAAGGTGAAAGATCTCTACTTCTTTTCTTATCCTTAGCCATATAGAGGAATCAAGGCAGATTTGTACTAGTGAAAGGGCCTATCCTTCAGGACAATAACTGCCCCCCTACACAACAGCAGCAGCGTAGAGTCCCGCCACACCCCACCAGCACCTTAGGCCACGCGTAGCCCTTAGGCGCAACACCCACAAGCGCACGCTTCAGGCACTGCCGGAGGCGGAGTCAGTTCTTTAATGCTCCAGCTCCAGGTGGAGGGAATAGGGGATGCCCCTGTCAATTAAGGTCAAACAATAATTTATCGCCAACGATCAATGGTAAAGCAACCTGGTAAAGTCCAGTCCCACTGGGGGTTCCTTCTGCATGAGTTCAAGTGCTTCAGCCACCGGGCAAAGGCCCCACAATGCGCACAGCACCGTGCTCCACTCTCCCACTCCACATTTCCCCTATAAGTGCTGCTAGAGGTGGATTCAGTTCTTTAATGCTACGGCTCGAGGTGGAGGGAATAGGGGATGCCCCGGTCAATTAAGGTCAACCAATAATTTATCGCCAACAATTCAGCAAGGGTAAGCAACCTGGTAACATCCAGTCCCACTGGGGGTTCCTTCTGCACGAGTCCAGGTGCTTCAGCCACCAGGCAACGGCCCCACAATGCACACAGCACCTTGCTCCACTCTTCCACTCCACGCTACCACTATCAGCTCCACCGGAGGCGGAGTCAGTTCGGGGGTAATTCACATGCTGAAGAACAAACCTGATTTTATACATTATTTGCTGAAAATGATGCACTAAGATCTTCTGATGAGTTGTGGATAAAATGGTCCCTTTCCATAGTCCATAAGAAAGTAGTCCAATATGTAACAGTTCAGTCCAAAATAATAGTTTTCTATGTAAAGATATTGTTAGTAGCTTTGAAGCTAATTCACATCCACTTCTCTTTAATGCCCCTGTGGCAGAGCGTAGCCTAACAGGGATGCTGTTCCTTTAAGGAGAAGTGGGTGCCAGCCTGAAACCACATGGGGCAAAGGCTTGGCAGAGCCAGTCCAGTAAAAAGGCTAAGAGTGAACCAGAGACTAACTAAGATACTAAATATTTGGATTTAGTATTTTCAGAGACAGGTTCCTGGCAGGAACATTTTAAATCCACAAACTTGAAATTGGCACAAACAACAAATGTTGATATTAAGTTCTGGGAAATGGTGGGGGGGTAAACAAATAAAGCCTGCAATGGCACATTTAGATTAGAAATTAGCACCACACACCCTATATGGAGCAGTGGTGGCTGGTGGTTTTTGAGACTGGTGGGGCAGTGGGTGGGTTGAACCTTCTGCCGGCGGCTTTTCCACCAACAGGCCTGAACGAGGAACAGAAGTAGGTGGAGCCCGGGGCAGCGGTAGGCCAGTGGCATGGCTTAGCCCAGCAGCAAGGAGTTTCTAGGGTTAACATTGGATGGACATTACATTAGCTAACACTGGGAACTCTTTGCTGCTGTGCGGAGCACTCCCACTGGGGAATAGGGAGCCCTCTTACTGGGGTCCCGTCCACTCTCTCCTACCTGGTCCAAATTAACCATAGCAGTTTGCAAAAATAGATTACATTGCCATCGCCTACCTTTATCCTGAACCCTCAAATCCTCAGTTTTCATGGCATCCTTTTCATTCTCTTCTCAGAATGAATATAAAGAGAATGAAAGGGAAGAGAAGGACAACAGAGGAGAGTAGGAGGGAAGGGGTTTGGTTTTGGTGCACGAGAAGAGTAAGGGAAAGAGATGGGTTCAGTGGGGGACAGGGGAAAGGGGTCTCATTGTTGTCTATAGCCTTCTCTTCTGCCATGCTCCTACCTACTTTCTCCTCTGTTCACAAGGAGAGCAGTTGCAGGCCTGTATAGTAACCAAACACTCCCCATCCAAACCAGCATCCCCAGTACCAACACTGTATCCCCGGCAGCCAAATGCCTGTCCAAGCAAACAGGCCTTTTAAAAGAAGTTTGGCAAGTTTCAGGGCTTCATTGCCACCAAACCAGGCCTATTCAGGCCAGCATCCCTAGTAGCTACACCATATCCCCAAAAGCCAAATGCCTGTCCAAGCACACAGGCCTTTTTAAAAAGTTTGGCCAGTTACAGGCCTCTGTTGGCACCAAACCAGCCCCATCAAAATTTAAACAATACATTTCTGTTTCTCAACAAAAACTCCAGGCAAGATGCTCAAAGTCACACAGTCACAAGCAGAGAGGCCAGAAACTACTTTCCAGCAGACAGCAGCAGTGAAACAGTGAAGGTACCATTTTAAGAAAATAGTAGCCATGACCAGTAGACCCACAAATTTACAATATGGCCTCTCTACTCATGCTTGGGAGGGGAGAAGAAAAGCAGCACTGCATCATGCAAACACAGAGAAAGCAAAGCAAACCATCTTAAGGCAACAATGTTATGTGCAGTTCTTAGCACACCATAAAAGCAGCAGTGGGGATTTCCACTTGTCCCCCAAAACATGCTTCACTGTTACAGCTCTGTTGAAGTTCCATTTCCCCCAGAAGCCCCCTTAACCCAGCCCCATTCTCATCAGCCCCATTCTCATCAGCCCCCCAGAAGCCCCATTCTCTCCCCCCCAAGCAGCCCTCCAGAAGCCCCATGCTCTCTCCCCCCCAAGCAGCCCTCCAGAAGCCCCGTTCTCTCTCCCCACCAAGCAGCCCCCCCAGGAGTCTCGTTCTCTCTTCCCCCAAGCAGCCCCCCAGAAGCCCA
>QEPC01015444.1:205136-221053 GCA_003113815.1 Sphenodon punctatus | reverse complement strand
CAAGCAGCCCCCCAGAAGCCCCATTCTCCCCCCCAAGCAGCCCCCAAGCCCCCTTTTCACCAGTGTTTCCCAGCAAAATAACTAACTAACCAATGGGGATGTGTCTGATGCAGGTGCAGCAGCAGCATGGGGTAACAAAGGCGCAAACAAGCCGGGCCAGTCAGTACTCTCTCTCAACCAAAATGGCGCAGATCACCAGCATGCCAAATAAGGAGAGCTCTCTTTTAACCCCACCCTAGGGGGTGGGGTACAAGCAGGCAGCCTGAGCCCTCAACAGCAGGAGATGTGCACACTGGCACACACTGCCTGGGCGTTTGAGTCTCCAGTCCAGACAGTCTTTCAAAGCAGTCCATAGGGCTCTGTGAAACACTGCCCCCACTGGTGGGAAAAGCAAAGTGTTTTTCCCCATTCAGGCAGCATGGGCTCTAAGCCCAATAGCCCAAATTGCTTTTGTAAAGTCTTGTCCCTTAAGGGACTACTTAGAGCAGACTCAGCAGGAGGCACTGGCCCCCACCCCCTCAGCTCCTGCCTGCACATGTGTCTAGGGAGGCACAACAACAACAACAACAACAACAACAATGAGCACTCAGCTCATTGCTCAGGTGAGGGTTTTTTCTTTTTCTTTTTTTCCCTTTCTTTTTAAAAGCATGAAGAGCATGCGTACGGGATCAGGCCAGGAGGGGCAACACCCCTGGTGCCCTGCAATGAACACTGCCCCTGATATGGAGCTGAAATCTGGGGTGGTTTGGTTAATAACAATTTGTAAGTCTTTCAAAATAAACTGATGAGAACTGTGCTTGGAGTTCCAAAATGTACACTGGTATATATGTTGTGTGCAGAGCAAGGAATACTTTCTGTTGAAACAAAAGCTCAGGTGAGGGTGGTAGAATATTGGCAAAGGATATTGGGAATGCCAAAGGAAAAATTTCCATACTTGTGTCTACAGGAAGCATTAGAGCAGGATACTAAGCATTCATGAAAAGATAGAGTGAATTTCATGCTAAACCCTGCAAGCTTTTCATATGCAACAAACCAGGAAATACCAAGTGAACAAGTTAAAGAGGGCTTCAGTATTTTCAGAGGTTACGTGATCACAGTCAAGCACACTGGATCACAGTGGATCCAGTGTGGTGGCTGTGAACGCATACACATATGTTTGAGCCCCACCAGATGTTCACCATGGTGAATTCCTGACGGGGTTCAAAGCTAACTATGGTTCTGGGATTGAGGCCGGCCTCAGGGCTGGAACTGTGGTTAGCTTCACCACGATCAGGAAAGTGGCAAAAGCAATGTCAATTATCTTGCCATGGTCTGGATCAATCCCTGACCGTGGGTAGGGATTGGGCGCAGCCGCCTGATTGGCTGCTGCGCCCGGCCATCTCCCTGAGGGAGGACAACCATAGAAGGCGGGGGGGGGGGGCCTCAGAGGCCGCAAATCGCACTGCTTAGCCCCGCTCCCTCCCCGATTCTCCACAGTGATCAGGACAGCACATCTAAAGGACATCCGGTTTGATCACAGATCGAGATCTGTGAGAGATCCTGGTCCAGGGTTCAGTGTGTTAGGCCTGGAGGCCCAGCATATCTGAAAATACCCCTTGTTAGTTAGATCGAGAGATATGATCATTGTACAAAAGGACATGGTGGCTCTCACTAATAATAAGATTGCTCCATTATACTGTAAATTCAAACTTAGTTTTGGTTGGGAATATTACCTGTCTCTTTTGAAAAACTTTGAGGTTCGTAAGGCATGTATACTCTATTTTATTTTCATCTTATGTCATCAAAGTTATTAGAAGGAAGATACTGTCAAACGTCATATGAAATGTGTTTATGCTCTTGTGAGTTGCACCAAGTTGACAATTTGGAACACTGTATATTAAGGATGTGCGAACGTGGTTCAGCCGTTCAGTGTTCGGCCTGAACTCGGCCCGTTCTTTCGGACAGCCAAACCAAACGACCAAATTGAATGCCTGAAGCCCCGAACAGTTCGGCCCACTTTGGATGAGTTTGGGCATGGGGGGGGCGGGCAGAAGGGGGGGCAGCGGAGGAGCAGACTTCCTGGCACCAGGGGTGGAGAGGCTTGGACTAGCAGCCAGCCTGCCCAATCACCATTCCTCTTTTACTCAGACCACTGGCTTCGCAATCTGATATTGGCCACGGGGTAGGGTGCACGGAGCCAATGGGGCTTGTGGTAAGGCGGGCGCAGCAAGTAACAAAAGTCATTGACCTTCCCCCTTCCAACTCCTTCTGAGCTAGCCACTGATCCTGTCGGCAGGCATTTTCATAAGTCTCCCTCTCCCAGCAGTTTGTCTTCCTAATCCATTGCCATCCTCCTCCTATTTCACCCATTCCCACACATTTACCTCGATAGTTTCATTTATTTAGATTAGATTAGATAGATTTAGGTGTTATTTTTATTTGTTACCCCTCCCTGTGTTCTTTCTCCCTACCCTCCATTGAATTAGGGCTGTAGTGGAATGTCGCAGTGGTAGCTATTTCCGCCGGAAACAGCGTTCCCGCAATTAGTGGTACGGCGTGGCAGAGGCTTTCATTCCGCTAGTTTCATTCCGCTACTTCCGAAGTTCCGCTAATTTCATTCCGCTACTTCCACAGACTTTACAAAATAGCGGAAACATGACATTTTAGCTACTTCCGCCATTCCGCCAGCACCACAAAATAGCGGAACAGCGGTTTTCCGACAATTTCCGCAATTTCCCACAATTCTGCAATTTGCAGAATGCCGGCGGAATTAGCAGAATGTCCACAGAGAAGCCGTGGTGTGGCACGGGCAATTCTGAAATGGTGGAATGGAATCGCGGTGCGGTAACAGCTGCTGCCACATCAGCCCTACATTGAATCCTTCCCTCCTCCCTGTATATATTCCGTTGCTGATTCCCTTCCACTGTTTTTGGATTTAGTTAGAGGAGCATTAGATTGATTTAGGTTTCATTTCAGTTTTGTACCCCTCCCTGTGTTGTTTGTTGTGATCTGTCTGTGTCTGCCCCCCCATCCCTGTGTGTATAGATAGATAGATAGATAGATAGATAGATAGATAGATAGATAGATAGATTTAGCTGTTATTTTCATTTTTTTTACCCCTCCCCGTGTTCTTTCTCCCTAGCCTTCGATTGATTTAGCTTTCATTTCAGTTTTGTACCCTGTCCTTGTGTTGTTTGTTGTGAGCTGTCTGTTTCCCTCCACCCCATTCCTCTGTGTGTGTGTGTGTATATAGATAGATAGATAGATAGATGTAGGAGTTAGCTTAGCTATACAGATAGATAGAGGTAGTGTGTAGTGATTCCGTTTTAATAATTTAAAGTGTTTGTAGGACTAGGCCTTTGTAGATATTAGATGATATTCCATTTAGTTCCATAGGTTTCAGAATAGTTAATAGTAGTTAGAGTTAGTGTAGATATATATAATATTAGATTACAAATTTGAATAAAAAAATAAAATATATATATATAAAATCTTCATGTGCATTCTTTGGGTGGGAGAAATGGAGAAGGGACGCAGGAGAGCCCATTGTGTTACCCGTAAGGTGGGTAATGGGGCACGTGGCAGAGGTGGCAGGGGCCGTGACAGTGGAGTGGCAGGCTTCAGCAGTAGCCCGAGCCCATCACCATGCCCCAAACTGCACAGGCCTGATTTTGACAGTCAGGCTTCAGAGGCTCCCAGAAGTGGCACTAGCCAGGGTGTGGTTCAGAGGCATCTCCTGCCAGCATCCTCCACTGCCACACAGGGCACTGGAAGACCTGCAGTGTAGGAGTCTGCGGCTGTCTCTGCTGCGGCTGCAGGAGCAGGTGCTTCAGGGTCAGATGTTCCTCAAGGGCCACCAATGTCCCCCATTGTTGAAGTGATCCCCATCAGTCAAGGGCTAGTGGATCCCACCCTGGTTTCTAGACCTGGTTTCTAGCAGCAGCAGCAGCTATAGGGAGCACAGGGAGAGGTGTATAGGGAGGACACACAGACAGCTCACAACAAACAACACAGGAAGGGGTACAAAACTAAAATGAAACCTAAATCAATGTAATCCTACTCTATAGGTATGGGCGAACAGAACGCGGTTCGGATGTTTGGATGTTCAGTCGTTTGGTTCAAAACCCGAGTTTGGGTTCGATAAATCCAATCAGGCGCACCTAAACCCCATGTTTTCCATAGGAATTGTAAGACCTGTCAGTTCCATCAGGCATTTGGTGAGGGAGAAGGGTGAGGGTGGATAGAGTGAGGTGTTGGGGACTTTTTTCTCCTCATTTTTATAATTACTATTGTTACTGGATATGTTATGTTTTATTGGTTTTTTATTGACTTTGTTAGCCACCCCTGGCTGCCTGTGGCAGGAGGGGCGGGGTATAAATAAATTAAAAATTTTAAAAAATAAATGTCCCTGACCACCAAGAAGGGCTGCCCATTCAGCGCAATCATTTCTCCCCAAATGTGCTCTTCTTTCAGTTGAAAGCCACACTGCCCTCCACCTCCAGCAGCTGCCGATGGATTTAGCAGCTTTCCCCCCACCATAGCTCCTCCATGGTGCACTGACACTGCTGCTGCTGCTTATCCCCCCCTAGCAGCAATACCAGTGTTCCTGCTGCTAGAGGTAGCTGTTAGAGCAGGACACTTGCCCATGGATGGAGGGAGACGACTGGCTGCTGTAGTTGGGAACCCACTGGCATCCACTGCCCCTGACTGCCCACTTAGCACCACAGCACTGTGGCATCCCTTCAGGTGTGCCAAGGTTGGTGAGCACCTGCCCACACTACACCACCTTCTGGCACAAACTGCACTGCACCTCCCTGGGATCATCCGCCTGCACCAACGTAAAATGTGCCCAGATGGAGGACTTTTTGCAGCCTCCTGCCTTCTGGCCTGCACCGGGTGATGCAACACTGACAGCACTGCTGGGAGGGGCAGAACATGGTTGTGACACAACTCTCAGAGGGACAGCCATCACCTCATCACCAGACATCTCCTCCACAGGACTAGTGTCTACCTCGCTGTCCCCAATCTGAGATATGTCCCCCTGTGAAGGGGGGTACTGGGACCCTGAGACTGATCAACTGCCCATGCTGCTGCCACTCTCCATGTGCCCCCTATAGCTGCTACTGCTGCTACTGCTGCTACTGCTGCTCCTCTCCCTGCTGCCATTGCCCGGGGATTGGGCCCTGCCTCTAGCAGCAGGGGTGGGATCCACCATCCCTGGACTGCTGGGGACCACATCAATAATGGGGGACGATGGTGACCCATGATGAACATCCAACCTGGAAGCACCTGCTCCTGCAGCATCAGCAGAGACAGCCACAGCCTCCTGGACTGCAGGCCTTCCAGTGTCCTGCGTGGCAGTGGGGGATGCTGGCAGGAGGCGACACCGAACCACACTCCTAGTGCCACAGCTGGGAGCCTCTGAAGCCTGTCTCTCAAAACCAGGCCTGTGCAGTTTGGGGCGTGGTGATGGGCTCAGGCTGCTGCTGCCTTATGGGCAGCAGACCAGCCTTTCCTGCTTCCCTTCTCCATTTCTGCTGCTGCTATACCACAAACAGCACTGATGGGAGTGGCAGAACACGGTGGTCACACAGCTCTCATAGGGACGTGTGGTCGGCCCTGTCTAAAGTGATCAATGATCTGTTGTCCTGCTCACCAATGACTGTCCCCAGCAACCGGGTGTTCTCTATGGTGGGGGACATTTGCTCGCCACACCACCTGAGACTGGGGGCCAAGTTGGTGGATAAGTTGCTTTTCATCAAGGTGTCTGTCTGTTGCTGCTGCCTCCATGGGTTCTGTTACTCGGCAATCCAATGTCCGCTGCTGCTACCAATGCCTCCAATGCTCTATGTGCCACGGGTTCTGTGTCCAGGCTATCCAATCTCTGCTGCTGCTGCCTCTGCTGTGCCATGGGTACTGTGTCCCAGCAATCCAATGTCTTCTACTGGGTGGCCACGTGATTCACCACTGGGAAAGGCTTTTCCAATTGGCAGAATAGCTTGTTCAGATCCTGAGAGTAGGATGCAAGCCTGCAATGCCCAGTCAAGCAGGGGTGCCAGCCACTGACTCCTGGCCAAGTCTCCGCCGCTGCGCCACCGAAACCTGGTAGCCTGCAACGCCCAGCCAAGCAGGGTTTCCAGCCATTCCAGACCCAGGACCCACCATCAGAGTTCTGGGGCCTTCATTCTGCTGCTCACGGGGACTCATCATTCAACCTGTCTAAAAGTGTCCTCGACCTCTACACATGCCAGCCAGTTTGCAACGTCTGGCCAAGTAGGGGTGCCTGGCACCAAGCCCTGGCTGGGCCTCTGCCACTCCCCTACCCATGTCAGACAGCCTGCAATGCTTGGTTAACACAGGGGTGTCTGGCACTGAGCCCTGGCTGGACCTCTGCCACTCCCCCCCCCATGCCAGACAGTCTGAAATGCTTGGCTAAGCAGCGGTGCCTGGAACAGAGCCCTGGATGGGCCTCTACCACTCTCCCACCCATGCCAGACAGCCTGCAAGCAAGCTCCTCTTGGCTGTTTCCTCACCTGCCTCAGTGATGATGCTGGATGCCTCCTCTAAAATAACTGTCTGTGTCCAATAGGAGCAGAGCCAGCTGTCCCTGGGCCATGCTGTGAATAAGGACCCTCCACATGGGATCTGTGCCTCTGCTGCTCCCCCATGCATGCCAGACAGCCTACAATGCCTGGCAAAGCAGGGTGCCCGGCACCGAGCCCTGGCTGGGCCCCTGCTGCTGCTGCTGCTTGTACTGCACATCAGTCATTTGCTCCTCACTCTTGTAGACGGGCATAGCTTGGATGAGTGTGCTGGCGGGCGGGGGCTGGGTGTCCATGAGATTCATTGAGTATGACCCTGGCTGGGCCTCTGCCACTGCTCCACTGATGCCAGACAGCCTGCAATGCCCAGCCAAGGATGGGTGACAGGCATCCACCAAGCCCCAAACCTTCTCAGCCTCTGCTGCTGCTGCTGCCGCTGGGTCTCAGACAGACAGACAGCCCTGGCGCCACGAGCATCCCCAGGGGTCAAGCGCTGAGCCTCTCTGCCTTCCCAGGGTGTCAAGCATCAAGCCTTCCTGGTCTCTGCTGAGTCTGAGATGGCCTACCATGCTGCCACGGGTACCCCAAGCCCTGTTGCAGCTCTGAACTCCACCAAACCAAACTCAATTTCCCAACCAAACAACTGAACTCGAACTCGGTTTTCGAACCGAATGACTGAACGGCCGAACATCCGAACCCCATTTTGTTTGCACATCCCTACTAAGCACCCCAACTCTGACCCCCCTACTAGGCCCCCACCCTCCCTTCCCTGGCTCCCACTGGTCTATTCCCTCCCTGGCGAGCATTGGCCCTGGGAAGGGGGAGTAGCGGCCTAATACTGGCCTCAACCCCTTCCCTGCACTTGGACTTGATTTTCTGAGTTCTCAAGTTTTGGAGGCCCTTCCTTGAAACTTTGGAACTCTGTAAATTAAATTTGAATGCCCTGTTTTTTTCTGAGGAAAACTGGAGACCGAGTTTCAGCACTAGATTGCATTCTTAGTAGGGAATATTTACTTGATGAAATTTTAGTAGTAAGAGTATAAACAGGATTATTAGGTCAGTTTAAGAGATACATTGGTGGGTGATTGGGGATTAATGGTGCAGTGGCCATCCAGCCATATTTCACTAAACACATGGTGAGAACCAAAAAAAAAGGGGCAAACCCACGGCAAGGCTAAAACATGCCAAAACTAGATATGCCTCTAAGGGAAGCTAAAAACTGTGGAACCACTGAACAGCTGTTTAAGAGATAGCTGTAGCTATTTAAAACCACAAAGGAAGGAATGGTAGTTGATCATCTTTGAGAAAATTAGCTTTTTCAAACAACTTCTGTGGATGGAAAGTTCTCACTCTTGAATTAGTTATAAGAGGAGAGCAAAGATGAAATCTCCTCTGGAGTGCTTTCTGTGGGAGCCACCTGGTTCTGCAGCCCAGCTGAGGTTCCTGCTTAATAGCTCATCTGGGTGCCAAAGCCTGTTCCATGACCTTCTTGGCACTGGTACTGAAAAAGCAGTGGAACATTTCTATTGAACAGAGACCTTAGTCTTTAAATCACTACTTTTTTGGATGAACCTCTAGAAATGTCAGATTTTTAACACTTTAATATTCATTCAAATGCAGTTTTATCACAAACTCAGTTACTGATTCTCCCCTGTCTATATATTTATTTCAAAGAGCTCTTGAATTCAATACATAGGAGCAAAAAATAAAGTTAGGCGTACACTTCTTTGATGAGAATGTATCTTGTAAGACACATCCAAGAAATATGCTATTTGCTCGGCTAAGGGCAGACACTTTACTCCTAATGTTAATGCTAGGGAGATTTAATAACATTCATTAAAAAGAGTTTGCCCACTTTCCAGCTGGAAAAACTAGGACATTCCATGGTATATTATTCTTCAGGAAAAGTCATAAAATCTTGGACAAGGTTCAGATATATTTCCACATGATCAACTATTCTTTGCTCAACCAGGAGTTATAGAATGTTCATGAAGTCATTTCTGATAAGGGACGCATAAACTCCTTGTCTGATTAAACCAGCGTTTATGTACTAGTTCAACGACCTGTTACTCATACTGTCCTGTGTAACTTATTGCATGAATATGCACTAAATCATTTCCTGAAAGTTTAAACTTCTTATCTTTCTTCTTGTTTTGTTCTGGTTTCTCTGGTATGTTTTTATCAGTGCTACATAGCAATGAAGACAAGAAATAAAGCATGAAGCTAAGGTGGCCAAGAAATCCAAGAACAGGGAAATTGCTTTTAGTGGGATGGTTTGAATGAGGAAAGGTTACTCCTAGGGGTGGGACACCGGGGAGAATACCGGATACCAGATGTACCGGTATCGGAACACCCTGGTACCGGATTTACCTGTACCAGCATACTGGATTTTTAACACTGACCGTGGTACCGGATATTTTACATTGCAGCTATTGACTTCAATGGCTGCAATGTAAAAAATCCGGTACCACGGCCAATATTAAAAAAACGGTATGCTGGTACAGGTAAATATCAGATTTATCGGATTAAGCTGAGACACCCAAATACTGGCAATATCGGATCTCGGGAGAACCGGAATTCCCACCCCTAGTTACTCCTCTAATTGAAGGTATGCAGAATGGGGCCCATACTTAACCAACTTTCAATCTATTAATTTCCTCTTTTTTTAATGCAAAAGGTGATTGGGCAGTCTGGCTGCCCAATCACTTTCATTTTTGTTTTCATTTTAATTTTAAAAACTCCTTCATTTTCATGGTTTTTGATAAACAAAAAGTTTATTTGTTTTTTTTTTCATTTCTTTTATTAAAAAATAATTTTAAAAAACACTGTGCATGCACAAAATGGCCAATGGGCTGTTCTGCACATGTGCAGCCCTTTGCCAAAATGACACCAGCCGCATCAGTGCCATTTTGGAAAAGGGTGTGCATGCAAAGAGTGGCTCAGCAGCCCTTTGCATATGCACAGTGATTTTTAATTTTTATTTTAAAAAATAAATCACTGCACATCTACAAAACATTGTTCTAATTTTTTTATTTTTAAACAAAAACAGATAAAAGCAAATGACAATTGTTTACTTTTATTCATCAATTATAGTAACATTAGTTATGAACACAAATGGGGCTCCATTCATTTTTGTAAGTTATAGAAAACACAACGGATACACACCCCTAATAATAAAGTCCTACTGGCAGAAGAGTAGCTAGGTTACAGTGTTTTAATAATTCCATATTGATTTGTGGGTTAAAATGTTGTAATTAACCAGACACAATATGTTATCAATTTAGGTTTATTTCCCAGCTGTGTTCACCTGTCATTTTAAATTATTTTTTTCAGGATCCCAGTAATGATGTCATCCTTTTATATTTCCCCAAAGCTCTCCTGTGTTCATTTCAAATGATTGATAGAGGTACAAAAAACTATGAGTATTTCCAAATCAAATATGCTTATGGAGGTTTGTAGTGCACCGGAAGGGATGATTAAAATAATGAATTGTGTGTTTCCTTGAAATTCACCAGCCCATTGATACTGCAGCAGTTAAAATCTCGGTGGTGCTTTTGTGCAATCCAATAAATATTTTTTTCTGCTAGGGATGTGCAAACGTGGTTTGGCTGTTTGGTGTTCGGCCCGAACTTGGCCCGTTTGGACAGCTTAACAAAATGACTGAACAAAGGGCCTGAAGCCGCAAACATTTCAGTCCCGTTCGGATGAGTTCGGGTGGAGAAAACAAGGCTGGCAGGCCCATGGAGGAGGGTGGGGCAGCTGAGGAACAGACTTCCTAGCACCAGGGGTGGAGAGGCTTGGACTAGCAGCCAGCCTGCCCAATCACCATCCCTTTTTTCCTCAGACCACTGAGGAATGGGCAAACTGGCTTCGCAGTCTGTGATTGCCCACAAGCTAGGCTGCACAGAGCCAATGGGACTTGTGGTAAGGCGGGAGCAGCAAGTAACAAAAGTCATTGCCCTCCCCCCTTCCAAATCCTTCTGAGTTAGTCACTGATCCTGTCAGTAGGGATGGGTGAATGCGGTTCAGAAGTTCGGAGTTCGGACCGAACCGAACTTCCGAACCGAACTCGATTTTCAAACCGAACCGAACCAAATTTCTGAACTCAGCTCTGTTTGCCCATCCCTAAAAGATAATAATCCATTTATTTCAATGGGGTTTGAATTTCCAAAATTTGTTCGGAAGTTCGAAGTTCAGACTGAACTCAAATAGTTTGGTCGAGCAAACCGAACTTCAGAACCGAACCAAATTTCCAAACCAAACTGAACCAAATTTCCGAGCTCAGTTCTGTTCGCCCATCCCTACCTGTCAGCAGTTGTTTTCAGAAGTTTCCCTTTTCCAGAAGTTTGTGTACGTCCCAATCCATTGCCATCCTCCTCCTATTTCACCCATTTCCACACATTTAGCTCCATAGTTTCATTTACTTAGGTTAGATTAGATAGATTTAGCTGTTATTTTTATTTTTACTCCTCCCTGTGTTCTTTCTCCCTACCCTCCATTGAATCCTTCCCTCCTCCCTGTATATGTTCCATCGCTGATTCCCTTCCCCTGTTTTTGGATTTATTTAGAGTAGCATTAGATTGATTTAGCTTTCATTTCAGTTTTGTACCCCTCCCTGTGTTGTTTGTTGTGACCTGTCTGTGTTTCCACCCCCCCACATTCCTCTGTGTGTGTGTGTGTATATATATTATATAGTTTATATTATATATATTAGATATTAGATAGTTACTATAGATAGATAGTTGTAGGAGTTAGCTTAGTTATAGAGCTAGATAGAGATAGTGTGTAGTGATTCCACTACTTCCGAAGTTCCGCTAATTTCATTCCGCTACTTCCACAGGCTTCACAAAATAGTAGAAACATGACATTTTCGCTACTTCTGCCATTCTGCCAGTGCCACAAAATAGCGGAACAGCGGTTTTCCAACAGTTTCTGCAATTTTCCGCAATTCCGCTATTTGCAGAATGCTGGCGGAATTAGTGGAATGTCCACAGAAAAGCCGCGGTGTGGCACGGGCAATTCCGAAATGGTGGAATGGAAACGCGGCACGTTAACAGCTGCTGCCACATCAGCCCTACATTTAATCCTTCCCTCCTCCCTGTATATATTCCATTGCTAATTCCCTTCCACTGTTTTTCGATTTATTTAGAGGAACATTAGATTGATTTAGGTTTCATTTCAGTTTTGTACCCCTCCCTGTGTTGTTTGTTGTGATCTGTCTGTGTCTGCCCCCCCATCCCTGTGTGTATATATATATATATATAGATAGATAGATAGATATTAGATATTAGATAGTTACTATAGATAGTTTAAATTTGATAGATTTAGTTGTTATTTTTATTTTTTACCCCTCCCCGTGTTCTTTCTCCCTAGCATTAGATTGATTTAGCTTTCATTTCAGTTTTGTACCCTGTCCCTGTGTTGTTTGTTGTGAGCTGTCTGTGTCCCTCCACCCCATCCCTGTGTGCGTGTGTGTAGATAGATAGATATTATTATTATTATTATTATTATTATCATTATTATTATTATTGCACTGTCAGTGTTCAAAGTGCTTTACAATTCCAATCTAGTTCATCCTTGCAATCACCCTGTGAAGTAGGTAGGTCATGAGTTTGCTGGCACAGAACTGAGGCTGTGACTTACCTGAGCACCTCCCCCCCCACTGAGTGGTAAATAACATTGCACCCTAATCTGAACAGAATTACTGTGATTTTCAGACCATTTACTCCAGAGAAGCCCCATCAAAACCCTGATCAAGAGCTTAGTGACCCCCATGAGGGTGGGTCCTGGGGCTAGAGTGTCAGCTTCCAGATATTAGACAGCCCTCCCTGCCAACACCCATGGACAGTGGCAGTGGGGAACATTGCCCAAGTTTGCCAGGGCAGGCACACAGGCAGCATGGCATGAGAGGCAGGCTGGCAGGCTGAGGCAGGCTTTGAACTTGGCAGAAACCTGGGCGGGCAGACAGGCAGCATGGCATGAGAGGCAGTCAAGTGGGCTGGGGCAGGCTTAGAGCTTGGAAGCAACCTGGTCAGGCAGACAGGCACCTTGGCATGAGAGGCAGGAAGTCGGGCTGAGGCACGCCTTGAGCTTGGCAGCAACCTGGGTGGGCAGACAGGCAGCGTGGCATGAGAGGTAGGCAGGCGGGCTGGGGCAGGCTTAGAGCTTGGCGGCAACCTGGACGGGCAGACAGGCACCTTGGTATGAGAGGCAGGCAGGCAGGCTGAGCCAGGCTTAGAGCTTGGCGGAAAGCTGGGTGGGCAGACAGGCACCTTGGCATGAGAGGCAGGCAGGCAGGCTGAGGCAGGCTTTGAGCTTGGCAGCAACCTAGGCGGGCAGACAGGCAGAATGGCATGAGAGGCAGGCAGGCGGGCTGGGACAGGCTTTGAACTTGGCAGCAACCTGGGCGGGCAGACAGGCAGTGTGGCATGAGAGGCAGTAGGGAAGGCAGGCTGGGACCTTGGCAGGGCACTCAGATAGGCTGGCAAAAACTGTGCAGTGTGCACACAGGCGCAAAAGAGCCAGTCGGACTGGCGGGCCGAGATCATCTAGCCAGAGGCCGGCTGGCTGGCTTACAGTTTGTTTCCCAATGCCAGCCTGCATCATGCGGTCAGTCAGATAAGCTGGCTGAGACAATCTAGTATGAGAGAGAGAGAGATCGAGATCGGGCACCAGTCATTGGCAGGGAGGGACAGCACCTCAGCAGCACAGCAGAAGTAACCCAGATTGAGGGGGAGGAGTCCCGTCCCAAGACTGCCCCTGGCATGGGATGGTATGTGCCACCGCACCATCAATCTTTGTACACCAGGTGCAGCTCAGGGAATCCCAGCAGCAGAAGGTTCACCTTGATGAACAACAACTGCTCCACCAACTTGGCCCCCAGTCTCAGGCAGTGCGGGGAGCAAATGTTCCCCACCATGGAGAACACCCGCTTGCTGGGGACACTGGTTGGTGGGCAGGACAAGATACCCTTGGCCACTTTCGACAGTGCCGGCCACATGTTGGCCTTGCTGGCCCAGTAGACCAAGGGATCGCTGCCAGGATCAATGCATGGCTCCTCTGCCAGGTAGGTCTCCATGGCTGCTGAGGCACCGTCGTACTCCCTCTGGTAGCTTTGCATGGGCATCACCTCCACCACTGCCCTCAGTCATGCTGCTTGTCCTATTATTGATGGTGCCATGCTCCCCAGAGTGGACATAGACTGAGCTGCTTCTGCTGCTGCTGCCAATAGGGGTGCTGCTGCTGCTGGTGGTGGTGGTGCTATCACTAGGGCTGGGGTCAGGGATAGACCCAGCTGGCTGAAAGTGGTGGCTGTGGCTGCTCCCACTCCCACTGTCCTGCTTCAGAGCCCGCTCTGGCTTCCAGACCCTCTCCACCAGCACACCCTTCCAGTGGCCATAGAGCGCTGTCTGGCGTGCCATGCTGCCCTTGACCCTGGGGTCCAGCATTGTTGCCAGGACATATTCCTCCTGCTGCAGGAGCTCATCAAACCATGCCTTCAGCCCTGCCTTCAGCTGCTGCGACAGATCAAGTGCCTCATCGGCTAGCTTCCTGCCCACAGGGCCACAATCCCACCACCCGAGGATCTCTTCCTGCCTCCTGTGGAGACTCTAGACCAGAGGGGTCACCTGGCTGAGGGTGGTGGTGGAGTTGCTCATGGTCTCCATCACGGCCAGGAATGGTCTGAGTATGAAGACCGTGTGAGTCAGGATCCTCCATTCCACCCCATCGTAGCCTGGAAGCGCCCCACTGTCCATCACCAGTTGAACCTTATACATGGTGGCTTTCTGCTGAAGAAGCTGCTTAAGCATCAGGAAGGTGGAATTCCACCGTGTGGAGACATCCTTGACCAGCTGGTGCACTAGGGAACCTTGCTCTGCCTGTTACCCATAGGAGATCGCTGCCCTTCACGCTCCACTTAAAGAACCCCGCCAGCTTCCTCCCCCACTTGATCAGGGAGCTAAGGGTGCCTGCACCAATCCCCTTCTCCCCCAAGCCCAGAGCATCCCTGACCACCAGGTGAAGGGTGTGTGTGGCACAAGGGATGCTAGTGAAGCCCCCGTCACAGACTGCCTTCTGTATATTTGCTGTGTTGTCCATCACTACACACCCCTTGTTGAAGGCCATGCCTGGCATGACCCACTCCCTCACCATAGTGGTCAGGGCTGCCTCAATGTTCCTAGTGGTGTGGGGGATGTCCATTACTTGTGCCTGAAGCACAACTCACCTATACCCTGCTTCGGGACCCCTCCTGCCACTGGCAAATGCTGCCTCCGCTGGGTCCTGCCACCAGTGCACCATCACCACCAGGTATGCATGCTGCGCATTTTGACTAGACCACCGGTCCATGGTGAAGTGTATGGTGGCACCCCCAGCCCCTGCCAGCTGCTCCCTCACCTGCTCCTTAAAAGCCCTGTACAGATCTGGCACCACCTGATGACTCAGGATGGTGTGCAATGGCAGTTTAAACTGGGGGACCAGGAATCCAATCCGCCACCTGAAGCCCATGTCCTCATCAATGGAGAAGGGCTGCCCATCCAGCGCAATCATTTCACCCAACAAGCGCCTGGCTTTCACTTGAAAGTCACGCCACCCTCCAGCTGCCGATGGCCTTGGCAGCTGCCCCCACCCCAGCTCCTCCATGGTGGACTGACACTGCTGGTGAGGTTCCTGCTGCTGTTCTTCCCCCCTATCAGGAATACCGTTCCTGCTGCTAGAGGCAGCTGTTGGTGCAGGACGCTTGACCGCTGAAGGAGGTGGACGACTGGCTGGCGTGGCCACTGCAGTCAGGAACCTGCTGGCATCCACTGCCCCTGACTGCCCGCTTAGCATCAGAGCACTGTGGCATGCCTTGAGGTCTCTCACCATGGCAGTTGCCCCAAGGTTGGTGAGCACCTGCCCATGCTTCACCACCTTTTGCACACAGTGCACTGCACCTCCCTCCGATCATCCACCCACACCAGCTTGAAATGTGCCCAGACAGAGGATTTTTTGCTCCCTCCTGCCTTCTGGCCTGCCCCGGGTGACACACTGCTGCCAGCGTTGCTGGGAGGGGCAGAACTTGGCGGAGACGACACAGCTCTGGGAGGAAGGACAGCCATTGCCTCAGCTCCAGACATCTCCTCTGCTGGACTAGTGTCTTCTTCTGCCTCACTGTCCCCAATCACTGTGATGTCCTGTGAAGGGGAGTACTGAGACCCTGAGGCTTGACTGCCCACCATGCTACTGACACTCTCCCTGTGCCCCCTATAGCACATCCCTAGTGCCTCCTGCCAGCGTCCTCCAGTGCCACGCAGGGCACATGAGGCTGTGGCTGTCTCTGCTGCTGCTGGAGCAGGTGCTGCTTCCGATGTTCCTCCAGGGCCACCAATGTCCCCCATTGTTGAGGTGATCCTC
>QEPC01015444.1:186449-202542 GCA_003113815.1 Sphenodon punctatus | reverse complement strand
TGTGTCAGACAATGGGGCAAATATCGTGAAAGGGATTTCTGAATGCGGGTGCGAAAATGTTTCCTGCATGGCTCATTCAATGCATCTGGTGGCAAAGAAATTTCTAGAATCGGACCCATCTGTTAAGGACACAGTAGAGCGTGCAAAGAAGTTGGTGACGCACTTTCGTCGATTGGCAAAATCTCGCCACGTGCTCCAGGATATACAGGAGGAGAGACAAGTTGCACTTCACTTCTTCCCGAACGATGTGTGCATGTGTTAGAACTCAACTTATCAGATGCTTAAAATACTACATTCGCAACGACTTGCGATTGAGAATTTCTTTGCTGTGGCCTCAAAGTCTGTAAAAGACGCCCCCGCTATGCAGCTAAATATCACACACTGGGATACAATAGAAGCTCTCCTTGCTCTTCTGGCACCCTTTCAAGTCATGATGGAGTTCGTGAGCAGGGTCGATGCAGCACTCAGCCAGAGCTTGGCCTCGCTCGTATTATTGAGGACACAAGTCGAAGACATCACCAACCCCCTAGCAATACAGGATGATGGACAGAGGGCTGAAAGCCTGGGAATTTCCTAACAGAACATGATCGCCAACAGCACCCAGTTTCAGATTGGTGGAGAGACGTTGTACCGGATGGCGACTGCTCTGGACCCATGTTTCAAGAATGTTATGAAGGTCTTGGGTGGTGAAGAAGCCACTGCAGCTGCACGCCATGACATTGCCAGGCACATGATTGAAGGGCTTTGCGAAGACAGTGATGACGATGCACAGGAGAATGACACAGATAGTGGTTCAGAAGATCACACCATACAGTATGACGCATCTTCTGTCTGGGCAACTTTTCAGAAGTATGGACTCATGGTGCCGAATCCCAATAAAAGTAAAAGAAGAGTTGATAAGGTGCACCAGTCAAACTCATTATCTGCAGCCAAATACATGTAGGACCAGTATGTGTCGTCTGCCCCTGTGGATGGCATGAATAGTGATCCACTCATTTATTGGGCTGACAAAAGTGGCACTTGGCCAGCACTATACAATTTGGTAATAACACTCCTTGGTTGTCCTCCCAGCAGTGTCCCATCTGAACGTTTATTTAGCTGTGCAGGCGCAATTTTGGGAAATAAAAGAACTAGTCTTAGCAATCTCAATCTGGAGCACCTAGCATTAATAAAAATGAACAGGGAATTCCTTCCCAAGATTACAAAGCATTTGATTGGAGCAACAACAGATGAGGATATAATGAAGTGCACCAGAGAGGCAATTAATCGACAGAGAAAAGGTATGATGAAAGAGACGAAATTTCTGAAGGAATACAAGAGCACTAATGTGGTAAGCTTTTTTGTGTTTTGATTTGGGCAGTCATGGCCTCCACGGAATGACTCACAAGCAAATTTTAACTTGGAGTAGCATGGCCGGCGTTGTGCATGCCATTTCGAAATAGCACTGTAGAGTGTTACACACGAAGGAGTACTTCGGCAACAGAACACATCATGCAATGATAACTATTGGTTTTTACCCTCCTGCTAGGTTTTGCCCCTTTTTCTTTGTTGCTTCTTTCATTTCTGTTTGTTGGTTCCTAAGGCATGGAAACTGTGCAGTCATGGCCTCCACGGAATGACTCATATGCAAAGTGACCACAAGATTAGACATGAAGAGAAGTGAAGAAACCAAACTTTAAGGTAAGTATGTTTTTTGGTTATAAAACCAATTTACTCCTGGGGTGCTGCCAGGAGTCAATGAGTCATCAATTGAGTATTGAACTCTGTCTGCAGCATGGATCTATTTTTCTGGATAATTGGACACATACAACTAGCATACATTTATATAATATGTGATACATAGGATCTTTATAGAGTGCTACTGCAAATTCCATAATAAAAATCAAAAATGCAAACTGAACAACAATAAGCATGACTAATACTTGTGGTTTTTTAAATGTTGTTTTTCAGAAACATGGATACATTCATGACAGGAACATACAACTAGACAGTCGATTTGTAGCCACAGCCAGTATTCTTCAGGGATCGAGTACTCATCCGATTGCCATTTTCATATGGAGTCATGAAGGAATTTTCCAAGCACAATCAATTTTTCCCAACAATTTTTCCCCACAATTTCCCCACAATTTTTCCCCACATCTTTTTTTTAAAGATGTGCATCTTTAGTTTTGCCTTCATCTGGAGAATAAAACAAATTTGATTTCCAACAACACGCAACAGCTAGACAGTTGATTTGTAGCCACAGTCAGTATTCTTCAGGGATCGAGTACAATTTCCCCACAATTTTTCCCCACATCTTTTTTTTAAAGATGTGCATATTTGGTTTTGCCTTCATCTGGAGAATAAAAATTTTTTGATTTCCAACAACACGCAATAGCTAGGCAGTTGATTTTTAGCCACAGCCAGTATTCTTCAGGGATCGAATACTCATCCGAATGCCATTTTCATATGGAGTCATGAAGGAATTTTCCAAGCACAATCAATTTCCCCCCACAATTTTTCCCCACAATTTCCCCACAATTTTTCCCCACATCTTTTTTTTAAAGATGTGCATCTTTGGTTTTACCTTCATCTGGAGAATAAAACAAATTTGATTTCCAACAAATTTGATTGCCACAGCTACCAACCTGTTGTACATTAATACCTACTTCGAATATAAATAATTTGGTCTTCATTCCTATATGTGCTTTATTATCTTTGATACACTGAACATACACTGGACACATGGTATATATTAATAACATAAATCTGAACACAGATGGGGTTGGTGGGTGGTAGTGGTAGTGGTGGGTGGGGTGGACTGACAAAGGCCTATGGCAAAGTTAATACAACAATCATACTGCAGCTGTGATAACAGTGCATTATGTAGCTTCTAATTTCTCCCTTTAAAAAGTCCAAGTTTGAGGTGGGGCCCAAGTTTGAAATCAATNTTTAGCGAAATTCCACAGCGGCAGCAAATACCGACAGAAACCCCTCTTCCGCGCATCACGGCATGGTGTGGTAGACACAGATTTCCGAGGCTGCGGGAACGGCTTTCCGCTGATGGTACCATGGCATTTCGGCAGCACAACGGAAAGCGGAAGCTCTGCGGATTTGAAGGAGATGCGGAAGCAACTCCCCTTTCCATTGATCGCGTCATTGCAGCATGTTTGCGGCCAGAAATACTCTGTACCGCGATACCTGGTGCAATGAGATCAACTCTTGGACCCATGTTGACAGACACCCACCTGGCCAATTTTATTGGCTAATTCTTTCTCAGAGAGACATGCCCTGCCTTCACCATTAAGTATAAATAGGTCTGTTTGTCACCTTATTCTCTCTCTTGATCCCAAACCGCAGTGAGAGTGAGTGACTGTCGGAGCTGCACCAGGTGTCTGTGTTGGTAAACACACTCTGATTTTTCTGCACTCCACGACAAAACACGGCATCGCGACTCGAGGAGAGAGAGTCCTGCTATATTCCCTTACTTCCCTCATCAGCACATCATCGAACATAAAGAAGCTTTTGTGTAAGTGCTTGAACTTTTCATTTTTCTTATTAATGTTGAACTCTTTATTTTTCTGATTAATGTTTTTGTTACAAATGTGTACACATATTTTTTGCCAGACTTTTAGTGTGTTGTGCGTGTGTTCACTTGTGCTGGTGCTGCTGTTTATTTCTCCGCCCATTGGCTACCGCAGCTACCGGGCCAAATGTGTAACAAATGTACACATATTGTGTGCTAGCCTTTTAGTTTGTCGTACGTGTGTTCACTTATGGGCTGCTGCTGCTTATTTCCACACCCGGCAGCTACCACAGCTACTGGGAGGCTTCTGCCCCCCCAGGTCTCCCCCAGATCTAGTGAATCCCCCACGAGGACCCCCCCCTGCCCTGTCCTCCACGTGTTCCCGGTCCCAATTCCCTTATCCAGCCATGATTGCCGGCGGCTAGCAATGCCACCGGCTATCTCTCCCGCCCCCTCCTCCGGATTCTCAATTGATCGCCGGTAGCTGTGGCTCTCGCTCCCGCCTCTAGCAATGCCACCAGCTATTGCTCCAGCCCCCCTCTTCCAGGTTCTCAATTGATCGCCGGTAACAGATACCACAGCTACCGGATGGCTATCCCCCCCTCCTGATCTATATCTAGTGACTCCCCCACCAGGAACCCCCCTGCCCTGTCCTCCAACATCTCCTGTTCCTGATTCCCTTATCCAGCCATGATTGCCGGTGGCTAGCAATGCCACCAGCTATCACTCCCGCCCCCCTCCTTTGGGTTCTCAATTGATTGCCGGTAGCAGCTACCACAGCTACCGGGCGACTATCGCCCCCCTCCGGGTCTCTATCTAGTGAATCCCCCACCAGGACCCCTCCTGCCCTGTCCTCCAACTGCTCTCGTCCCGTTCCCGATTCCTTTATCCAGTCATGATCGCCGGCGACTAGCAATGACACCGACTATCGCTCCCGCCTCCCTCCTCTGTGTTCTCAATTGATCTCCGGTAGCCATGGCTCTAGCTCCCACCTCTAGCAATGCCACTGGCTATCGCTCCCGCCTCTCTCCTATGGGTTCTCAATTGATTGACTTTAAAAAAAAGAAAAAAAGATATATCCACCATCGGCCCTGCCTCGCAACAAACGGTTGCTGTTGCCTTGTATTTTTGGCTTTGACATAGCAGGATTTGAAATGTACTGTGTTAGGTTCCTTGAAGTCCATGAAGTCCATTTCTTTTTCAGTCTGAGGATAAACATCTTAACAACCACTGGGCAGCTGAACCAGAGTAGGTTCAGCTACTCTGAATAACTATATAAAAAATTAATTCATATTAATTTTAAAATTAAAAAATAAATTTAAAAAATTTTTAAATTAAAAAATATTATATTTTTATTTTGTAAAAATTTTAAATGGGGTATGATGCTTTAGTTTAAACAGTAATGAAAACAACAAGCAAAATATACAATATTGTTAATATCATTAACATTTAGTTCATATACTTTAATATAGGTATATTACACTTACTATATAACCATAGTATAGCAATGTAGTATAATATATTATATACATGATAACAAATAGTAGCTTGTATACACTACAACTACACTTGTAGTATAATATATTATATACACTTGTAGTATAATATATTATATTGTAGTAATATAATATAATATAATATAATATTACGGCCCTGCCTCGTTTGTTGCAAGGCAGGGCCGATGGTGGATATATCTTTTTTTCTTTTTTTTAAAGGCAATCAATTGAGAACCCATAGGAGGGAGTTGGGAGCGATAGGCAGTGGCATTGCTAGGGGTGGGAGTGAGAGTCACGGCTACCGGAGATCAATTGAGAACATGGAGGAGGGGGGCGGGAGCGATAGCCGGTGTCATTGCTAGCCACCGGCGATCATGGCTGGATAAAGGAATTGGGAATGGGACGAGAGCAGTTGGAGGACAGGGCAGGGGGGGGTCCTGGTGGGGGATTCACTAGATAGAGACCCAGAGGGGGGCGATAGTCGCCCAGTAGCTGTGGTAGCTGCTACCGGCAATCAATTGAGAACCCAAAGGAGGGGGGCGGGAGCGATAGCTGGTGGCATTGCTAGCCGCCGGCGGTCATGGCTGGATAAGGGAATCGGGAAGAGGAGATTACTTGTAGTAATATTGTATAATATAATATTATAATAATATATTATATTATATAATATTATAATATAATATGATATTATATTATATAATATTATAATATCATATGTTATTATATACACTTGTAGTATAATATATTATATACATAATAACAAATAGTAGGTTTTATACACTACAACTACACTACACTACACTTGTATACACTACTATTTGTTATTATACATATAATAACAAATAGTAACTTGTATACATACACTACAACAGATATATTGTACTGTACAATAAGACTATAGATATTAATATTGATTTAACACAATGAGTTATCTAACATTTATGTGTGTATATTTTTTGCATTACAAATTCCTTATTGACTTATTCGGACACACTTTTTTCAAGTTTTATTTCCATAGGCTATAGAAATGCCAGCAGAATTGGCTAAGCGGAAACATGATAATTCCTCTTCTGGACAACGCACTACAACTCGCAGCAGTAGGATGACCCCGAGCAATGTCTTGTCACTTCATAATGGAAAGAAAAAGGTACAGGACACAGTGTCTCCTCGAACACCACAAGTCCCAGAATCTGGTGTGGATGCTCCTGCTGTTGCTTCTGGCCCAGTAATCTCGCAGCCTCCTCTTGTGTTTCCACAAGGAGCCCCACAGCATGCTGCCATTAAGGAATTGTCCTAACCACAGATTGCAATGCATATTTCACCTGCCAAAATAGCATTGCCGCAGCCTGGCAGTTCAAAACCTCATGCAACAGCCAAACACTCACAGGCTCCTCTTCAGTTGCTATCAGACGCCAAACAGCAGTCTGATGGTGTGGAATTGTCACAGATGCTTCTAGCAATGTGTATTTTGCCAGCAAAAATACCATTGTCACAGCCTGGCAGTTCTACACATCGGGGGTCGCTGCCGACTAAACGTGCGTTAATCAGTTTCTATGGTTCAGCGCAGGATGCACTGATGTGTTATCTTGATGCAGACTCACCCTCCACTGTAGGAGAATCATCTATGGACTCCAACAAAGATACAGAATTGTTGCAGAGCATTGACTATGAGATTTGTGAGCTTCAACTTGAAAGCACATGACCAGAAAATCTACGCCGGCATGTTCGCCTGTGGCATCCACATCAACAAATCACATCGAGACTGTATTATCATGCTTCCATTCTCATTTGTTGAGAACGAGGGATTCCGGGAAGTAATGGAAGGAATGGTCCCATGATAGAATGTACCTTCGAGATATTATTTCGCAAAGAAGACTATTACAAAACTTTTTGCCGAAACATGCAAAGCGGTAACAGCTGTTATGCGTGGGTGCGAGGGCAAGGTTGTGCACTTAACCACAGACATGTGGACCAGTGCACAGCGCATGGAGTACCTGTGCATTACTGCACACTGGATTCATCGAAACCCCAATAACAGACTGGTAAGGAAGCAAGCCATACTTGCATTGGAACACTTTCTGGAACAACATACTGCTGAAAACATCCATGCTAAATTATCACAATTGACACATGATTGGTTGGATCCTCTTGATCTCTCCATTTGGTGCAATGTGTCAGACAATGGGGCAAATATCGTGAAAGGGATTTCTGAATGCGGGTGCGAAAATGTTTCCTGCATGGCTCATTCAATGCATCTGGTGGCAAAGAAATTTCTAGAATCGGACCCATCTGTTAAGGACACAGTAGAGCGTGCAAAGAAGTTGGTGACGCACTTTCGTCGATTGGCAAAATCTCGCCACGTGCTCCAGGATATACAGGAGGAGAGACAAGTTGCACTTCACTTCTTCCCGAACGATGTGTGCATGTGTTAGAACTCAACTTATCAGATGCTTAAAATACTACATTCGCAACGACTTGCGATTGAGAATTTCTTTGCTGTGGCCTCAAAGTCTGTAAAAGACGCCCCCGCTATGCAGCTAAATATCACACACTGGGATACAATAGAAGCTCTCCTTGCTCTTCTGGCACCCTTTCAAGTCATGATGGAGTTCGTGAGCAGGGTCGATGCAGCACTCAGCCAGAGCTTGGCCTCGCTCGTATTATTGAGGACACAAGTCGAAGACATCACCAACCCCCTAGCAATACAGGATGATGGACAGAGGGCTGAAAGCCTGGGAATTTCCTAACAGAACATGATCGCCAACAGCACCCAGTTTCAGATTGGTGGAGAGACGTTGTACCGGATGGCGACTGCTCTGGACCCATGTTTCAAGAATGTTATGAAGGTCTTGGGTGGTGAAGAAGCCACTGCAGCTGCACGCCATGACATTGCCAGGCACATGATTGAAGGGCTTTGCGAAGACAGTGATGACGATGCACAGGAGAATGACACAGATAGTGGTTCAGAAGATCACACCATACAGTATGACGCATCTTCTGTCTGGGCAACTTTTCAGAAGTATGGACTCATGGTGCCGAATCCCAATAAAAGTAAAAGAAGAGTTGATAAGGTGCACCAGTCAAACTCATTATCTGCAGCCAAATACATGTAGGACCAGTATGTGTCGTCTGCCCCTGTGGATGGCATGAATAGTGATCCACTCATTTATTGGGCTGACAAAAGTGGCACTTGGCCAGCACTATACAATTTGGTAATAACACTCCTTGGTTGTCCTCCCAGCAGTGTCCCATCTGAACGTTTATTTAGCTGTGCAGGCGCAATTTTGGGAAATAAAAGAACTAGTCTTAGCAATCTCAATCTGGAGCACCTAGCATTAATAAAAATGAACAGGGAATTCCTTCCCAAGATTACAAAGCATTTGATTGGAGCAACAACAGATGAGGATATAATGAAGTGCACCAGAGAGGCAATTAATCGACAGAGAAAAGGTATGATGAAAGAGACGAAATTTCTGAAGGAATACAAGAGCACTAATGTGGTAAGCTTTTTTGTGTTTTGATTTGGGCAGTCATGGCCTCCACGGAATGACTCACAAGCAAATTTTAACTTGGAGTAGCATGGCCGGCGTTGTGCATGCCATTTCGAAATAGCACTGTAGAGTGTTACACACGAAGGAGTACTTCGGCAACAGAACACATCATGCAATGATAACTATTGGTTTTTACCCTCCTGCTAGGTTTTGCCCCTTTTTCTTTGTTGCTTCTTTCATTTCTGTTTGTTGGTTCCTAAGGCATGGAAACTGTGCAGTCATGGCCTCCACGGAATGACTCATATGCAAAGTGACCACAAGATTAGACATGAAGAGAAGTGAAGAAACCAAACTTTAAGGTAAGTATGTTTTTTGGTTATAAAACCAATTTACTCCTGGGGTGCTGCCAGGAGTCAATGAGTCATCAATTGAGTATTGAACTCTGTCTGCAGCATGGATCTATTTTTCTGGATAATTGGACACATACAACTAGCATACATTTATATAATATGTGATACATAGGATCTTTATAGAGTGCTACTGCAAATTCCATAATAAAAATCAAAAATGCAAACTGAACAACAATAAGCATGACTAATACTTGTGGTTTTTTAAATGTTGTTTTTCAGAAACATGGATACATTCATGACAGGAACATACAACTAGACAGTCGATTTGTAGCCACAGCCAGTATTCTTCAGGGATCGAGTACTCATCCGATTGCCATTTTCATATGGAGTCATGAAGGAATTTTCCAAGCACAATCAATTTTTCCCAACAATTTTTCCCCACAATTTCCCCACAATTTTTCCCCACATCTTTTTTTTAAAGATGTGCATCTTTAGTTTTGCCTTCATCTGGAGAATAAAACAAATTTGATTTCCAACAACACGCAACAGCTAGACAGTTGATTTGTAGCCACAGTCAGTATTCTTCAGGGATCGAGTACAATTTCCCCACAATTTTTCCCCACATCTTTTTTTTAAAGATGTGCATATTTGGTTTTGCCTTCATCTGGAGAATAAAAATTTTTTGATTTCCAACAACACGCAATAGCTAGGCAGTTGATTTTTAGCCACAGCCAGTATTCTTCAGGGATCGAATACTCATCCGAATGCCATTTTCATATGGAGTCATGAAGGAATTTTCCAAGCACAATCAATTTCCCCCCACAATTTTTCCCCACAATTTCCCCACAATTTTTCCCCACATCTTTTTTTTAAAGATGTGCATCTTTGGTTTTACCTTCATCTGGAGAATAAAACAAATTTGATTTCCAACAAATTTGATTGCCACAGCTACCAACCTGTTGTACATTAATACCTACTTCGAATATAAATAATTTGGTCTTCATTCCTATATGTGCTTTATTATCTTTGATACACTGAACATACACTGGACACATGGTATATATTAATAACATAAATCTGAACACAGATGGGGTTGGTGGGTGGTAGTGGTAGTGGTGGGTGGGGTGGACTGACAAAGGCCTATGGCAAAGTTAATACAACAATCATACTGCAGCTGTGATAACAGTGCATTATGTAGCTTCTAATTTCTCCCTTTAAAAAGTCCAAGTTTGAGGTGGGGCCCAAGTTTGAAATCAATTCACTGTCTCGTCCGCAGGGAGGTCGGGGGTGGAACAGGGAGTCAACTGTAGTTTCCTAACTCTTTGAGGTGGGGGCGGGGGAGTGCATGTGTTCTCTCAGTCCCTCCCAGTCCCTCCCAAGCAACCTACTGCAGTGGAGTGCAAGTTTGATATCTAATCACTCTCCTGGCTGGGGTGGGGAAAGGACGGGGAGTCAGTTGTAATTTCTAACTTTGTGCAGGAATGTGTGCAACGGGGGCAGATTTTGTGCTTCTAATTTCAGAGCCAATTCTCGGCTTCTAAAGTTCACCCTCCACCACAGTCAGACTTTAGGAACTAGCTGCTGTGAAATTCTGTTCACTCACACTCCCAGTCCAATCCCAGTCCCAGCCCAGTCTCAACTCCGTACCCTTACTCGTTACCTATCTTCTCCTGCCTCTCCTTTATTTCATGCACCGCATCCCCTGTGTCCCACGAAGTGGCCCAGATGGCGGATGCCACGTCAACCATTTTTTCGCCTGCAATGGGAATGGAAATGTAACCATAGACATGCACTAATATTAAATAAAGGGCTGTTAATATGAAGCATGCAGTACAGTGTGATCTTGGGAACCCAATAAAGTGATTTAAAATACAGAAACTATTTTGTCCCAGTACAGTTACAATTATTGCTTTGTTAATTATAATTTTTTATATTTATATACATAATTTATATATTACTTTATTCTATATGTAATATGTATTTAGTTATATATAAAAATATATATCATAATAGATAAAATATATATTATATATATTATAATATATAATATAATATATTTCAGTTATATGTTAGTCGGTTGTGATCACATACATTATAAGAGAAAAGTTAAGTTAATATTTGCACTAATATAAACCAAAGACCTATTACTTTTACGAATGTGATAAGGTATGTTTACAAAGAAAAAATAAATAAATTAACTTACCAATGCTTATAATCAGATCGGTGACTGCAGCAAGGCCGGGAAATGCCATCCTCGGTGATTTGAATTGACAGCAATTTGAGATGTAAACAAACAGCACGTGTCCATTGTTCAGTAAAGCCCACCTCCCTCGGTTCAATGCCTGTGGCTATGAGCTGTCAGTCACAGGGGAGGAATGCTCCTATTGGTGTGTGTCTGTGGCTAATTTAAAGCACTGTGCCTGCATGCTGGGGCGGGTCCAGGTCTGGGCGGGGGCTGCTGCTGTAGAAGGGTTTAAGGCGTCTCTGTCTCTCTGCTGGGACTATGAGCATGGCAATTCTCGGGTGGCGGCGCGGATGCACACGTCAGCCAAAGCACGGCTATTATCAGTATTTTGTGCAATGAAACACTTTAACTTGCCGACTCTAATTGTCTAATAGCCATAGACAGACATCTTGTGACTGTACACTGCTTTTACAAAAAAAAGAGGAAAAAATGCAACAACAGGATTTGAATGTAATTATAGACAGGTCGCAGTTGCCAAGAGAGGGAAACATAACCATTAACCCATGGCCGGGATTGGTGACTGCCGCTGCAGGCAGAGTATGGCTTCTTCATCTTCCCCCCAGCAGTGTGGCGCAGCTGATTGGTATTCTCATAAGAAAGAGGCAGAGTGGCCAGGGGAGCTCTCAGGTGTAAGGGTGCTGCCAGGAGTCAATGAATCATTGATTTACTGAGTTCATCGATCAGCGGAGCTGACCTTACAAAGTAACTTGTATGTGACAGTGGCAGTACAGCAGCTGACTGTTGGATATCCCCTCCTCTAACTGCTCCCCTCCCCCACCACACAGCCGCTGTGGGTGACAGTCTGAGTCCCCAGAACCATACTTATAAGCAGCACCCAGTTATGCAGCCAAAGATAGCACGACGTCGCCTACACAAAGTATCAAACTTCTTTGTTGGACATATAACTCTATTCCCCAAACAGTGGAAGAGACAAGGATGCAGTACTTATAGTTGCCCCTTGCTAAGAAGTTTTGGTTAAAAACAGTAACTTTGCGAAACTGAGGCCAGCTGTTGAGGCGTTTTATTGAGACGCTTTTAATGACTCATTAGATCATCTTAGCAGAGCAGTAGCAGTTCTCAATCCTTACTCACTTTGGGGGGCTGAGAGGACTGGTCTTAGGATTCCAGCTAAACTATGGGTAGCCAGGAAGACAAGAACGAAGCAATGAGTTTAACATTGACATTCCACTACAGCAAGTTAAAACTAAAAAAAAAAGGATATGTTGAGCTTTGAGATGGATTTTGGAAGTGGTCTCTCTTTAGGTAGGTGAGTGTGGAGGACTTTGAAATCCTCCACACGACCACACTTATGAAGGCCCATTCCACTCACAGGAATGACTGAGGGTCAGTCCTCATTCTGAAACATACCTTCCCCCACACACTCAAAGTCAGAGATGTGTTGTCAAGATAACATACAATGCAGCTGGGCTACTCCCCTGGGCCAACCTTTTTAGGCTGGCTTATGTGTCTGTGAGTCATTCACTCAAGTCAGGGGAGTGGATGGCGCTGAGGGGAGGGGGCGAGGAGTCAATTGTTGTTTCTAACTTTGTGCAGGGATCAGGGATGGTACTGCAGCACTGGATGTCTTGGCAAGTTCAACTTCATTTGTAAAACAGTCCTGGGGGGTGGGGAGGAAATATAATCGCCCTTTCATTGTGTTACATTGATCTCCCTCCATGCACTTCCCTTCCCTCCCGAGTCCTCCTGATTGAGTCCTGACTCCCTCCCAAGTTCAATCCAACCAACTGCACTGACTTCACTCTGCTGCACTGGAGCGTGAGTTTTAAATCAAGTCACTCTCTCTGCGGGGGTGGGGTAGGGGTAGGGGACGTTGAGTAAATTGTAGTTTCTTTCCAATCCATCCTAACTCTTTGAGGTGGGGGAGGGGGATTTCATGTGTAATGTAATCAGGACCTGGTGCATATTAAGAAGTACTAGTCCTTCCCACCCAAGTCCCAATGAGGTGGGGGCGGGGAAAATCTTCACATTCACCCAACCCTAGTTAATGCACTGGAATGGCATGGCAAGTTGGAAAACACTCTGAAAATAATGTATACTATTCATTATTTATTGGATGCTATGGTTCTTGAATGAGGAGNTATCGTGAAAGGGATTTCTGAATGCGGGTGCGAAAATGTTTCCTGCATGGCTCATTCAATGCATCTGGTGGCAAAGAAATTTCTAGAATCGGACCCATCTGTTAAGGACACAGTAGAGCGTGCAAAGAAGTTGGTGACGCACTTTCGTCGATTGGCAAAATCTCGCCACGTGCTCCAGGATATACAGGAGGAGAGACAAGTTGCACTTCACTTCTTCCCGAACGATGTGTGCATGTGTTAGAACTCAACTTATCAGATGCTTAAAATACTACATTCGCAACGACTTGCGATTGAGAATTTCTTTGCTGTGGCCTCAAAGTCTGTAAAAGACGCCCCCGCTATGCAGCTAAATATCACACACTGGGATACAATAGAAGCTCTCCTTGCTCTTCTGGCACCCTTTCAAGTCATGATGGAGTTCGTGAGCAGGGTCGATGCAGCACTCAGCCAGAGCTTGGCCTCGCTCGTATTATTGAGGACACAAGTCGAAGACATCACCAACCCCCTAGCAATACAGGATGATGGACAGAGGGCTGAAAGCCTGGGAATTTCCTAACAGAACATGATCGCCAACAGCACCCAGTTTCAGATTGGTGGAGAGACGTTGTACCGGATGGCGACTGCTCTGGACCCATGTTTCAAGAATGTTATGAAGGTCTTGGGTGGTGAAGAAGCCACTGCAGCTGCACGCCATGACATTGCCAGGCACATGATTGAAGGGCTTTGCGAAGACAGTGATGACGATGCACAGGAGAATGACACAGATAGTGGTTCAGAAGATCACACCATACAGTATGACGCATCTTCTGTCTGGGCAACTTTTCAGAAGTATGGACTCATGGTGCCGAATCCCAATAAAAGTAAAAGAAGAGTTGATAAGGTGCACCAGTCAAACTCATTATCTGCAGCCAAATACATGTAGGACCAGTATGTGTCGTCTGCCCCTGTGGATGGCATGAATAGTGATCCACTCATTTATTGGGCTGACAAAAGTGGCACTTGGCCAGCACTATACAATTTGGTAATAACACTCCTTGGTTGTCCTCCCAGCAGTGTCCCATCTGAACGTTTATTTAGCTGTGCAGGCGCAATTTTGGGAAATAAAAGAACTAGTCTTAGCAATCTCAATCTGGAGCACCTAGCATTAATAAAAATGAACAGGGAATTCCTTCCCAAGATTACAAAGCATTTGATTGGAGCAACAACAGATGAGGATATAATGAAGTGCACCAGAGAGGCAATTAATCGACAGAGAAAAGGTATGATGAAAGAGACGAAATTTCTGAAGGAATACAAGAGCACTAATGTGGTAAGCTTTTTTGTGTTTTGATTTGGGCAGTCATGGCCTCCACGGAATGACTCACAAGCAAATTTTAACTTGGAGTAGCATGGCCGGCGTTGTGCATGCCATTTCGAAATAGCACTGTAGAGTGTTACACACGAAGGAGTACTTCGGCAACAGAACACATCATGCAATGATAACTATTGGTTTTTACCCTCCTGCTAGGTTTTGCCCCTTTTTCTTTGTTGCTTCTTTCATTTCTGTTTGTTGGTTCCTAAGGCATGGAAACTGTGCAGTCATGGCCTCCACGGAATGACTCATATGCAAAGTGACCACAAGATTAGACATGAAGAGAAGTGAAGAAACCAAACTTTAAGGTAAGTATGTTTTTTGGTTATAAAACCAATTTACTCCTGGGGTGCTGCCAGGAGTCAATGAGTCATCAATTGAGTATTGAACTCTGTCTGCAGCATGGATCTATTTTTCTGGATAATTGGACACATACAACTAGCATACATTTATATAATATGTGATACATAGGATCTTTATAGAGTGCTACTGCAAATTCCATAATAAAAATCAAAAATGCAAACTGAACAACAATAAGCATGACTAATACTTGTGGTTTTTTAAATGTTGTTTTTCAGAAACATGGATACATTCATGACAGGAACATACAACTAGACAGTCGATTTGTAGCCACAGCCAGTATTCTTCAGGGATCGAGTACTCATCCGATTGCCATTTTCATATGGAGTCATGAAGGAATTTTCCAAGCACAATCAATTTTTCCCAACAATTTTTCCCCACAATTTCCCCACAATTTTTCCCCACATCTTTTTTTTAAAGATGTGCATCTTTAGTTTTGCCTTCATCTGGAGAATAAAACAAATTTGATTTCCAACAACACGCAACAGCTAGACAGTTGATTTGTAGCCACAGTCAGTATTCTTCAGGGATCGAGTACAATTTCCCCACAATTTTTCCCCACATCTTTTTTTTAAAGATGTGCATATTTGGTTTTGCCTTCATCTGGAGAATAAAAATTTTTTGATTTCCAACAACACGCAATAGCTAGGCAGTTGATTTTTAGCCACAGCCAGTATTCTTCAGGGATCGAATACTCATCCGAATGCCATTTTCATATGGAGTCATGAAGGAATTTTCCAAGCACAATCAATTTCCCCCCACAATTTTTCCCCACAATTTCCCCACAATTTTTCCCCACATCTTTTTTTTAAAGATGTGCATCTTTGGTTTTACCTTCATCTGGAGAATAAAACAAATTTGATTTCCAACAAATTTGATTGCCACAGCTACCAACCTGTTGTACATTAATACCTACTTCGAATATAAATAATTTGGTCTTCATTCCTATATGTGCTTTATTATCTTTGATACACTGAACATACACTGGACACATGGTATATATTAATAACATAAATCTGAACACAGATGGGGTTGGTGGGTGGTAGTGGTAGTGGTGGGTGGGGTGGACTGACAAAGGCCTATGGCAAAGTTAATACAACAATCATACTGCAGCTGTGATAACAGTGCATTATGTAGCTTCTAATTTCTCCCTTTAAAAAGTCCAAGTTTGAGGTGGGGCCCAAGTTTGAAATCAA
>QEPC01015444.1:149018-179181 GCA_003113815.1 Sphenodon punctatus | reverse complement strand
AGCAATAATTTTATGATTAACAAAACAAACAATAACACTAATGAAAAAGTAAAAAAAAAAAAAAAGTTACACTGAACCGTGGGGATTTGAACCAACTGAATAACAGCTACAAATTGTATAGCAAGTGGGGAACCTTAACAACTATGCCAACAGAGTTCTGTTGTTTAGCTCACTTCTTCTAGGCTGAAGAAGTGCGGAATGAGGATTTAACAAACCCTTCTGCATGGATCAACTTCATTCCTTCAACTTTCTGAGCCGGTCCTATGATGTAAAAAATGACTCGGTCAGTCAATACACAGGTCCCACCAGGAGTTTTGGTCAAAACTCCCACCAGGAGTTTTGGTCAAAAAACTTTAGTTTGGAGATCAATTTACGTTTACATAAAAGATCAATTTGCCATAAAATAAAAACACCGTTCCTTGAACTCCCACCCAGAACATGTTGTGCATGCATGTATGTATTGAGAAGAATGGGCAGTTATTGCGGCACAGAGAGACACACAGCACCAGCATTCAGCGTGACAGCACACAGATGTGCACCAGTGCAGCAGTGGCTGCATAGTCATACTACCTTCATGGAACTGCGATAAACGCTCATGACTGTCTCATATATTAAATTGGCAGAACGCGGAAAAAGACCTCTGATTGTATGCGACAATGGTAACGATCGGCAAAACGGTAAAACACATAAATGCCGCATCTGCAGTTTCTTGTAGCGGCAACTGCAGAATCACGGAGATACCGGGCGGAATTCTGCGGGGCGCAACGTGGGATGCCGAGGTTTAGCAATGGAATTGTGGCGCGGTAAAAGCTCCTGCCGCATCAGCCCTACTCAGCTACCTCCCTCTCCCTGTCATGTTTTTGCCTTCCAGCCACGTTTTTGCCGCCCGAACTCATCCGAAATCGATCTGAACCTACCGAACTGTTTGGTAATTTCAGAGTCCTGATCGAGTTCAGGTTTGGTCAGTTCAGGTTCGGGTTCGGTCATCTGAACAGACCGAGTTCGGTCCGAACTCTGAACTTCCGAACCGCGTTCACACATCCCTAATGTTTATGTGCAGAAGAACTAAAATGAGCAGGCATTTTCATATTTGCAAATATTGTTGACATTTTTGGATAGCACATGGAATGTCCAAATAAGTATCTGTTTTGGGGGGGATTTTGTTTTGTTATTTCAGTCACTTTATTATTTTGGTTACTACATTTTGGAACTATGATTTAGTGCTATTCTGCAACAGTTTGATGTGCAGTCGTGCTAAGTTCTATTGAAAACTAAGTAATCAAATAATAAAGTCACCAATGAAATACTCAAATAAATTGAAATACTCAAAAGGGATATTTGTTTCCACAACTGGAGCAGGAATTGAATAGTGATTCATATTCACTTCCTAAGATTGAATTCAAAGTGGGCAACACCATTACCAACGGTTGTTTTTAAATGAGCAAGACTGGAGTGTGTTTCCGTGGCTGCAGAGCAGCTACTCAGGTGGAATGAGTGGGGAGGGATTCTAATGGGCAGCTCCCAGTGTGGCTACAAACTCCCCCTGCCATGGACTATGGTGGAGGGGAACATGTGCCAGGCTGGCCTTTGAAATAGACGTGTCCCGGGTGTGAGCACTGGGGAACTGGGCTCCTCAGCACTTGCAGTGACAGGCGGTCAGATGAGTGGCTCCTCCTCAGTGGCCATGTGGGATAGCATCTAGTTTAAAAACATCCAATAATCGCCACAGAAATTTGTTTCAGCTCTAAAGTGTAGGGAAGGCAACTCTTGCAATTCTACAAGAGTTCTAGGCTACCTAAGGACAATCCTGTGCATGCACATCACTGTCACAGAGCTAAACCTGATATGATCTAAACTTATATGAGTGTAACAAGGGGATGGGGATTGTGCACATTATATATTCCTCATTTGGGATTTGTGTTTCAGATCTTAATGTCATTTTTTTCTATGCTGAAGTAATAGAGCAATTTGGACCCACTGTGTCAAATTTATCACTACTGTAACTTCATTGACTTAATTTAGTTTAAAACCAAGGTAAATCTGGTCATAACTTTGACTGCTGCTGCAGTTCTGTTCAGTGTTATGGGTACTGTAGGCTGAAAAAACACCTGCTAAGTAATAACATAGTGTAAGGGCTGGCTTCTAACCTGAGAGCAGCAGTCATAGCAATGGCAGAATTGGCAGTCATTCTCTTCCTCCTACACTGAACAAACTGTTCCAATATCATGACTAATGGCTATTGCAATGCCAGCAAAGGCGACGGTGGCAGGGTGTGTGTGTGTGTGTAAAAAAAAAAACTTACAGCCTACAGCATGCTATCTACTTCCAGACCAAACAACCTGTCATCTCACAGTATTTTCATCTTAATTTTGGAATAAAGATGGAAATGTGATATTGACACAAAAATACGTGTCGGGGTCAAGGTGAGAGAACAGCAGATTCTGCCTTAGTATTTGGAGGAGAAGGATGAATTTAATGTAAGTGAATGTGGGGCATTTCCTTCTGCCCTATAAACATGTATATATACACATGCACATGTGGGACTTTTGGCTAGCTAGCTGGTTACCAAATCCAAACATAGACACCTGTAGCTAGAAGCTTTATTGGTTTTGTGTCACTAGTCTACTGCTGCATCTGTGTTACAAGCCCCATGCCAGCTGCATGGCTTAGTGTAGGCTGAAAAGTAGACACAGGAGACATAGCCTACATTAAGTTAAGAAACATTCGTTTCTTCTCACTACCCAGAGAATCAGATTGTGTTCAGTGGGCCACATCCCGCTCTTGGCTACACCTGTGCAACCAAACTGAAATGTATGCACAGGTGTGAGAGCAGGCATATGGTATGTGCTCAACAAAGTCTTTGTACTAATCTAATGTGTAGTACATATTGTGTTGCTAGGTACATCCTCGTGTATTCTTCAGCAGAGTCTTGATGAATAGTGTGTTCAGGAGTGTCCAGAAAAAGAAGCAAAGACAGAGTGCAGAGAACATTGTATTGTAACCAAAGACAGAATACACTGAGCTTATTCTCTCTGAAGCTGAAAAGTAGTGCTGAAACAACTATCCACAGCAAATATCGTATTGCACCATTTCACCTGCTTTGAACCAGTTCACAAAGTGGATAGGAACCAGTTTGTTTCCAATTTAATTTTCACTGAAACGAATATCCACAATAGTGCTATCGAAGAAACCGAATTGAGAAACTAAGGCCTTTTTTTACACGGACGTCACCCACCCACGAACACCCACGATCAGATGGGTGTGAGAGAGTCTGTGTAAATATCCATGAGTGGGTGGGTGGGTGCGCGTTCCCAACAAATCCACCAACACCCACGGAGCAGTCGGGTAGGTGCCAACATGCTCTGTGTGTGGAGATGGGTGGAGATGGGTGTTCAACACCCACCCGTCCGTGTAAACACCAAAACATCCACGGGGCTTGGTCCGCTGATCCCATCAAGAGATGGCTAGAGAGGCCGCATAGGTGCCCCCAAGCATACAGGGCCGAGGGCATACCGCAGCGCTGGCTCCACCTGCAGCCCCCCAGCCCACCACAGCCATGGGGCACAGGGATGGGAGCACCACTGACAGCGAGGTAAGAGCTAGGGTACCCCAACAACCAAGGAAGGGGGGCCCGCATGCCAATACGAGGAAACATCCCGAGGGAACACAGGGCGGCCAGCTGACAGCTAACCGTTACCCCTCCCCCCCAGGAGAGCACCCAGACATAGGAGCAGCGCACCACCAAGGAGACGGCCGAGGGGGATCTCTGTGACAGTCAGGTAACCCAGCGATGCCCCCAGGGGGGAAAGGAGAGGGATCACCCAGCAGGTGCATAAGGGGGGCTTCAGGACATAGGCTAACCCCCATGCAATGCCCCTTACAGGAAATGACCAGTTTCACTGTCACCACAGCCACCGGGCAGGCCCCAAGCCACCAAGCTGGAAGGCCCCACACACGCGGTACCCAAAATGGGGAGCCCTGGTTGAGGCAGGAGATCAGGGACTTCATACGTGTGGGGGAGGCTGAAAAGGACCAGCATGACCTGGTGCGCAGCTATAAGACCAGACAGGTCTATAAAGCCATCACCCAGGAGATGCAGTGGTAGGGGTACAATAGGGATGTCACCCAGTGCACATAGCAGGCAAAGGACTTGAGGTCTGGATATAGGTATATCAAGGACAACAATCTCAAGTCCAGCCGTGCCATGCGCACAATTGATTTCCATGACAAGCTGGACTGGTTCCTCTGCATGGATGGGGACATTGTTGCCTCCCGCATACACGGCACCACGTTCGCCATGGACAGAAACAGGGTGAAAACAACACCCTCCTGCCTGACCCCCTCGGAGCAGGGGGAGAACGCTGCCCCTGGCAAGGCCAGCCAGGATGCGGGACGGGACAGCCCCATCACACAGTGGGAGGAGGTGGCCCAGGAAACCGCTCACAGTAACATCACCCTCCACATGCGCCCACAAAACCCACAGGGTGACAGGCCATGGGGATGGGGGGTGCACGTGGAGCAGACAGACACCAGGGATGCCCCCCAGGGCACGGAGGAATATAATCCAGGTAGGAGCATAACCACGGCCCCGGGCGGCGGGGGAAGGCCCCAGCCACAGTGACCGGGGCCCAAGCTGGATGTCAGGGATCAATTGATGGATCGCTATTCCAATTACAGCTCCAGGGTGCCTGGAGGTGCAAAAGGAGGAGGTCGCACAGGAGGAGTTGGTCAAAGAGGAGCTGGAGGCACCCCCGAGATGCTGTGATCAGGACAACAATGGTAGGCCAACACGGCCAAGGGATGGGATGTGGGTGATTCTGGGGCGATGGAATAGCATACAGGGCACAGAGGAATAGCCCCTATTAATAGACCTGCAATGCAAAACAGGGAATGGCTGGGGGCCACCACAGTAGGGGCATGGAACTACACAGGTCAACAGACTCTGACAGGCATGCAGAGGTGAGGTTACATGGCCAGGGTGGAGGGATAAGGAGACACGCCCACAATAGGGAAAACCTGCCCCAGGATATGGCACACAGATATGGGGCCACCACAGTGGTCTGACACATAGGATGGGAATACAGGGACCCCACCCTTTCAGTCACCATCCACACAGGGAGATACATGGAAGGGGGGCAGGCAGTCCCAGTGGCACCTCAGTAGCACCGCTAGGGGTACAGGGTACGTACATGGCAAGCAATACGACCTATGGGGTAACCTGTCATCCACAGAAGATTGACCTGGTCCTGCGAGGGGTGCTGCCGCTGGCAGCGCTGACAGGAATCGGGAGATGCGGGTCAGGAATCGGAGGAGGAGAGAGGACCTGGGGAGGGAACTGCTGGAGGAAACCAGAAGGTTAGCCACGGTGCATTCTGAGGAGCTCGCCCTCACCAGGGAGGTGCAAAGAGGGAGACAGGGACTTGGAAATATTGGTAGCAATGCTGACCTAGTCCCGCACTGAACACCTTTGGGACAGGCACCAGACTGCCACCCTCCACCGTGAGGTGCACCTCGACAGGGTCGAAAGGGTGAGGATCCGTGGCACACTGGAGGGGCAAGCCGCACTGGTCATGGACCTCATGGGGGAGGCATTTGAGGCCCTGCGGCGAGAAGCCCAACATGACATGGGCCCTCCGGGCAGGGATGGAGGGATGGTAGGCGACTACCATGAGGACACCCTCCCACTGGTGCAGGTGCCCCCTCCGCAGCACTTCGGCCAACCCTGGTTTCCCCAGCAGCACCCCTTCCCTGGCCTGGTGCACAGGGTCCCCTCCCCCACATAGCCCCACAACAACAGCCTGTGGGGCCTCTGTTCCAGCCCGCACCCATCCCGGTTCCTCACCAGCTGCCTCTGAGATCCCTCCTCCGGGAATCAAGGCCTCCTCAGAACATCTCGGCATCCCCAGGTACCCAACTGCCCATGGCAGCTGCCCCACCAGCTCACGTAAGCCAGATTACAATCAGTTCACTAATCGGGTGGAGGCAGCTGCACCACGACCTGCTCAGGGATGGGCAGGGGGCTTGCAGCATGATGATCCCTGGAACCTGCAGAGGGCTACAAACAGGGCTGTGGTGTAGGGTACCCATCCTGGATACAAGTGTAATGCTTACCATATGCTTGATCATCGCAGGGTCCGGTACCTGAGCCTGGAGTGGAGTGGCTGGTGGACAATGGAGATCCCAGGCCATCAGGCCTCTGCTCACTGCGGACGGTGGCATCAAAGGGCCACAGGGAGTCAAGCCCCAGTGGTGCGCCAAAGCGGAGACGTGGCCATCCCCGCAAGAATTGATCCCCCACCCTTTGTGAATATCCCCAATAAACATTATGTACACTGTATCTCTATGTCGATTGTTCTGTTCAGGGGGCAGAATGTGCTGGTAGGTGTCCCAGGGAGGGGCTGGTTCAGGGAGGAAGGGAGAGGGAAAGAGGGTCCCCAATGTCTGCACGCCCCAAGCACCCACGCACATGCCCTTGCTCTGTACGCCGAGGCGTTCTATTGAGGAGACATTGCCCGTCAGAATAGTAGTTGGACCCTTAGGCCTCACAGAGACCAGGTCCCTATCATCAAAGGGCGCCAAGCGTTGGAGGTAGCCACAGGCCACACCCACACTCGCAACTCACAATACCCACACCATGGAAGGGGAAGGGAAGGAAGTGTGGTACTAGTGACAGAAGGCATGGGGAAGGGGGCCCAGGGAACAAGGGGGTCCGGGAAGGACTTGCACACTAGAAGGGGGAAAGGAACAGAACCCACGGGGAAGGGGAGGGCTATCGTTCAGCTTCATTCACACCACAATCTCACTCTCATGCACACAGGCAATCACACAAGGGGAAGGGTCAAGGTTCAGCAACAATCCACTTTATCATTTCCAAAAGCGCCAGTACACCAAGAATCCACAGTCTGCACAAGCACTAACACAACACTTATCTTTCTCTTGGGGCCAGTTTCTCTACCTCAATCACCAGCGCCAAGTGATCTCTGGTGCTGGTGTTTATTCCTAAGGCCCCGTCCCTTCCGTGCACTCATAAGTGTGCAGAGCGATGCACAGGGGGCGTGGCCATGTCCGCAGTGTCAGAAGGCCCCGTGCCGGCTTCCAGCACTTCCCGTGAGGCCGTCAGAGTGCGCCGCAGCGGGGGGCGTATCCTGTGCCACCACTGGGGGCGGGTACGGTGGTGCAGCTATGTGAGATCCTAAGGGGGGAAACCGGATGGCGGTCGGGCCCCAAAGGGTTCAGGACCCCCCGGAAGTGCCCGTGGGGGGGGGGGGATGACAGTAGAGGATCAGTAGTGGGCATAAGGGGTTGTGCCATGAGCACAACAGGTGTGGGACCACGAATGCTCTTGCCTGCCAGAAGGTGGTGGGGAACGGACAAACCAGCCTTGAAGAAGCACAGGCCTGAACACTGATACCACAGGTACACTACCTCTGCTAACAGTTAACCAGTGAACGCCATATGCTATACGGGTTACTGATGCTATGGCTGGCAGCAAGTATGTGGACCTGCTCCAAGGGACCCAGCTCCCACATGACCAAATAGGACACATGGAGTTTGTAGTCAGGTGACATCTGTGTTTATTGTTTAAGGTTCTCCACTATCACTATAAATTCTCCCTCTCCTCCCTCTCTTCCGCTATCTCCCTGGCAAGGCACCACTACTATGCCTCCCAGGTTGAATCCTACTCTCGTGACCCTCACCACCTCTTCTCCACCTTTGATTCCCTTCTCAAGCCCTCCTGCCCTCCTGCACCCTCTTCCCTTTCCGCTCAGGATCTCGCGTCATTCTTCACCTCAAAGATTGACAAAATCCGCCAGGACATTGCTTCCCACCCATCACCTCTCCCTGCTCCCTCCCCCTCCACCCTCTCTCCTCTCCTCCTTCCCTCCTGCCTCCCTTGAGGAAATCTCCTCTTTGCTCTCTTCCTCCAACCCCTCCACCTGCCCTCTCGACCCAATCCCCTCCCGCCTTCTGACCTCCATCGCTCCCACAGTCATCCCCCCCCTTTACATGTTATTAATCTCTCCCTCTCCACTGGCTCCTTCCCCTCTGCCTTCAAGCAAGCTACTGTCTCTCCCATCCTCAAAAAGTCCACCCTCGACCCCTCTGACCCCTCTAGTTAAAGGCTGGTCTCCCTCCTACACTTTGCCTCAAAGCTTCTGGAACGGGTTGTCTACTCCTGCTGCCTGGACCTCCTCTCTGCCAACTCCTCCCTGGACCCTCTCCAATCTGGCTTCCACCCCTTTCACTCAACTGAAACTGCCCTTGCCAAGATCACCAATGATCTGCTTGTTGCTAAATATAAGCGCCTTTACTCCATTCTTGTCCTCCTTGACCTCTGCTGCCTTTGACACTGTCGACCACTCCTACTGGACTCCCTTTGCTCCCTCGGCTTCTGCAGCTCTGTCATTGACGGGTTCTCCTTCTACCTCTCTGACCGCTCCTTTAATGTGTCTCTTCCTATTTCCAACTCCTCCTCCTTCCCCCTCTCAGTTGAGGTTCCCCAAGGCTCTGTCCTGGGCCCTTTCTTCTTCTCTATCAACACCCTGTCTCTTGGCAAACTCATTGACTCCCACGGCTTCCAATATCACCTTTATGCTCATGACACTCAACTCTATCTCTCAACTCCCTCTCTCTCCCCTTCTGTCCAAGCTCAACTCATCAACTGTCTCTCTGATATCTTTGCCTGGATGTCCCAACGTCATCTCAAGCTGAACATGGCTATGACTGAACTCCTTATCTTTCCTCCCTACCCTTCCTCTCCCTCTTCCCTGTCCATCCTTATTGATGGGGTCACCATCCACCCTGTCCCTGGGCAAACTCATTGCCTCCCACGGCTTCCAATATCACCTTTACGCTGACGACACTCAACTCTATCTCTCCACCCTCTTTTTCCCCTTCTGTCCAAGCTCAACTCATCAACTGTCTCTCTGATATCTCCGCCTGGATGTCGCAACGCCAACTCAAGCTCAACATGGCTAAGACTGAACTCCTTATCTTTCCTCCCTTCCCTTCCTCCCCGTCTTCTCTATCCATCCTTATTGATGNTCCTTACTGGTCTGCTCCACTCTCACCTGTTCCCCCTTATCTCCATCCAAAACTCCGCTGCTAGGGTCATCCACTCAGCCTGTCACTTCGACCACGTACAGCCTCTCCTCTCCTCGCTTCACTGGCTACCCCTTCCTGAACGCATCCTTCACAAACTCCTGGTGCTCACTTACAAATCCCTTCACAACCAGGCTCCCCCTTACTTCTCTGACCTAGTCTCCTTACACACTCCTGCATGCACTCTCCGCTCCTCTGCTGCCCCCTCCCTCACTCTCCCTTGTATCCCCTGCTCCCCTAACCACCTTTGTCCCTTCTCCCTTGCTGCCCTCCATGCCTGGAACTCCCTCCCTGCCCACATCTGCCTTGCCCCCTCCCTCCGCACCTTCAAATCCCTCCTCAAAACCCACCTCTTCCTCGCCACCTTTCCCGATGTCTGTTAGAACTTTCCTTTCAATATTTACTGTCTGCAGTCCCCGCAGACTCCTGCCTAACCGCAGCCAAGCCAAGCATGTGCACCTGAGACTTTGCATCCGCTTGAATGTTATTTATCCCTTGTCTCTCCCTATGTCCCCTCTCCTTGTCTCCTTCCACCATGTCTGTTAGATTGTAAGCCATAGGCAGGGACCGCGTCTATCTTATTATTCTGTAAAGCGCCAGGTACACAGCTGGAGCTATACAAATAATAATAATAATAATAATAATAATAATAATAATAATAATAAAAGGTCACACAGGCTTTGGAAGGGGGGAGCATGCAAAGGCATGGGTCAGTTGCTTGCCATCTGGGCAACAGTCCACCTACAGAGAGCATCCCTGTTCTCCCCTGATATCCGTCGGAATGCCCCACCCTTACAGGGGCACAGGGCTCTGCACTGGTGGGGGATTGTCAAGGGCAGCTCCACCAGTCTCACAGATACTGTGCAGAATGCAGGTCGACAGGACAAGGATTGGGGTGTACTCCAGATCAAACTGGCTCCTATTCATCAGAAGGTGCCAACGCATCTTCAGCTGGCCAAATGTCTGCTCTACCATGCTCTGTGTGGACTATAGGTGCTCATTGAAGAGCCTGCTCTCTGGGGTGTGAACCACAGGATAGGCGCTCATAAGCCACAGGCTCAGAGGGTAGGTGGGGTACCCATCACCACTGGAGCCATGGAGACACCCTGAAGCACCCGGTACAGGTTGGGGGTTATCTCTCCATGAGACATAGAAGGGTGACACCCGCAGGATATGTGCATCATGACTCCTCCCTGACTGGCCAGCATACATGTCAGTGATCTACAATGGCCTGCAGATTTATGGAGAACACCTGCTTCCAGTTCATATAGTCAATCTTTGCGTGCAGGGGGCTGGATGATAGGGATGTGGGTGCTGTCTATTACACCAATATAATTTCCTCAAAGCCCACTACCTCGAGATCTCGGAGCTGGATGACCTGCTCTAGCAGCAGCTCCACTATCAGGTCACACACCTCATGGAACGTCCTGTTAACGGTAGCTGTGCCCACTCCGAACTGCTCCCCAATGCTCTGACATGAATCGGGGGTGGCCAGCCTCCACACCGTCATGACCAATCGCATCCCTGGGGGCAGCAGATACCGCATGTTAGTTGCATTTTTCCAGAGATGTGGGTTGAGGATCTCACCGATCTGGGTCAATGGAGAGCGGTTCATGTGGAAGTGGTCCATCCATTTCTTGTCTGTCCAGGTAGCCAGCATGTTCTCTCATCATTCATTGGTGTGTGAATGTATCGAATTCAGCCGCTGAGTTGGGACAGTCACACGACAGCCGTAAAGGTTGAGGGGCCACCTGGATAGGACAAGCTACATGTGCTGTGACACAACTGTTCCGCACATGGCATGTCGGTGAGCAGATATCATCCTCACCCACCGCAACAATCCTGCTCGGTGCAGATTGTTAGCCGTCCCAATATTGTTAGCCGCCCTGAGATGCCGTGGGCATGAGGGGGTGGCATAAAAATGCTAAGAAATAAAAATTAAAATAAATGTTGACCACTCTTCTGCGCCGTACCCCATGGTTGTAGAAGCAGGGCCCTGGGAGGAGTAGCTCAGTCCATTGCTAGAACACCTGGGCCAGGATCATGAAGCATGCGCCCAGGACCGTTAGCAGGATAGCTCTCTCCTGTGGGGGCTCTTCATCTGGCAGCATGGTACCACCACCACAGAACCTCTGAGCACCCACCACCGGGACCGATGTTGGATCACCACTCAGCTACCTGACAAACCTCTAGGTGAATGGTTGCTTTCCCCAATCCCTGCAACGCTGTCCTTGTGGCCTGCAAAGCACCCATTCACTCAATGCCCTGACTACCTTCCAAACAACCGGTAGGGGCTTCTGGCTCCAACTCCCAAGTCCTGAGCTCCCAGCACACCCACACCATGCTTCTCCTGTCCCCTGTAGCTCAACGGCTGTCCCCACATATTGGCGACTGCTGACACTGGCAAACCGCCAGGCACTGCCTCTTTCCCCATGCTCAGCACTGTACACCCGGTAATGGACAGCACCACTTCTTTACTAGCTGTGCTCTCTTTCACTATCACATCTCACACACCACACCACCACCGCCATACTCCATATGCCACACCCAAGCAATGGAACTGGGCCACACATGTACTTTGGAGGACTATGCATGGTGCCCATCGATTGGTGTGGTACGATGGGTGTGTTCTGTGCACCTGGTCACTATTTCTGCTCACTGGACCTGGTGCACATCCCCGCACCTGCACAGACCTCCTGCATGGCAGGGATCTCGGGCCACAGCATGGCCACAGCAGGGCCCTAACATATACAAGGGGGCTGCCCCCCCCCAGCGTGCGTGGGTTAGGGCTACACAGGGCCTAGTAGCCTGCCCACTATCAGCTTTGCAAGGTCACCCTCTGGCTAGCGATGTGCTTTTCCTCGTGCATCACTCATTCCCAGTTGCTCCCTGTGGAATTCCATTGCAATCAACCACCCAGCCCGAGACGGTCATGGCAGTGTGTTGAATGGGCCCTGAGATTGATGGTTGTGCCTGGGAGGAGTGGTCAGCATGTGCCAACATGCTTCTGGGAAGGCTGTGGCAGAGCCACAATGTCCAGCTGCTGCTGAGTGATCCCCTGTCAGTGGTGGATGGATTCACTATCCTGTCATGGTACATGTGGGTGATGGGCCATCCATTCGGTGATGCAGGTTGCCGGAGGTGTGCTGGGGAGCTCAGCTTCACCCTCCTCCAACAACCTCCTTGGGGGCACCCAGCCACCGTTGTGCCATGGACTGCATAGGAGATCACGGCTGTTCGCCTGGTGGCTACTCACAAAGACTATGGACTGGCCCTCCAGGATGGGGGTCCCCTTGTTGCTACAGACTACACCGGCATTCTACTGCATGCCTGTGGCATATCGCACCCGCAATTGGAATGCCTAGCCCTTCTTGGGGAGTTGGACTTGCTACCCCCTGATGTTGGTGAGCCACTACTGACCAGGGCCCCTACTGCAATGGAGATGGGCACCCTGTGAGCAGTGCTGAACTGACCGGATGTCAAGGGTTGCAGCTGCAACGGAGAAGCATCTCCTGCCCCGCTTCATGGTGGTTGCCCATATGCATTCCTGAGGATTCTGCAGGGGCCTATTTGCCTTGGAGGGTCTTGTCCAGGGGCCGATGATTACCAAGCACCCTCCAGCTGGCCCCTTACCTGGCTGTCCCATCCTCCCACTCCGTGGGAACCTGTTACCTGTGCCTTGGGTGTGCCTCGCCTCCCCATGGACAGTGTTGCTCCTCCCCACAGTATTGTTCGATCCCTTTGGTCTGTTTCCCCATCAGCCGGGCCCCAACACTGCTTCTGTCACATCCCAGGTCCATCCAGATTGTGTACTTGATCTCCGCCATCCCTATTTGAGTGTGTACAATGGTGCCCCTATCCAATGGTTGGATTGAACGCCCACGGGCCCTTGTAGGGATGGGCAAACGCGGTTCAGATGTTCAGAGTTCGGACCGAACTCGGTCTGTTCGGACGTCCAAACCGAACGTCCGAACCAAACTCTCGAACGACCGAACAGTTCGGTCATGTTCGGATGAGTTTGGATGAGTTCGAGGGCAGGAAAAATATCTTTCCAGGGCCAAAAATTAGGTTTCAGTTTCAATTTTGTGTTGGTTTCGATTTTTTTGGTTTCGCTATTTTTGAATGTTCGGCCAAGTTTGGCCAAATCGAACTCGGCTGAACCGAACCATCGAACCCGAACTTGGGTTTCAAATCGAATGACCAAACATCTGAACATCTGAACTGCATTCTGTTCACCGATCCCTAGGCCCTTGATCACTCACTGACTGGCCTCTGTGGGCCCGTGCCCCCCCCCATTCCCATATCTAATAAAGACCCTGGCTTGTACTGTATCTGATCCTGTGCTTATGTGAGTCTGTACCATCCAAACCAGCACCTTGAAATGGACCCGGAAGACTATAGGCAGCCAGTGCAGAGCACGGAGCGCAGGTGTAATATGCTCCCAGCAACCTGTCCCCGTAAGGAGCTGGTATGCAGCATTCTGCACCAACTGCAGTCTCCAGACCATCACCATTGGCAGCCCCACGTAGAGGGCATTACAGTAATCCAACATTGAGGTGACGAATGCATGGATGACAGTGGCAAAATCAGAGTCTGAAATATATGGATGGAACCACTTCACCAGATGTAACTGGTGAAAAGCACTCCTGGTCACATCCGACACCTGGACATCTATGTGTAACTGCAAATCCAGGAGTAGTCCCAGCCTTCACACAAAAGGTGGCAGTACCGAGTGAACTCCATCAATAAAGGGCGATACACCCTCACCCAGATCACCAAATGCACCAATGAGCATCACCTCTGTCTTGTCGGGATTCAGCTTCAATTGGCGATGGCTAGTCATCATCCAGTCCCCCACAACAACCAGACACCGGGAAAGCACAGAGACTGCAGGGCCTGGGTAAGATGAAAAGGAGAGGTACAGCTGAGTATCATCAGCATATTGATGACATCACCCCCCCCACCTACGCACAACGTCCCCCAGCAGCTGCATATACACATTGAACAAGAGGGAGGGGGAAAGAATGGAACCCTGAAGAACCCCACATGGAAGACCCCTGGGGGATGAAGTACACTCCCTCAGGACTAGGGATGTGCAAACACTGGGGTGTTCGGTGTTCGGCCCATTCGGGGTTCGGCTGAACCCAAAACCGTTCGGTTCGCCCATTCGGGCTGAACCTGTTTGGGCAGACCAAACCCGTTTGGGTGGGGGGGGTAGTTTTCCCACCCCCCTCCAGGCTGTGCAGGTGGAAGGGGCCCTGGGGAGCACCCTCCCTGCCCAGTCTCATAATTTTTTTAACCCCCCACCCCAGGGATTGCCCTACCTGGTGGAGCCAGGGCTCCAGCCCTGGGTCTGGCGGCGGGTCCAGTCGCGGGGGTGGTGGCACTCCAGAGTGCTTCAGGCTACTACTAGGCCTTCCGGGTCAAACTGGAAGGCCTAGTAGTGGTCTGAAGTGCCCCGGAGCAACGCTGGACCCGCCAGACCCGCCAGACCAACCAGATCTGCCGCTGCTGCTGCCGCCGGACCCAGAGCCTGACCTACCTGGTGGTGCCAGGCCTCTGGCCTCCGGTTTGGAGGCAGCAGCGGCGGTGGGTCCATCACTGGTGGTGCTCCAGAGTGCTTCAGGCCGCTACTAGGCCTTCTGGTTTGACCCAGACAGCCTAGTAGTGACCTGAAGTGCTCTGGAGCACTGACGCCTCCGGACCCACCACCGGACCCATTGCTGCCGGACCTGGGGCTGGAGTGCCAGTACCACCAGGTAGGGCGATCCCTGTGGTGGGGGGGTTAAAATTTTTTACAAGTCTGGGCAGGGTGGGTGGGGGGAGGTGCTCCCCGGTGCCTCATCCACCCGTGCAGCCTGGAGGGGGGGAAGGGAAAACCAGGTTCCTCCCTGCCCCCCACGCCCCACCCAAGCCAGTTCAGAACCCGAACTTTGTTCGGCCGGTTCAGGTGGGGCCAGGTTCAGATTTGGGGTGTTCACGAATGGTCCGAACACCCCGAGTTCAGGCCGAACCCTGAACTTCTGAATCATATTCACACATCCCTACCCAGGACTACCCATTGAGATGTATCTGCCAGAAATGAATGGAACCATTGCAAAAACGTCTCATCCACTCCAGCCAGGTCCAGCAGGTGAATCCCTAACACCTCATGGTTCACAGTGTCTGTCAAAAGCTACTGAGAAATCAAGTAGAAGTAGCAGGGATGAACACCCCTTTTGTTGTAAGCCACCCCGAGCTGCTCTGTGAGTAGGAGGGTGCAGGATAGAATAGAGTCAATACATAAATAAAAAATAAATGTAGCTCTACTCAGATGTCATCAACCAAGGCCACAAGTGCAGTCTCAGTCAGTACCATAACCTGGACGAAAGTCAGATTGCGAGGGGGTCCAGGAAACTGACATGGTTTAGATGCAACTGCAACTAACGGCCCACCACCCGTTCAACAACCATCTCTAAAAAAGGAGGGTTAGAGGCAGGCCAATAGCTCACCAGCTATCAACATCCAAAGAAGGTTTCTTGAGAAGAGGCTAGACCACTGCCTCCTTGAGTGAATCCGGCAACCTGTCTTCCCCAAGAGAAGCATTGATAACCCTGGACATCAACGACTCCACCATCTCCCTGCTGGCCTTAACTAATGGGGACGGGCAGGGTCTAGTTCACATGTTGTGGCCCTGACAGATCCAGGCACCCTTCTGACCTCAGCGGGCATCACCAATTGAAATTGATCTCACAAAGAATGAAACCCTTCTTTGCTTCCCGCACAGCTACAGCATAGTGCTTCAACCACAATCTATGCTGCAATTGGTCACCTTCAGCACAAGTACAGCGCCACCGCCACTCCAACCTCCTCCAGATCATTAATGAATACATTAATGAATACATTTAGATGACCAGTCACCCAATCTCACAAGATCCTCAGGCAATTCTTCACAGTCCACTTGTGTTTTAACTACCTTGAATAACTTTGTGTCTTTTGCAGATTAGATCACCTTACTCTTTGCTCCCTTACCCAGATCATTAATGAATACATTAAACAACACTGGTTCCAGTATAGATCCCTGAGGCACTCCACTGTTTACCTCTCCTTTGTGAAAACTGACCCTTTAGTCCTACTCTTTGTTTCCTGACTTTTAACCAGTTACCATTCCACCATAGGACACTGTCTCCTATCCCATGACTTGTTCATTTCCTCAAGAGTCTATCATGAGGGACCTTATTAAATGCTTTCTAAAAACCAGATACACTATATCAACCAGCTCACCCCTATCCACATGCTTATTTACACCCTCAAAAATGCTAATAGGTTAGTGAGGTATGGCTTCCCTTTGCTAAATCCATGTTGACTCTTCTCCATTATGTCATGTTTATTAATATGGCCAATAATTCTGTTCTTAATAATTGTTTCCAACATTTTACCGAGCACAGGCATTAGGCTCACTGCCAGGATCACCTTCGGAGCCCTTTTAAAATATTGGTGTTACATTTGCCACCACACCCCACACCCCTAACCCCCTGTCAGTCCTCAGGTACAGTGGTAGATTTTAGTGATATCTAATTTTAGAAATTGCAGTTTTTAGAGATATCAAACAGATACATGAATATCAAATAGTGAAAATAGTTAGTTAGATATTCAGCAGGTTACCTAAAAAGGTGAATCATATTTGCAAACACAAAAATGGCTATTCATTTCAGTTCTACTGAAAAAAAATCAAATTAATAGCAGACTAGTACACACTATGCAAGCTGATTGGACTTCCAGGGGCTGCGTGGGGTATCTGACAGAGAACTGCAAAATCACTTCGTGCAAAGGGCAGTATGGAAACCTGCATTAATAAATATCTCCTGTTACTATTCTCTTTTGATAAACACTTCCGTGAGCTTTGACTGTGCTCATACCTCTTTTGTGTTTGCTTCTCATAAACAAATGGCTTTCTGAAAGGAATGTTTTAAAATAGAGTAAATTGGATAATAATTGTAGAAAGTAAATTTTGACTGTGTAATCATGAGAGTGGTCATCTAGGAAATGCTTCGAAGGCTGCTTTTACACATGACAAAAAAGGGTTCTTATAAGTGCTTGAGATAATACCAGGTGTTACAAATGCTGGAGTTTTCTAATATGCAAACACAATATTCCCCTTTTATGCAGTGAGATCTTGCAGCCTCGTAAGACCCACCAGATGGGACTCTTACAAGACTGCGAGATCTCGCTGCATAAAAAGGGAATCGTGTGTTCACACATTACAAAACTCCAGCATTTATAACACCTGGTATTATCTTAAGAACTTATAAGAACTCATTTTTGTCATGTGTAAAAGCAGCCTAAGATTCAGACTCATCCAAAGTCAGACTCATCCAACCATGGTAGAGAAACACCAGATAACCTGTATGTTCACTTGAAACTAACCAATGCAGCTTGAATTCTGGGCATTGGCCACATGCAGCAAGAGCACACGCAAACACATTCCAAGCCATGAACAATTCGTACTAATTATTGGGTGAACAACTTCCAGTAATGAATGCATTTGAGAAAAATCAGAGCAGTAAAAGAAGCTCAATGTGTTGAATAATTCTTCATTGAGAATTATTCACACAGCTTTAGTAACAGACATCTGGAAAAAGTTACCGAACAAAGTAGGATGAGAGAAGTCAGTAATGAGCATAAATCAATTCAAGAGACATCCCAAGTGGTTCCTGAAGAGGATGGGATTGATTGAGTGATATGATGAAAAATCAGGCAAGCAGGATAAGATAAACAAAAGGAAGGGCTGGCACGTATGGCTAGGTGCTTTTTCCTGTTTCCAAATGGTCTTGTGTCTGGCTCGGTGGCACTTCATTTGGTGAAGTTTTGTTGATTGTTGCTATTTGAAACACCCAGCGTGAGTCAGAAAAACACAGTCTTCAGTGCTCTCCTTTTTCAATTCAGTCTTCAGATTGACTGCTTTAATTTAAAAGTCAGTAAACAGTGTATGCACTTAGAGCATCCAAACCCCAAACTATTGGAAAATGGCACATCTGAACTTCCTTCCACTAGGAAGCCCAGGTTTGGATTTCAGAACTCATATTTTTTTATATACTGTGTAGTCTTTATTAAAGCATAATCTATAGGTTTCATTCCCCTGTTTGGTAGCTGAAAGTGACTTTTGTTGAGAGAAAACTAATAATAAAAACAGAATTGGATTTAGTAATGATGGGGCATGTGGCTTTGTGCTAGGAAATGCAACTATGTTGATTAATGTTTTATTCTATGGCTATCTTCAGCAGTATGATAGTCTTATCTCAACTTTGTGCACATAGTAGAGGTATTTGCTGGTAGTGATTAGGACCTGGGCCTTGCACTCTGACCCCTAGGGTCCTGGAGCGGTGCCTGGCCCTGTTTGTTGACCTTCCTCCATTCCAGCTCGTGTCACGCACCCCTGCCACCCTTCCCAGACTCCTGGCCTGGTTAGCTGCAAACCAGGATATAAGCCTGTCTGATAGCAACAGAAAGATGAGGGGAGAAACCCATTTCCCTTTGCTTCCTGTTCCTGCCTCCTCCCTTGCTCCAAACCCTGTTCTATGCCCAGCCAAAGCCATGAACAAGCCAGCCCATGCTGCTTCCCCCCCCCATTCATCCTGTCCCTTGCTTCTGCTCTGCCTTAATCCAGTCCTTTGCTCTTTTTTTTTTTTTTTTTTTTTAAAGTTTAAATGATTCTTTTGTCATCTGCACTTCATCTTCCAAAGTATTTCAAAGGTCATTGAGTCCATAGCACACCTGTGATTGATTTCTATAGTCTTTCAGGTAAGTCTCTATAGACTTTGGTTTGGATCAGAACTTTGAAGTTCAGTTTTCCTCTGGAATATGACTGTAAAGCAGCGGTGCTCAACTTGATTTGTGCGAAGGGCCGGAAAATTTGGTTTGGACCCAACCCTGGGATGTATGTGGCCCCTCCCCCAATTTGCATAACCCCACCCCCTGGCAGCGAGGAGCTGGGTCTGGAGACCTGGGTGGCAGAAGTGGCAGCGAGGGGTTCAGGTGGAGACATTGGCAGCAGCAGGAAGCTGGAGCCAGGAAGGAGGGATCCGTCCAGCGCCTTAAATAGGCCTGGTTCCTGGAGAAAGGAGGGTTTTGCACCAGTGTGGAGGCTGGAGGAAAGGTGATTGCCAGAGCAGGAGGAGGCATGGCGGGCCGCAGGATAGGTCTTTGCAGCCAGGGGAGTTTGCATCATACTTTGTACAGCCCTGCTGTAAAGATTTCCATAGCAAATTATTGTATTTTATTTATTTATTTAATTTAAATAATCCTACCATATCCCAATGGCTCAGGGCAGGTTAAAACACACAAACCCCCCAAACCCTTAACCCCAAACTACCTGAAACCCTATCCCTGCTTGCCAAATGCCAGTAGCCAGATAAAGAAGTCTTACATAGCCTCCAGCAAATGAGCAAGCATAGGCTCAGATGAACCTCCTGGGATAGAGAGTTCCATAAATGTATAGGCAGCCACCAAGAATGCGTCTCTGCGTGCCCTTGTTGTATGAACTTGATGGGCAGATGGTATGCCCAAGAGGGCACTCCCAGCAGACCTCAGAGTCTGCAATGGGACTTGAGGGAGGAGGCAGTCTTTCAGATACGGTACTCAGAACAAATGTTCTCTGTTTACAAGTAACTGGGATGAAAGACAACATGGACCCATATGTGCAGCAGAGTTTTTCCCTCATCATTCATTCTACAGTGTCAAGTACATTGCTTGAATGATATAAATAATAAATAATACCAGTAGTACTTAGGGACAAAGTATGCATGACATCAGCTATATCTTTGCAGAACCAGATTGCACCCTCACTGACACCCTTGAAACCACATTGATTTTTACTGGACCACTGGTGGTCCATAAGGGCATTCTAAGTGATTTGAAGCATATCCACAGAAATAGTCATGAGTATTAAAAATAACAGGGCTTCAAATCCTAATGGTCCAGCAGCCAGTTCTCTGGTGGAAGGGGCTCAGGGATGACAGAAGTTCATCCCAGCTGGCCCCAGCTTTGTATGTTCATTACATTTATACCTGGCCTTCCCTCCATCCTCCCTCATCCCATTCACTGAGAGATGATTGAAGTACTGGTGGAGATGAAAGCCATCCATCTTGTGCAGCCATGATGGCTGGCCTACAATGCCCATGTGCTGCTGGGCTGTGGCTATAACCAGCAAGTTCATGGCAGTTCATGAAAAATGTTGAGGGTTGACAGCAAGTTGATTGGTCCAAAGACTACAGGGAACTACTGTAGTAAACACGTCTGTTGATGATACACTAGAAGTAATGAAATCCATGTCACCCTCTCTTAGCTATATTGGTTTTGTGGAACTAACTAACAAGAATAAGAAGAGGCAAATACAAGGAAACATGATTGAATTTATACAGGTAAAAGATCTGTAGAGTCAGTGAGAATGTGTCATTTATAGTTTCTTTTAAGAGTAGAACCATGCATCCTTTTCTACAATCTTTATCCTGCATTCATCCCTTATAGAACTTCAGTGGATAATCTGCTTCAAATATGTCTATAATAATCTGAAAAGAAGAGGATTTTAGTATTAAAAAATAGTATTTTGTTTTCCATCTTCAGATATTTTCATAAGAAGCATAAAATTTAATTGGAGGTTTAAAAACACAGGACAAAGTAATGAACAAACAAAAGAGATGGTGCCAAAAAATAGCAGCAGCTGCAGCATGCAATTTTTTTACAACCATGTAGAAATTGAAAACGGCTGTTGTTAAACTGTTACTGGCATTGTATTCTATTGTTGCCACTTGGATGTAAACAGGCTCCAACAAATAATAACATTTTTTTCCAGATATCCAAGGCCAGAAAACTGTGGAATGGTTACCTTTATAGCTTTCCATCCCCCATTAACCTAGCAGATTTTAGGATTCAAAGTAGGAGAGTCAATTCCCTCCCAAACCCCCACAATCTGTGCAAGGCGGCAGGAATAGTTATCCACACCACAATTTAGGAAAGGGGGCTGCAGAGGGGACTGGCTGGAGACTTTAGGTCAGTCACCTCCCTTTCTCAGGGCTCGCTGGAGTGGCGGGAAAGGGATGAAGCGGCTACATGGGGGGTGGAGGTGGGAACAGAGCGAGTTTAAAATGGAGCCATTGCTCCATATGAGCATTTTTAGAGGGAGGCGGGGCCTTCCTCTCTAAGGGGAGAGGATACATTTCCTCTAAGGGGAGAGCATACATTTCCTTGAGGTCAGGTGGGCTGCCAGTTGGCAGGCAGCTCTGGAACACGAAGGAGGTAGTGGTCCGTGGCTCCAGCAATGGTGGGTCTCTCAGGTGGCAATGCTGGAGAACAGGCCAAAGTGCATTCACTGGTGAGGAGGGAAACAGTTGAGCGGTACAAGAAGCTTCAGCACTCTGCTAGGTACCCAGTAAACAGGGGGTAGCGTGCCCTCCCCACCCTCCCCGTTTGGCGCGCTCTAAGACAGCACCAGTGGTGGTGGTGGTGTGTTGTTAAGGACCCTCAGCTCCATAGGGCAGACAAGGCTTGCCCCCCACTCCCTTTTTCCACAGTGTCGGGACACCTAGTACAATGGGGAGCTATCAGGGGCTAGTCTACGAGGCCCTGTGCCTCCACCCTCAAATGGCACATTTTAATTAGGCAGGTGGGGTTCGGGAGGAAAGCAGCCAGCACTAGACTGAAAGACAGGGGAGAAGGGCTGCTGCCTCATACCTTTTACCCTGTAGCCAACTTAAAGAAAGAAACAAAAAACAAACAAAACAAGGGTAGTGTTTGGTGGGAACAAGGAGTATTTTAACACCAGAAGCCATGACCAAAGGCAGATGAAATATCTGGGTGCCAAAAACCCCATTCAGAGCCCCTAGGGGGAGGGAGCGTGGCATAATCCTCATGACCCACAACTGGGGCAGGGCGCCAACAGATGAAGACGGACCTGCTGACCCACCCCACGGTGATGGGAATCAAGTTGAGGCCATTGGGCTGCTGCAGGAGCCTGTTATCATTGTGTTCCAGCCAGCCATCCTAACCTGCAGAGGTGCAGGTCAGGATGGATGGTTGCGACACTTTAACACAGTGCGCGGGGGCTGGGAAGGCACCTATGGTCCATCTCCTGGCAGGGGGTGAACAGGTGGTGGTCCTGCAGAGTGAAGAGGAGCCTAGTAAAGCACCATGGCAGGGGAGGGAAGCTGGGGTAGAAAGCACACCCCCATGTCATCTCTTTTCAAGATTGACGCACAGCCAGGTCCTAGTGGGGATGGAGCACAGGTGACCACAGAGGTCATCCAGATGGAGGTGATGGTGGTGGGGTGGACAGTGGATGTGATAGTTCCCATCATTGATGGGATCTGCCCTCCGCTGGTATCCCAGGTCCGTAATCTGGGCGTGCTCCTTGATCCACAGCTCTGCCTGGATGTCTGGGGGGTGGGGGGAGGCTGTGGTGAGGAATGCATTTCGCCAATTACATCTGGTGTGACGGCTTTGGCCATATGTTTCACATAGTGACCTGACCACCATCATCCATGCTTTCATTACCTCAAGATTGGACTATTGCAACATGCTGTATGTGTGGCTACCTATGGTGATGGTCCAGAGACTGCAGCTAGTGCAGAATGCGGTGGCCCATCTGCTTATGGGGATGGGTTGCCACGAGCACATTACACCGGTGCTCCGGGCTCTACACTGGCTGCCTATAGTCTTCCGGGCCCAATTCAAGATTATTGGTTTTGACCTATAAAGCCCTATATGGCCTTGGCCCAACTTACCTGTGGGACTGCCTCATTCTCCACGCTCTGGAGTGACCTCTGCGGTCTGCTGGGAGCGCCCTTCTTGAGGTCCCCCAAGTGGCCCAGGGGGCCACTATGGAGAGGGCGTTCTTGGTGTCCGCACCTAGGCTGTGGAACTTTTTCCTGGTGGAGGCCCGGATGGCCCTGGATCTCCCCTCCTTCCATCATATGTGTAAAACCTGGTAGTTCTGCCTGGCTTTTGATGAGGGAGATGGGGTGTAGGGTGGGATGGGAGGGAGATGGGGTGTGTGGGGGGCGGGGATTGGGTTGTTCAGTGCTTTCCTTTTTAATGTGTTTTAATGTGTTTTAATTGTGTTACTTTTAGCTTGTTTGTGTTGTAATCTGCCCCAAGCTGCCTGGAGCAGGAGGGGCAGGGTAAAAATGTTTAAATAAATAAATAAATAAATATTGCTGTGGCAAATCGATGCCATGGAGCAACACATTGTGAAGCTGAATAACAATGAACAACCGTCAGTGCACCAGCTACTGCCCAACTAGACACCAGGTCCAAGTGAGGCGAACCCACCAGCGGGGAGCGGGTCATCGGCTTTGTGTGTATGGCCTTGCAGCCAATCTCCCTAGGGGCACAGTGGATGGGCCAGAAAGGTTTTCAGGAGAAGGGCCAACAAGGGGTCCAGCCTTTGGGCAACCAAGGGTCGCACAGCCCACAAGAGGCCGAGCAACTGGCTTCACAAAGAGTACAACAATCAGTCCAACAGTGGGTGCAACTGCTAGTTCAGTGGTCCCCAACAGGTTAGTATGGCTGTACAATGGTGCACACAAGGGTCGGTGAGTGGGATCATGCACTGAAAAGCAGTGGGCAAACATGGCTGGCTGGTGCAGGGGTGAGAGCCCCCCTGGTGCCCAGAGCAGCAGTAGAGAGATTGCTGGGGTGGGGGGGCAGGTGGTGTATAGTCTGGCCTAGCCCTTCCCCTGGCTGTTAGGTATGAAGCTCCATCCCTATGAGGGGGGCACGTAGAGGTATCTGCCCCCATAGGGGTACATTTCCTGCAGTCCACTCTGGCAAAAGTCTGGTGGGGTGAATTCATAGACATATTCATGCTACTGTTCAGTGATCTCATCCCTGATCATAATGCAATGACAGATTCCAGGGAGTTAGAGAGGGTAAAGAGGAGGAAGTTTGATTGTAACTGGATCTCCCATTATAATTTATGTAGGTGTGGGTTATGCAGACATAGCCCTCAAGGGCCATGGAACTGGGGAAATACTTTGACATAGTGCGTAGCGGCAGGACCTATCTATCTGGGGAAGGTTTTCATTCACTTCATTACAATGGAGCCTTTCACCAGTGCACCACAATTATGCCCTGAATTCAGTGGGAGGTGCGTGCACATGACCTTTGGTTGGAGTGTATGCAGGATAGGGAAATTCCCGGGTCAAACAGTAGTCATGTTCTGGGTAAGGAAGACAGACCTGTTTTAGATGGGGTGTGCCCAGACATAGGAAAGAAGAGCCCACAAGCTTTGATATGTTGGAGCATGCTATTTTTGCACAAACTGCGGATTTTGGCATATATGTCTGCAGTGTAGGGACCTCCACCTGATCGCCAACTGCCCCAAGAGAAAGGATTATTCACAAAAGGGTGGACACAAGTTCAACCCAAGCCAGCACAAAAGGGGAGGAAGCAATGCTTCCATTGAATACAGGGAAGGACACCAACCCTGGTCAGGTTTGAGGTCCTGGAAGACATGTTATTTCACTACCTGGATAGGGAGGCAGTGAAGTATGTTGTTGATGGTTTTCAGTGGGGTTTTAGGATCCCTTTCAGAGGTATTGGAGAGCATATTACAGGTTATTATGGGGGGAGGGGGTAGCGAGGAGGCCTCTTCCCACCTGTGTGCACCCCCATGTGCACCAGTAGGGGGTGCAAATAGGTGGAAAAGGGCCTCCTCACTCTGAAAATGGCAAGCAGAGAAGTCCCCAGCTCAGTTGAATGGCACGTGGACCGGGGAGGACCAGAGGACCTGGGGTGCCAGGATGCTCAAGATCAGCATCCTGGGCATCCCAGGAGGCCCCAGCTATGCCTGCATTTTCAGGCACTGGGTACCCAATGGGGGGGGGCTGGATACCTCATTGGGTGCCTGCTGGGGGTGCCCAAAATGCGAGTGTTATGTGCGGGTAGCAAATGTGCTACTCACTGCAGCTCCACCCAAGAGTAATATCAGCTGATGGAGATACATTATCCTAGGACACCATGAATAGTCAAGAACAGACATGCAAGATTAATGAGGTGACAAAACAGTGAGTCTGGGGTCCCAGTCCTGCAGCAACGTAGGCTGGCCTGGGCCACTTCACATTGCAGTCAGCATTCTCAGTGGCTAGTTTCCAAATGCAAGCCAAATATGAAAACGTCTCTTTGAGTCTTAGACACATCTATGTGTTTAAATCTTACCTTTGTATATGTAAACATCCAAACCACATTGGCAAGTTCAATGGAGAGAATTCTTGACTGTCTTTCAGCCCCTTGGTGCCAGTTGCAAAAGAGCCATAATAGTCCCACTTCTGGGGTGTACCTCCCACTGCCTCTGCTGGGGGCACCACAGAAACAGAAACGGCTAGCACAGTCTGAGCCCCATAGACTCCTTATGACACAGGACATGTCAGAGGCATGTCCCATTGTGGTCCTGCTTCCTGTGCTGGCCTTACATAGGTGAAAAGAATCAATGGTACATAGGTCAAGACTGGGAACCAGGAAATAAGAGTGGACTTTGGTTGTCCACCATTTAGTCCCAGGAGATGGAAAGGCAAAGAAATCTGCCTGGAACCTATAGATCTGGGTTGGAACATGTGTTCTGACAAAACCGAGTAGTCAAGTTAGCTTTCTTTCCTTGTGCTGCTCTTAGCAACCATTGTTACATCAGTGCCAGATATAGTTATGACTGGGTCTTGTTCTTTCCAGTGACATTTCAGACAGTTCTTAGTTCATTTATTTTTTGTCTGCATGTAGTTTTCTAACCTCCTGGCTGTGTTTCTTTATAGGTGAGGAACCTGTGGGAGAATAGCTTTTAGTGAGAAAAATACCTAGCTGAATTTGCCTGGCAATGACGAATGTAATGAATCTACCTAGTTTCAAACTTCCACTTAGAAACTTGGCTTAGTAGTACACCATCAAGGCACAGGACCAAACACTGCACTCCTCCCTTAGGCAAAACTACCACTGAAGTCAGGGGAATCCTGACTCAAGGACTAAAATATAACTGGAGAAGATTAAAGAGAAACAACGTATCTTGGATATTTCTACAACTGATGGCCAAGCATGAGTAAATAAAAACCTGAAGCATGTTTGTTTCTGGAAGTCTGGGCTTAGTGATGTAACTAATGAGCTTCATGCAGATACTTCAGCAGAAGAGTTTTGTGGTTGCGGCCTTCTGAATCTTTTCAGTCTACTGGGCAGGCAAATTAGGCCAACAACTTCACTTGTTAATGGTCACTGAACACACACAACACACTGCTGAACTGGCTGAGATACATCTGAAAGACAGAATGTAAGATGAATTGCCATCTTAGGTACTGGGACTGGTTTGCAACAGCTGGACTGAAACCTGGGCTTCCTCTCCTATGGAATAATTCCATCCTTATTGCAAAGGGCTAGGCCTGAAAAAGATGGCCCTTTTCTTATCCACAGAGATTATCCACATTTTTGGAACGGTATGCAGAAATCTGACATTTTCATTTTCATGGAGGAACTCTTGCATACCAGCTGTTTCCATGATTCTGGTTCAGTAATTCAGCTTATTTCATTATTTCAGTCATTTTGGTTTGATGAAATACCAAAATGGCTAAAAGACCAAAATAAACAAACCAGATTAACTGAAACAGACGCCAGACAAAACAAGAACTGGATAATGGCTGATTTCCATTTTGTCAGCCCCTGACTGCATTAGGCAAGTCCATAAAATATGGTATTCACTGAAAAAATACATAAATTGCAGCCCTGCAAAGGATGAAAAATGCCTTTTCTGCATCCTTTTCTTCTGGGCTTGTCTATTCCTCCACTAACAATGGGTATGATCCAGAACCTCTAAACACGTGACTTGCGCATACATATGTATGTGCACATATGCATGTGTGAGTTCTGCATGGTTTCTCTGTGACTTTTCCACACATGCCACAGTCCCCGTAAAGGGCATGGGTGGGTTGTGTGTGTCCACAGGGCCTAGTATTGGCCTGCACATTCACACTTTTTTAAGCAAGCAAGCTGTATTAGATGTGTGTGGCATTTTATCCCACCCTAGTGATGACGCCGAGGCCCAGTACAGGTTCTGGTTATGGGTAGAGCTGGCCTTAAGACATGACTCTGAAAATTATGAGGCCCTATGCTCATGTGTTTTTTCTAACTCCATTCCCTCCACACAAACAGGCAGAAAGAGTGAGTGCTGGGACCACATAAGGCATTGATTCCTGAACATTTTTATCTGTGACCCCATTTTGAGACTTAAAAATAATCTTGTAATTCCAGACATCTACAAAGGCATGCTAAATATATTAAATATCAATTGGGATCCCGTCCACATATGGGCATGACACAAATTGGGTTCCCAAGATATAGGGCGAATTCACACATGCAGCAATTATCTGGATTTTTTAAAACTGGTTCTCAATAGTTCGCTGTTAACAAGTCCTGTTGCATTCACATGCATGCCATACCGATTTTAAGTACAGCGAAATAATGCATTCAGACCTTCTTGTAGTGCGTGCTTACCCGGCTGCTCAGTACGGTTCAGTTACAGGAAGTGGCCTGTGGGGAGCCAGAAGGTTGCTACTTTGTAGCAAAGTACAACTTTGCTACAACCTTTGCTGCAACTTTGCAAACTTTGCAACAACCTTTGCTACAACCTTTGTAGCAAAGGTTGCTACTTTGTAGAATCAGGGAGTAAAGAGGGAGAGCCTGAGGCTGCTGGAAAGAAGCCCCTCGCATTCTCTCCCTGGTTTCTTTCCGGTATCCCGCTGCTGCTACTGCTGCAGCACTACGGTAGAGGCAGAGGCAGATGATTGAAAGTCCCTTGGAGGGAAGAACTTTTTTGGGGAGAAGCATGGAGGGGAAACATGGAGGGGAAGAACTTTTTTGGGGAGAAGCTGGCTGCAGCCTGCACCCAGCGAGGCAACTACAGGGCTCCAGCTGGTCTCACTGCTTCCGGTAGGGGCAGGAGTAAAACAGCGCACTTGGAAGCACGGTTGCATTCACATCAGAAAAGATTACACACTAGTTAAAACCAGTACGATGTTGCTTTCACACTGCTGTTAAGTGCGGATTTATTGAAAACGGACAGCAAAAAGGTAGGTTTGAGTAGCTTTTCAACACGCATTGCTTTAGTGCGATATTGACTCCATTTAATCGAATTTAAGTGTTCAGACAGGCATGAAACATTTGTTTTTTTAAAAAAATCGCACAAATCAGAACGTCTGAATCCCCCCATAGTTTCAGGAACCAAGATATTATTGATTTTTATCATTGGTGAATATGTTTTGCTTTTATTTTAAGTGTTACAACCTATACTAACTTTTTCAGCAGCTGCATTGAGTTTAGTGTTGTTACCCCAGTGATGAACTTAGCCCATTGTTAGCAAATATCCCTTGAAGTAACATGTTAAATTCAGTGACAGAAGCACAAGGAGGGAATGTTTAACAGTGCAATTTTACTCCACAGTACTTTGCATTATCTGACTTTGCATAAATGAAACACACAGAATGCTGAAATAATCTTGTGTGAAGGATCCTTCAAACAAAATAATGTCACTCCTGAATGTAATGTCAGCTCTTTTTATGCACGCTGAGTAACCTGCTGGGTCTTGGCAGCTTTTAGGCTGAGCCATGTCGTGCTCATATTGGAAGCATGCAAAGGCCTGAGCTAGCAGTATGAAACAGGGCTGAGCAGTTATTACTTGAGGAATGTTAATTGTTGCTTTTATGTGGATAAGCTCTCTGAAGCTGTATCCGTTTAAAATTCAACCACAGACACCGTGCCCAAGTTTGCCGTTTCAGCGTTATCATTTTTCTTTGTTTAGACACTGCTAATGGTAACACACTGGTGTCAACAGACTGAGGCCTTACAAAGTGAATGTCGAAAGAAATAGTAGAGAGTTTTGTTTTGTTTTGTTTCAAAAAAGAAAGGATTTATCATTTACAGTCAGACAAATCTAAGCAGTTCTTGGGAAGTGTGTATTTGCAAAAACTCCTTCAGGGTTTGGAAGATCAAGAATGAACCAGACTCTGACTATGATGTATGTCAATTAGACACTGAAGTGTTAATCAAAGAAAAAAAGTATTAACATAAACAATAATGCAAATGGGTAAGAAAGACAGGATTGTGCTTCTTAAAGAAAAAGATACAACATTTTAAAAATTGTTCTTTATTAAAATTTAGGACCCAGTCATCTAGTCCTTCCATGAGGGAGGGTCAATTTGTGAGTGTTGAATGCAATCCCCCCCCAGTCTTACTTCTGATTTAAGAGTCCAAACTTCTTACTGGGGTGGAACTGTCCCCTGATGCTGAGTGGATGGGGAACTCAGAGCAGTTGGTGACCCAGCAGAGCACTGGTTATAGCTGTGCTTTCATTCAGATCCAGAGCCAAGCAAATGCAGACTGTGCAGCTGCACAGAGGGAGACCATTGCGTTGGGAGGAAGCCGGCTTGGCTTAGTGCACTGGCTTAGTGCACATGCACAGAAGAGCACATAGGGCTCTTATTTGTGCATTAGGGATGGGACTCTCGGTATTGCTGAGAACCGAGAGTAGCCAATAATGGGACTATCGGATGAATCCGATATCTCAGTTCTTTCTTGGTTCTCAGCGGTATCAGATCTTCTACATTGGATTTTTTATTGGATTTTTAACATTGTGGTTTTCTGCAATGAAGTCAATGGGGAAAATTGCAGTTAAAAATTCGATACTGAGAGAACCGGTAGGAAACGTATAGACTGAGAACCAAGAACCGAGATTTTGCCAATAGTCCCACCCCTATTGTGCATGCACAAGCAGCACAATATAGTACCGGCAGGATTGAGCAAGCCTCAGTGCATGTGAACAGAGACAGGGGACAGAGGTATGGCTGGGAGTGTGGCACTTCTGCCACATCCCAGTAGGGGGAAAGGGAGGAGTTTAGAGCTTGCTAACTGCACCTGTGCTCTAGGAGCATCAGATGATATTTTCAGATGTGACGGGGCAGCATTCACCCCGCCATGGAATCACCCAAATGATGCCCTGCCGGAATCCCGCCATCACGGCCAGCAGATGTGCTGGCCGATTCCGGCGGGCAATCGGGGG
>QEPC01015444.1:120804-131987 GCA_003113815.1 Sphenodon punctatus | reverse complement strand
GGGGTTGTCACTGCGGCATGATCACATCTGTTTTACCCACAATCTTGAAAAGATAAACAAGAGGAGATGAGGGGAGGGGGCATAGGGAGAGACAGGGATACATACATCTCCATTTTACAGATGCAGAACTGAGACTGAAAGAGAGTAACTTGTCCAAGGCTACCGGAAGAGTTCATGGCTAAAACAGGATTTGAATGAGTAAGAAATCCTTGATAGGGCCAACTAACTCCTCACGTGTCATGTGGTATCCAGGGAAAAGCTGATTCAGTAAACAACATTTTTCCTTCTTAGGAATGCAGAGTCAAAGATCCAATTTGTGCAAAGTTTCTTCTTCTTCTTCTTCTTTTTATTATTATTATACAGCACCAGCAATGTACCCACCCAGCACTTTACAAAGAATAAGATAGACACGGCCCCTTTCTGAGGGTTAAGCTCAAAGGGGTTGGGGTAAGTCCTTTCAGGGGTGCAGTCCCTGGGGAGCAAGTCAGAGATGGGCAGGCATCTAGTCTCTTAAGGGAGTTACTGGTTAACAAGCCTCATGGGAGAGGCAGATTGGTGAGACAGGAAACTGCAAGTCTTCTGTTTTAGTATAAAGGACAGCAGTACAGATGAGACCATCAGGGAGATGGCAAGAGGCTGCAGCAGAAGAAAGGAAAGGTGGTAGCCTTGTGTCATTGGGGCTGCCTGGCAGAAGGCCAGGTTCAGCTGAGGAAGCCAGGGTGCTAAGCAGTGTGGGGAGGAGACTAACATGGGACACAAAGCTCTCTCCTGACTGGTTCTTATATTTATTTGACAGCAATGTTATCAATTTATTAACAATGCTTATCCCAAGCTTGTTAAAGTGAAAAAGACACCACCCCCCCAAGCAATGAATAAACAACAGGCAAGCCCTTTCCCCTAATGCATTAATGAGGTGTTAATGATCCCCTTTGCCTGGCGAACACAGTACAAAGTTTTTATCACAACTGAGCACTGTAAATAAACAACATTGGGTGAAGTTCATTTCAGAGTGTTCGGGTGCTGTTTGCGGTTGGATCCTGCAAAGACTCATAGTGCTCTGCCTGCTAGGGCTGAAAGAAGAAGCAATTTTTTTCTTGCAAAAATATCACGAAAATCAATAGTTGTCACTGAGGTCTCGGTAAAATCTTGATAACAGACTGAAATCTCAGTTGAGAATTTTTCTTGAAATACCATTTACTATTTACCATTACCATTTGCTGCAATTTACTGCATACCGATTTACCACATACAGCTTACCTTGTACTGCCTTCATTCCCGTAATACGCATGCGCAAATGCAAAATGGCACTTTGCACATGTGCATTACTGGGATTCATGCAGTACATGCTAAGCGGTTCATGGTAAATCAGTATATGGTAAACAGAAAATTGTAGTAAACAAGCAGTAAATGGTATTTTGAGAAAAAAATTCTCAACTGAGAAATATCAAGAATCAGCATTTTTTTTCTATTATCATTTCTCACTTAAAATGAGTCAAGAATCATGATTCTTGACAATAACCAAGAAAATTGAGATCTAGTTTCTGCTTCTCAGTGAATACACCTTTGGGGAAATGTGTTGCGTTCTCTTCTTCATTTAGGTAAAAGCTTAACATTACCATCATCTCTGCTACTAAAAGCCATAATAATGAGCATGAACTTCCATGATTAAAATCACTGGAAGCTAAGTCATTGACTTCAGTAAGAATGGGATTGCACCCAATATTAATATTATTAAGACAAAAGGTTTTAAAACTGACACTGCTATTTGTCCTTCCCCATTACTATGATAACACAGACATCAGGGTAAAGAAAAGAAGGGTTTGTCTTAACTTTTTAAAAAGAACAGTGGGGATTCCTAGAGCCAGACATGCACATTCCCAGGTTAGGAATGTTCACTTGGAGAGGAGCAAGCTGTGAATGTGCAGCTGCAGGCAGAATAATCCACATTTAAAGGCAGCAAAGTCATCAATATTTATGGATTTGAGGGATCATCCCTGGTACGCGGCTCCATCTGCCAACTTTCTGCACATACCACATCCTCTTCTCAGCAAGTTGGAGGTTCGTATTTCCTGTGAGTGGTAGGTTTGCACTTTGAAGTAAAGTTCTCTCAGGTGAAACAGAGAGTATGCTTCCTGAATCATACCAGGCATAGGTGACTCATGGGGCGGGCACAGGAGGTGCCCCCCCCCATTTTCAGAAGCCCTATAGAACCCTATAGAACCTCTGCCCAGTCCCCACTCCTGTGCCCCCCCCTCCCCACAATCGACAGTTACCGCCCCGGTCACCTACAACACCAGGCAAGTATGTTAACCATCTGCATTGTGCTACACTAACTTGAGCAGATGTGTGAGAAATAGAAGCTGCCAATTATCACACTGCTTCTCTGTCCTAGCCCTCCTTTTAACTTATTTTAGCATGTGCAGCTTGGTTCTCTTATGATTTGTCTTCTCTGTACTTCTCAACCTGGAAATATGGCCTTTAATACACGGACGGGGGTGGGTGGGGTGGGGGTGTTTCGGCATGGTGGGTGGAAGTGGGTGGGTGTCCATGTAAACGTTTTACCAGAGGGCTCCGTGGGTGGAGGTGGGTGTGTGGTGGAATCGCACACGCACAAACACCCACCGTCCGTGGTGTTTACATGGGCGTCCACCCAGCACACACCCATTCCCCCTCCCCCCACCTGCTGTGTACATGGACTGCCCCCCCCCGCCGCACACCCACCTGAACATTGAGTGCTGGGGGGGAGGGGCGGTCAGTGTAAAAATTGCATAAGTTCCTCTCCCTGCTGGGGAGGGAGCCACCATTTTGTGTTCAGAAGAGACATTCTGCTACCAAACAGATGCACAGAGTGTGATCTTTTAATGGGTTGTGTGTGCATTAGCCAAAGTTGGAAACATAATATACAACTGTCGCATATCCACTAGTGGTAGTAATAACACAGGCTATAGATTTTGATAACATAAGAGACTTTGCCACTATGTCAGGCTTTGTGATATGATACAGAAGGATCAACAGTAAAATAGGGGTTGGGCTCAATGAACCTTGAGATTCCTTCCAACGTTATGATTTTATGATCTCAACACTGTCAGGTCCCGGCTCTGGCGGTGTCGGGCTGAGCGGGAGGCCCCAACCTGGCGGCGTGTGTTGTAGGTTGCCAGGCAACCAGAACCCTGGTGGCGCTGCGAGAAGAAGCCAGGAGAGGTGTGGCTCCATGGCACAGGACCCCGGGGAAGCCGTGCCCCTTGCCTCTCAGGTTGCTGGGCAATCAGGGGCCCAGCCGTGTGGTGCAGCGCACTATTACAAGGGCGTGGCCTTGAGGAGTGGAGAAGTCGCTTGGTCACAATAATGATGGGGGTGGGGTTTAGGGATTGGGAAGCGGCAGCACCTGGGTTGGAGGAGACAGAAAGGAATAAAGCAACTGGCGGGGCATCTGTTTCCTACTGGTATTCATTTGTGAGAAGCTGGCCCCCTGGTTTGGATCTGTTGCTTAATGTTGTGCCTTTGACTTGTGTTGTGTGTGTGTGGGGGGGTGCCTATCCCCATGAGAGTGTGTGTGTGAGAGACTATAGACCAGTGCATTTGTGTGTGACCCTGTGAGAGTGTGAATTTGAGGATTCCAGTAGGTAAACTAGAAAGTGAGAAAGTGTGACTCCCCGTTCAGTTCCTTTCCAACCCCACACCCTAGCGTGAGTGATCTTCCCTGAGTGTGTGACCCCCCTCCCTCCAGTTTCTTCCTTCTCTTCCTTCACAGTAACCTACTCACCCCTGGCAGCCACACTGCTACTCCCTGACCTTTCACGTGGCACTCAATGGATTCCAGAAGAGAGTGTACGTAAGTATTCGTGCAGTGTGTTCTCTCTTCTCTTCTCCCCTTCCCCTCCCAGAGGCGCCCCGCCTCATACCCTATGATGATCTGGCTGCTCTTTGGTACAGGAGAAAGGTCAAACAAGATCCTGAGGGTCTTGTTTCCCTTGAGGGGGTTCCTTGGGGGCTCAGAAGGGGGAATAGTCAGGTCTTGGGGTCTTGGGGTCTGGTTTCCCTTTCTCTACACCCCCTCTTCCCTTGCAAACACACAACTAATTGAACCATGCGTACAGTTTACACTCTTATTTCCAGTTCCACTGCTTGTTGAGCTGCTCCGTTGAAGAAATGCACGCATTGTTCTCTTTTTCCTAGCATAGACAAGGCTGTGAAAACCTTAATTTTATTTTCTTGTTGTTGTTGTTTTTAATTTAAGTCTATTCTTTTTTAAAAAAAAAAAACTTTGTGAGTAAACACGTGGGTTATCTTCATGTGTAGAAAGTACAGTTTCTATTTTCTCGCGTTACCAAACTGAAATACATATTTATAAGCCATAGGAATGCAACAAATAATGGAGTTATGAGTGAAAGCATTAATTGATTAATTAATGCTGTCCATAGGCTGTTTTTACACGGACGCGCCCCCTCCCCCCACTGCTGGGTGTGCGGGAGGGTGTTCGACCTGTGGGGGCATCCATGTAAACAGCTGGTGGTGGGTGAGGGAGATGGGCGTGCGGTCAGTGTTCGCCCATGTGAACACTGCAGACGATGGGCGGGTGTGTGTGCGTGCTTCCACGCAACACCCACCTCCACCCATCTCAACCCACAGAGCCCTCCAGAAAACTGAAAGAGACCCCATGGGTGGAGGTGGGTGTGTTTCCATGTAAAGGGACACACACACCCCTCCACCCACCATGCCAGCGCACCCATCCCCACCAGCCCCCACCCCCGTGTAAAAACAGCAATAGTCTTCCAGGCCTGATTCAAGGTGTTGATTTTGACCTATAAAGCCCTAAATGGTCTGGGCCTCACTTACCTGTGGGACCGTCTCACTCCCGAGGGCCTGGACCAGACCCTGCGGTCAGCGAGGGGCACCTTCAAGGAGGTCCCCCAGGTATCCCAGGGGACCACTCTGGAGAGGGCATTCTCTTTTCTCTGTGTCTGCACCTAGGCTGTGGAACTCCCTTCCAGCAGAGGCCCGGCTGTCTCCAGACCTCCTTTCCTTTTGATGAAAACGCAATACCTGGCTGTTCCGCCAGGCATTCGGTGAGGGAGATGGGTGGGGGTGGATTAGGGTGGTAGGGGTTTGACTATTCACCCCAGTTGGAATTGCACCGTTTAGTNGGGGTGGGTGGGGTGGGGGTGTTTCGGCATGGTGGGTGGAAGTGGGTGGGTGTCCATGTAAACGTTTTACCAGAGGGCTCCGTGGGTGGAGGTGGGTGTGTGGTGGAATCGCACACGCACAAACACCCACCGTCCGTGGTGTTTACATGGGCGTCCACCCAGCACACACCCATTCCCCCTCCCCCCACCTGCTGTGTACATGGACTGCCCCCCCCCGCCGCACACCCACCTGAACATTGAGTGCTGGGGGGGAGGGGCGGTCAGTGTAAAAATTGCATAAGTTCCTCTCCCTGCTGGGGAGGGAGCCACCATTTTGTGTTCAGAAGAGACATTCTGCTACCAAACAGATGCACAGAGTGTGATCTTTTAATGGGTTGTGTGTGCATTAGCCAAAGTTGGAAACATAATATACAACTGTCGCATATCCACTAGTGGTAGTAATAACACAGGCTATAGATTTTGATAACATAAGAGACTTTGCCACTATGTCAGGCTTTGTGATATGATACAGAAGGATCAACAGTAAAATAGGGGTTGGGCTCAATGAACCTTGAGATTCCTTCCAACGTTATGATTTTATGATCTCAACACTGTCAGGTCCCGGCTCTGGCGGTGTCGGGCTGAGCGGGAGGCCCCAACCTGGCAGCGTGTGTTGCAGGTTGCCAGGCAACCAGAACCCTGGTGGCGCTGCGAGAAGAAGCCAGGAGAGGTGTGGCTCCATGGCACAGGACCCCGAGGAAGCCGTGCCCCTTGCCTCTCAGGTTGCTGGGCAATCAGGGGCCCAGCCGTGTGGTGCAGCGCACTATTACAAGGGCGTGGCCTTGAGGAGTGGAGAAGTCGCTTGGTCACAATAATGATGGGGGCGGGGTTTAGGGATTGGGAAGCGGCAGCACCTGGGTTGGAGGAGACAGAAAGGAATAAAGCAACTGGCGGGGCATCTGTTTCCTACTGGTAATCATTTGTGAGAAGCTGGCCCCCTGGTTTGGATCTGTTGCTTAATGTTGTGCCTTTGACTTGTGTTGTGTGTGTGTGGGGGGGTGCCTATCCCCATGACAGTGTGTGTGTGAGAGACTATAGACCAGTGCATTTGTGTGTGACCCTGTGAGAGTGTGAATTTGAGGATTCCAGTAGGTAAACTAGAAAGTGAGAAAGTGTGACTCCCCGTTCAGTTCCTTTCCAACCCCACACCCTAGCGTGAGTGATCTTCCCTGAGTGTGTGACCCCCCTCCCTCCAGTTTCTTCCTTCTCTTCCTTCACAGTAACCTACTCACCCCTGGCAGCCACACTGCTACTCCCTGACCTTTCACGTGGCACTCAATGGATTCCAGAAGAGAGTGTACGTAAGTATTCGTGCAGTGTGTTCTCTCTTCTCTTCTCCCCTTCCCCTCCCAGAGGCGCCCCGCCTCATACCCTATGATGATCTGGCTGCTCTTTGGTACAGGAGAAAGGTCAAACAAGATCCTGAGGGTCTTGTTTCCCTTGAGGGGGTTCCTTGGGGGCTCAGAAGGGGGAATAGTCAGGTCTTGGGGTCTTGGGGTCTGGTTTCCCTTTCTCTACACCCCCTCTTCCCTTGCAAACACACAACTAATTGAACCATGCGTACAGTTTACACTCTTATTTCCAGTTCCACTGCTTGTTGAGCTGCTCCGTTGAAGAAATGCACGCATTGTTCTCTTTTTCCTAGCATAGACAAGGCTGTGAAAACCTTGATTTTATTTTCTTGTTGTTGTTGTTTTTAATTTAAGTCTATTCTTTTTTTAAAAAAAAAAACTTTGTGAGTAAACACGTGGTTTATCATCATGTGTAGAAAGTACAGTTTCTATTTTCTCGCTTTACCAAACTGAAATACATATTTATAAGCCATAGGAATGCAACAAATAATGGAGTTATGAGTGAAAGCATTAATTGATTAATTAATGCTGTCCATAGGCTGTTTTTACACGGACGCGCCCCCTCCCCCCACTGCTGGGTGTGCGGGAGGGTGTTCGGCCTGTGGGGGCATCCATGTAAACATCTGGTGGTGGGTGGGGGAGATGGGCGTGTGGTCAGTGTTCGCCCATGTGAACACTGCAGACGATGGGCGGGTGTGTGTGCGTGCTTGCGCAACACCCACCTCCACCCATCTCCACCCACAGAGCCCTCCAGAAAACTGAAAGAGACCCCATGGGTGGAGGTGGGTGTGTTTCCATGTAAAGGGACACACACACCCCTCCACCCACCATGCCAGCGCACCCATCCCCACCAGCCCCCACCCCCGTGTAAAAACAGCAATAGTCTTCCAGGCCTGATTCAAGGTGTTGATTTTGACCTATAAAGCCCTAAATGGTCTGGGCCTCACTTACCTGTGGGACCGTCTCACTCCCGAGGGCCTGGACCAGACCCTGCGGTCAGCGAGGGGCACCTTCAAGGAGGTCCCCCAGGTATTCCAGGGGGCCACTCTGGAGAGGGCATTCTCTGTGTCTGCACCTAGGCTGTGGAATTCCCTTCCAGCAGAGGCCCGGCTGTCTCCAGACCTCCTTTCCTTTTGATGAAAACGCAATACCTGGCTGTTCTGCCAGGCATTCGGTGAGGGAGATGGGTGGGGGTGGATTAGGGTGGTAGGGGTTTGACTATTCCCCCCAGTTGGAATTGCACCGTTTAGTGCATTGTTTGATGAATATTTTATTAATGTTTTAATCTATTTATTTATTATTGTCTTTTGTATTTTTGTTTTATCAATTGTGAGCTGCCTCTAGCTGCTGTGAGCAGAAGAGGCGGGGTATAAATATCTGATAAATAAACAAAATAAACATTAATGTTAGTTAATTAATTCATGCATTAACTGCAAAATAAAATTAAAATTAAGATGAAAATTTAAAATTTTAAAAATTATTTTAGAACGGGCCAACAAATACTACAGTCCTGACCAAAACAAGAACCAAACAAAAAAAATGAACTGCAGAAATACAAAGAATAACTAAAAAGAAGCCTTTAATTGTGGGTGAACCATCATAGATCATAGTGAAAATAAAGAAAAAGCCATTGAACAAAGAAGAATATGAGAACTATATCAAAGTATATGTGGTACAACTATATCAAAGTGTATGTTTCTCAGGAAAGGTGTTTGAGAAGGCTGTGGCAGTGTGGCTGCAGAGGCACCTGGACTCCAACAATATCTTGGGGGAAATTCCTGTTGGGGTTCTGGCCTTCCTATGAGGTAGAAACTACACATGTCAGGGTGATGAATGATCTGCTGATGATTTTAGATCGAGGACAGCTGGCCTTTTTGTTCATGCTGGACCTTACGGCAACATTCAGTACGACTGACCATATGTTGCTGCTTTGGTGGCTGAGGGACATAGCTGGCATGTTAGGAAGAATAGGTGGTGATCAATGGATATGTGCCATCCCCAAGAGGCTTGAACTGTGGCATTCCTCAAGGTTCTATTCTCTTGCCCATGTGGGGCAACATATACATGCAACCTTTTGGGATGTTATGACCATGCATGGGGTTGAGTATCATCAGTATGCTGATGATACACAACTGTATGTATCTTTCCCTGTGAGCTCTGCCATTTTGGCCTCTGCCTTGGAGGAATGCTTGAATGATATAGCCGACTGGATGCAATGGAGCTACCTCGTGCTCAATCCAGGGAAGACTGAGGTGATGATGGAGAGGGGCAGCCAATATGAGGATGCTCTTGCCCCTCTCGGGCCCCTTCACATGGGTGGGGTTCAGGTAGAGGTAGTGGGCCTGGTAAAGAACTTGGGCGTCATTTTTTACCACACTTTGTCCATGAAAACTCAGGTGTCAGATGTGATTCAGAGATGTTGCTTTCAGCTGCTCCTATTTATCCCATGCTGAACTTGCCACATTGGAGCTGATCCAAAGCTCTGAGGATCCCACACGCGCTCATGCCCACAGTTTCCACACGGCACAATGTGCTGGCAATGGGGGTGCATGAGGTTTCCATGTGACTGTGCACATACACAGATGTACATGGGATCCACGGGACATGGGATTGGCCTCAGTAACCCATGCCTTGGTGACCACAAGGCTTGATTTTTGTAACTCCTTCTTCTGTGGGCTGCCAGCAGTGCTTATCTCTCACTTACAGCTTGTTCAGACTGCTGCAGTGTGGATGTTGACTGATTTGGGCAGCTGTGATCATATTATGCCCACCCTGAGTTCTCTACATTGGCTGCCTGCAGAGTGATGGACTGAATTTAAGATTGCACTGGTGATCTTTGGGGCCCTGCATGGTCTAGGCCCTGACTATATTCGAGACTTGCTCCTAGAGCTTCACACTGATGGGTACCACTACTCCCTTAATGTAGTCTGTCCTCCCTCAGAAGCCACCTGCTGTTTGGGGATCCCACCATCACATCTTAAGTTGGTGGGCAATCAGGCCTTCGCTGTGGCCAGCTCCTCGGTGTGGCAATCACTCCCGCTGAATGTCCCTCTTAGTTCCTCTTGCCATACCTTTAAAAGCACCTGAAAACTCATTTATACTCTACGTGCTGTTAGGATCCACTGCAGGTGACTCATGGGCTACTGTGGACTAGGGATGTGCGAACATGGTTCAGAAGTTCAGAGTTCGGCCCGAACTCGGCCTCTTCGGATGACCGAACCGAACTTCTGAACTGAACGCTCGATCTTCCGAACAGTTCAGAAAAGTTCGGATGAGTTCAGATGAGTTCGGGGGTGGGGAAAACATGACTTTGGGCGGGAAAAACATGACTGGAAGGGGGAGGTAGCTTAGGAGCAGACTTCCTGGCACCAGGGGTGGATACCAGGGGTGGTTTCAGGGCCAAAAATACCGATACCAAAAAATATTTGGTTTTGGTCCTGATAGCACTTTTTTTAATGTTCGACTGAACTGAACAGCCGAACCCGAACTCGAGTTTCGAACCGAACGACCGAACGTCCGAACGTCCGAACGGTGTTCTGTTTGCCCATCCCTACTGTGGGCTATTGTGGGCTACTGTCTTGTTTGTTTTCACCCACAGTAAACACGGGTCCCTGCTTATAGACCTGACACTTTTGCCATTCACTCTCACTTGTCTTTTGTAAGGATGGGGTATAAACAATTTCTCTGGGGGTATCTCCCCCAATCTCATTGGGTGTAGCCTCATTGCTTCGAAGCCCAAATTATAAGAAGCTGTCACTTCAGCTGGAGTTCAGTGTGCTCAGCATTTCATAAGAAGGCGCTTAGCAAGTTGCAGGATCAGCCTTCTTATTTCTGGAGTATATCAGCTGCCAGGAAGTTCTAGAAAACCATACAACCTATCACCAATGGTGATTGGGATACATCACAACCACTCAGCCATATCAGATCAATGGCAGGCACTGAGCTGCAATCTTAAATCACAGCTTTGACTATTTGAAAACTGAAGCGTTTTGAAAATTTCAATATGCCATCTGGACATGACATAATGGTGTGTCCCAGAGGAATGTTCAGTTTTAGAATTAATACTTCCACCTTCTGAAATAAAAAGGCAGTCTCCTGTGAGCCTGAACATAGCATGGTCTCAGGAACCAGACAGCTTTAATGTGGTGCCATTAATTTGCACCAAAGAGAAGGAGGTAGGGCGTACTCTCTTGCATGTGTTATCCATGGAGTCATATAAATTCAGAGATTTATTCATCAGGGGATGTCAAAGAAATCCCACTCTTGGTAACCTATTTGTCCCTTGGCAAAAACTTTCAGTAGTTTCCAGCTAGTCACATTTCCATATATATATTTCTTTGCAATGTATTGTTATTTGCTAAATATATTTACAACATATACTATCCTTGGCTTTGTTTGCCCAGCCTACTACAAATTCATTAAGCGTCATATTGGAAGAGACCTTGAGGGTCATCTAGCCCAACACCCTGCAGTACTGCAAGATTCATAAACTGCTCTAACAGAAAGTGCCACCAACAGAGCATAGATCCTAGCCCAATAATAAAAATCTGCACAGCAGGAGTCCGGGTGTCCTGCCCTGGGTGGATGGCACCTTGGCCAGCCTGTGACATGGAGGGACTTGTGATGGCTGTTTGGGTTCCTCGGGGTG
>QEPC01015444.1:66728-114937 GCA_003113815.1 Sphenodon punctatus | reverse complement strand
CCTATGACCTGTTAGGAATGAAAGTCCCCTGCAGAGAGAGATTGGCCACCCACCCACTTGTGGAGGAGACAGAATGCAGACAGGGCTTGACACAGATCATTGGTCTGATGCAGTATGGCACTTCTTATGTTCCTATCTTTTTATGTTCTTTATATCTGCTTCAAAAGATTAAGGAGGCAGAGAGGTGACCACATCAGGGCTAATCGCCCATATTGAAAAGCTCCACGGCCTGACGGTGATGTGGCATGAGGACTCTGTCATGGCTGTGGAGGCCGAGCAACAGCGCCAGAAGAAGGGGGGTGGGGGGGAAAGGCAACCTGGAAGTGCCGGCATGTAAGCCCTTCCCCCTCCTCCAGCCCCAATGTGGAGTCCCCCGTGCCCTGGGAGTCTGCTGAGGACAAGTCCTTTTGGGCGGAGGTGGAGAGGCCCACCCGGGACTTTGTGGGTGCTCTAAAGGTGCAAGCATCCACCATGGAGAACCGACTGGTGGAATGGTTCCAGGCCGTCAAGGTGCAGGAACAGAAGGTGGAGGCATATGTGGAGTATGTCTCAATGTACATCTCCACCAAGATGGTCGACCTGGAACACTTCCACCAGTCAGTCTCCAACTGGCAGATGGCCGTGGCAGGGGCTGTCGACTATGCCATCGAGCACAGCAATGAAATGCTGGCGGGTGTGATGCCCCCTGCCCCTACTTTCCATGCACCCCTTCTGCCTTTCCCCCAACTTCCGGGGGGCAGACCCAAAGATTGAGAAAATAGATAGATAAGTTTCCTTTCTAGTTTAAAATGTTTGGTTTTTGTTTTATAATGTGGTTGTTGTTGTGTTAATAAAAGTTATATTTGTTGTTATTGTTATGAGGTTTGTTTGAACTTTCAAATCTTTTATCTCTCTGTGCAGAAGTCTAGGCTGGCAGGTGGCAGAATCTCATACAGCTTGTTGATCCCTACCAGCAGCACCAGGCACCACATGGACAGGAGTCAAGAGACCCCAGTTCTAATTCCTGGTTTGGAAGTCCTTTGACCTCTCTGCATTTCAGCGTTCCCAGTTCTAAACCAGAGGGCTACCGTTGTGGCAGCTCGCAGGAGAAAGAACCTGTATGGGAACTGGGCGTGGGGTATGCAGTTCCAATTGCTGTTGCATATCTATCCAGCCTCTTTGCAGGTTAAAGAAGAGGACTCTTAAATGCTTCCCCTTCTTCAGAAGAACTTAGGCTCGACCAGCGCTTGGCCCCCAGGGGTGCCTGCCCGATTCCCGTCGGGGCATGGCTGACCATCTGAAACCCACCAATGCCTACCAGCCTGAAATACCTGGCCAACTATGGGTGCCAGCCACCAAGCCCCAAGTCTTCCTGGCCTCTGCTGCTGCTGGTGCTTCTGCTGGGTCTCAGATGGCCAGTCCTGGTGCCATGGGCACTCCCAGGGGTCAAGCGCCAAGCCTGCCTGCCCAGGAAACCCGAGCCTTACCGGTCTCTGCTGCTGCTACTGCTGGGTCTCCGATGGTCTGCCATGCTGCCACAGACACCCTTGGGGGTCTCTGGAGCACCCCATGCCACCTGACGGGACTGAACTTTCCGAACCTTCGGGGGGTCCGAACTCTGCCGGACCAAACGCATGAACCCAATTAAGTTTTAAGTCTGAACGTCCGAACAGCCGAACTCCGTCCTTTTCTCCCATCCCTTCTAGTAATTGGTTAAAGCATAGGAAGCAAAGAGTATGCCTACAGGGTCAGTTTTTGCACAATGGAAAGTATTCAATTCAATTCTATTTATTGCGTGGTTTTAAACCATTGCATGCAATGGAGAGTAAATAGTGCAGTGTCTCAGGGATCTGTATGTGGACCGGTGTTGTTTAATATGCAAAGTGATGTAAATAGGGGGGAAATATTCCAATGTATATGTAAATGATGCTGGGTTCTAAATTAGTGGTTACCACTCAGGAAAAGGATGTTGGCATCTGTGTGGCAGCATGGTGGTACAATATGGTGAAGAAGCCAACAAGAAGCTGCAAAATGGCATCCAGAACATAAAGTTAAAGGGGAAAGGGCATGCTGGCCCTTTAAGGCAGGCTAGGAAGAGGAGGCTCCTTGCTATATAAAGGCAGTACAGAGTAGAGAAGGAGCAGTCAGCTGGAGACAGCACAGGGGAAAGTATCATCTCCAGAGACACAGGCTGCCCAGGAAAGTCCAGACAGTGGCCCAGAGCAGAGCTACTTGAAACCCAGGTTTCTTACAGGGAAGTAGGCCTCAAACTTGGAACAGGACTGGATGTACTCAGGTGGGATCTTCCCATATATTGGACTTTTGGTTATGCTTTATATGTTTTGATTTTAAGGAACACACTATTGTTGGGATAAGCCCTTAATATGTGGGTCATGGACTAGCCAGTAGAAGCAAGTGTGGAGGCCAACTATTAAATTTAGGATACTGATGCCTCTGGGAGTGGGGTACTTCAGGGTTCCCCACTAACACTGGGCAGGGGAACAGAGCTATTACCCCCAAACTGTGCAGTCTAGAGGTCCCTGTCACAGTGTTATTGTCCTCAATCCTATAGCCTGTGGATCCCCATGCACAAGCTGCACGTGCACACACACTGTTTGTGCACGACACAATGTACCAGTATGTCAGGCCCTGGACTAGGGCCCGAGGGGTCCACAACCAAGAGGGGGAACCAGCCCCACCACTTACCACGAGGGAAACCCCAACACAAGACCTGCCCCCTCGCCGCAACACTCCTAAACCTGGAAGTGCCACCACTGCCACCAGCAGCGCAACAACAGGCACTGGGGGGAAGCACGGCAAGCGCTCCAGCCACACCCCTGCACTTGCACGTTGTTCCTGGGGGCATGGCTACAGAGATGCTGCAACTGCAGGCAGACGCCATGCCCCCAGCCCCAGCTCTGTGGTGTTCAGAGCACTTGCGAGAACGCCTAGCCCCACAGTATAAAGGCAGCTCCTTCCCACCGTAGCACTACTGGTGATCAGTGTCTCTGCGCCTGGGAGACCGACCCCTTGTTTGGCTTGTGTACCCTTTTGGAAATCTTCCAGCCATGTTGACAGTATTATGTGACTGGAGAGAATGAGTGTGCGTGTGACTGTGTAGACAGTGTGATTCAGGTAAGTGAGAACCCTTGTTGCCACACCCTTAGTGCACTATCCCTGGGACCCTTTGTGGCTGTGCCCTATCCCGCTCCCCCGCATCCCGTGGCTTTGCACCCCTGCCTCCCATCACCCTCCCACGCACCCATCCTCGCCCTTCACCCTGTGTGCATGGTTACAGTGGCAGCCAGCAGGTGTGCACTCATCCCAGATACCCTATGATGATCCAGGCTGTGGATTCTTAATCCTAGAAGCCATATTAGATCCTGAGGGTTTGCTTCCAGGCATAACCTCCATGTTCTTGGCCCACATGTGGTTGTGGAATCCGCACAGCTCCAATTCCCTTCCCTCATCCCCCGTCGTCCCTCACACAGTAATGTGGATGCACACAGGTCCCGTGTGACTGTGCACACACGCAGCTCCACACAGGATCCACAGACTATAGAATTGGAGCCATTGTGGACAATACATTGAAATCCTCAACACAGTGTGCAGCAGACGACAAAAAAATCAAACAGGATGTTAGGAATTATTTGGAAAGGAACAGAGAATAAAACTAATGGCTCTCTATATATCTATGGGGTACTGTGTGCAGTTCTGATTGCCCCATCTCAAAAAAAGACATAGTAGAACTAGAAAAGGTACAGAGGAGAACAAAAGTGATAAAGGATATGGAACTGCTTCCATATGAAGAGAGGCTTGATAGGGATATGCAAACGTGGTTCGGAAGTTCCGAATTTGGACTGAACTCGAATAGTTCAGTCGACCGAACCGAACTTTTGAACCGAACTCGAATTCGACTGAACTGTTCAGTTGAATCCGAACCAGTTCGGAAGGCCAAAACCCCCAGTTTTGAATGTATGAACTTGGTTCGGAAGGTCCGAATTCGACCGAACTCAAATAGTTCGGTCGAGCAAACCGAACTTTCAAACTGAACTCGATTTTTTAACCGAACCGAATTTTCGAACTCGGTTCTGTTCGCACAGCCCTAAGGCTTGATAGGTTAGGGCTCTTCTTCAGCTTGGCAAAAAGATGTCTGAGGGGGGATATGATAGAAGTTTATAAAATCATGCGTGGTGTGGAACAAGTAAATATGGAATCTCGAATCCTACTAAAACTAGGGGATGCTCCATGAAACTAACTGATTGGGTACTTCTCCAAAGTGACCGAGATTGGCCACAGTCAGAAACAGGATACTGGGCTCAATGGACCATTGGTCTGACCCAGTATGGCACTACTTATGTTGATATGTTCTCATGTTCTAATGGTAGAGCTGAAGGGAGTACCTGAATAACTGGGTAAACTCATTAAATACATCCTATTTGAACCAAAAATGGCAGTTCGGGTAATTACCGATATCTGTTTGCGCTCCATCAGGAATCTGTCTTTGTTATTTTTCTCCATCTTTCGTTTCAGTTATTGTGGTATATTGGTCATTTTGGTTACATCTGTCCATTAATATTAGCACTATTGTGAATGCATAACTACTGAAAATGATGGGTGGTTACAGATGTTACATGGTGATATTCGTCCCACCCTGGGGAGGGAAGGGCTTCCCCCATCCAGAGACACTTTTGCCGTGGGAACGGATGTTCCAGTGGCTTCCTCTAGCTGGGGGGGAGAGGGCAGGGGGTGGAGAGTGATGTGCGGCCACTCGGCGACATTCATGATGTCACCCCATCTCCCCAGCATGACAGATGGCCATGGCTGCCTATTACAGGCAGTCATGGCACACCACCATGGTAACGCCCCATGCCAGGACAAACCAGGGCTTGGAACACATGTTTCTGCCCAGCTCGCCTGCTTTGCCCTGGCTGGGCAGCACCTGGGTGCAGACTGTGGGCCCGACCCGTACCGGGTCCTGGACCAGTCAGGCTGAACTGGGCTTAATTGGGTCAGCGTCACATATGGTTTTATTCAATGTAACCAAAACATTGAAACATCTGAAAACCCAAACACCCCCAAAGTGAGTATGTGAGTAATTATTTGTATTTTATTTATTTATTTAAAATTTATATCCTGCCCCTCCTGCCCTCAGGGCAGCCCAGTTCTCAATTATTTAGGTTCTCAAAGGGCTACCTGAAAATGCAAATACTACCCACAAAGAATAAACCCACGACCTGTTTCAGGTCTAGGTTATGTGCGTAAAGGTTGTAGTTAAAGACAGGGGTTTTGCCTCAGGAAGGGTGGAAAGCTTTGATCATTTTTCTGCTGTGCTTTAAGTAAAATATTAGAGCTCCCCTTCTATTTGTTGTAAATACAAAAATATATTCCGTCCTAATATTCAGGGAAAGTGAAACATCCCATTCAGACTGTTGACAAAGCTACTCTGCTTCCTTTCTCTTCTCTCCCAGCCCGTGCATTTATCTCTTTGGCTTTCTGAGACATGTTGTCTCTCTTTGTTCTGATAAGAATAATCCTTTGATTCTCTTTCTCCCTCTGTAGTCAGAATTCACACAAAGGCTGGTGTGGGTTAACATCTGTATAGCATTCATTTCACCCAGTGACAGTACAAACAATGAGGCACTATGGAATGACAGGTCAGCTGGAAGGCCTCGGAGCCAATCTAATGGTATCTTCCCCCTTTCACTGCTGATTGCTTTTCTTTTTCAAACACTGTATTAGTGTTTCCTTTCTGTCCGACACTTTGTGCTAGAATGAGGCAGGCCCTTAAGCTGTGGGTTGGAACACGGGGAGTGTGCAACGAGCCTCTCTCTTGCAGATCCCATACAAGAATCTGTCAAAAATACAGTCCCTGTGCTTGAAGGAAAACCTTTAGGGAAATTCTAGGTTTTTTAGTCCCTTTTCCCAAAACTTATTAAAAGTTCTTCCTTTGGATTAAGTTCCAGAATTTCCACACACAACTTGTATATCTTATTACAGTTTATTATTATTTCTATAGCACTTTGAATATTCAAAGTGCTTTGTAGTTCTTATGTAGCTCGCCCTCACAACATTTTGATTCAAGTTTATTGTTCTTATTCCCAGGAAACAGAGGTTGAAAGTTAGTGACTTGCTCAAGGCCACTCAGCAAGTTCCTGGCTAAGATAGGAAGTGACATGCTACCTGTTGTCTGTGGTGGCGGTGACTGAGGATGCGGGGCTTTGAAGAGGCGCGTTCTGAAAGCCTAATTTTTCAGGCTTTCAGAATGCGCCTCTTCCATCACTTCCGGCAGCACGGGGGCATGAAAACCCTCCCCGCATGGCTTTCCTCTGAATGCGGGGCTCAGGAGGTGCTTCTAAGTGCCTTGTTTGAAAGTGGTCTAAGGGGGAGAACTCCTCTCCCTTCCTAAGATGAGGGGTTCTAGAATCAGGAACCAGTGGGAGATGTCCTGGTAGATTGCCTGAGGTGGACATCTAGATCAAGTAGATAGTGTGCTACCCCTGTTATGCTTATTTTACTAGTGTGTGGTAATTAATGCTAATTAATAGCTATTATAAGTTATAAAAAGAAGAACTCCATGTTAAAATCCCCAGCCTCCTGGGGAAAAATACAATTCTGAAGCTCCAGGGGAACACTCCCGGTCAAGGGAAAGTGACTTGTTTCCCTCCTGCTCTCTTACAGTTTCCTGCTCTCCTTCCTATAAAAGCAGGCATTTCCTCTTTGTTCCAAAAATCTGTGTCTGGGTCTCAAACTCCCAGCCCTGGTCTTGGAAGGTGTTGGCTCTCCCCACCCCACATCATCACCTGGTTGCTTGGCTGAAGGGTTCTCTTATATTATATAAGGCAGGCTGAGTGCATCAGGAAACGGGCGGAGCATCTGTTGTGGTGTCTTTTGTTGATATTCTAGCCCATGTCCTCTGAATTCAGTGTAGATCTGCATTTTTTCCACACTGATGTGTTAACAACTCTGGATTTTCCTCTCTTGTCTTTTGGGTTTCCCTTGCTCCTCTGAATCGATACTAGGGTTATGATCTCATGGCCTCTTGTAAATATAAGGGGGTGTTTCCCTCTGTTCATTGTCCCCATGCTCCCTTAGCCCTTGGCTCTTATTTATGTGTGCTGGTTTCCTTGTAGCCACCCCTAGTCACCTTGTCTCGCTCTAGCTGCCTTGTTATGTAATCGTCTTTCTGCTAAAGCAGCTTGTTGTGCCTTATTCTCTCCTTGCAGTTACCTTAGACTGATTCCCCCCTGATCTTGAGCACCTACTTATATACGAATACGAAGTTTTTATTTGTGTGGCTCTAGGCCATTGCACACCAACAAACAAAAAGAATAAAATATCAGTCCTATTACAAAGTAATTCGTAGTTATATCATAAATAGAATGTTATAAATATAAATGCGAATAACAATCCAGAGCTTAAGGGGATTCAGCTCCTATGGCCAGTCTAAAATTTAGAAAATTATCTCTACAAAAGTGGGCCTGGACAAGAAAGGCAGCTACCTGCTTTATAACTGAGAGGTCTGTGCTATTCAGCAAATGGGTCAATATACTTTCATTGGCTCTTCCCCATACTTTCAGGAGGATTGGTGCCAAAAACTTCTCCCTGATCACATCATATAGATGACAATGTAAAAAGATATGAGAGACCGTCTCCGCTGTTTCCATATCATACGGACATAGACGTTCCGTATAGGGAGTTCCCTGGACCCTGCCCTCAGTGACTCGCGAGTGCATGGCATTGACCCGGGCAGAAAGGAACAGTGCCTTGGCCCTTCCTGAAATGGAGATTTCTAAATACTTAGCAATTACTCCCTGAGAAGGGATCCAATCCATGTAGGTACGAAGATGTTGCGAGTCTCTGACCCTACCCACATCTTCTTGCCATCCAATATCTACAGCCCTGGAAAGAAGTTCCCTGCACATGGCATTATTTGATTTGTGCACTAGGTACTCTCGGGATAATCCCAGCTGTTTAACCTTCAGTTCCATTTGCTGCAACCAGGGAGAGGAAAAAGGGTCCTTGATAGCTTCCCTCAGCAGTGACGAGCACTGCTGAGTAAGTAACTTGGCCCAAAAGCTCAGTGCTTGCGCCATGGCTCGGGCCTGGAGACTAACACTTCCCGTTTCCAGCCTGAGAACTGCATTTGAGGTGCCAATGGGTCTCCCAACCAGTTCAGCCAAGAATCTAGACTGGACGGTATTTAATCTATGCGCTTGGAAAGGAGCCCAAATCTCTGCTCCGTATGTTAGCTGGCCACCCACCTTGCTGTTGAAGACTTTTAGGGCCGAGGTTGTTGCAGTCTGACCCTGTCTCTTAAAAAGGCCATAGATAGAACGAGCTGTATTTTTTGCAACTGGGATGGCTCTGGTGATATGCTCATTCCACAAACCCGATTGATGGAACACAAGGCCCAAATATCGAAAGGAATTGACCTGCTGGATAGGATGCCCTTGAATATACCAAGTCTGCTGTTTCCTCTTTTTTGAAAAGACCAACACTTTGGTTTTCTCAAAATTTATACTCAGTTTATGGTCCTCGCAAAAAGTTGCGAAGGCCCTAAGTTGTCTCATCAGACCAATCCGAGTCTGGGATAGAAGAGCAATATCATCCGCATAGGCCAACGCTCCCAGTGCTCTATTGCCTAATTTAGGTGGAAAAAAGGCCATATTTGACATACTTGGTATTACCTCATTTACATAAAGGTTAAAGAGGACTGGGGCCAATACACATCCCTGTCTAACACCTGTATAGGTACTTATTGGCTCGGTAGTGTGGCCTTTAGCATCTATTTTGACCACTACAGATGATTTTGCGTACAGGGCTTTGATTAAATTAAGTAATCTACAGTCTATAGTTGTATTTTGGAGCTTCTGCCATAAAATGGGCCTATCCAGAGAGTCAAAAGCAGATCTTAGATCTAGAAAGGCAGCAAAGAGTGAGCCCGTATGAGAGCGGTACTTATGAGCTAGATGGTTTAGAATATAACATTGCTCTATCGTGGAGCGGCCCCTCTGAAATCCCGCTTGTTCCTCTGCTAGGATTTTTTCTTGTTGTACCCAATCCAGCAGTTTACCCAATAAAAATTTGGCGTAGATTTTACCAACAACAGATAATAAGTTGATGGGCCTATAGTTAGCAGGATTTGATCTCTTACCTTTTTTAAAAATGGGGACAACCACTGCCCTTGTCCATAATTCTGGTATTCTGCCTGTTTTGTTGATCATTGTGAATAACGCGGCCAGCAGGGGGAACCACCAGTCCGGGAACTCCTTGATGAGTTCTATCCGAATCCCATCTGGGCCGGGGGCCCTATTATTCCTAAAGGTGGACACTAGCTGCTCTACCTCCTCAGCCATAACTGGAGGCCAGGGGTGTAAATCACCCCACACCACCTCCAACGAGTTGTTAGTCGCGGCATTAATTACCTCCTGCGCTACCTTGTAGTGCTCCACCCAATGCTGCGGTGGTATAGAAGTTACACCGGTATCACAATACTTCGAGGTTGCCCCCCTTACTAATTGCCAAAACTTCCTGTCCTCCTTTTGTGTTGCTGCCTGCATCAAGCTTACCCATTTACCCTCCACATACATTCTTTTCTTTTGCGCAATAAGCTGTTGGTACTGCTTCTTGCATATAAAATATTCTAAAGGTAGCTTGGACATAGAACTTTTCCTATAGTTCTTATATATGCGCATGTGTTTACTTCGTGCTTTACGGCAATCCTTATCAAACCATGGTTGTCCGTGCTTAAGGCGCTGCCCCCGCGGGCCTTCATCTACGCTAAAAATAACCTTAGCGAGGTTAGCATTAAGTTGTTCAAAAGCACCAATCAGCTCCTCTGGGTCAGGATCCCCAAGAATAGCTTCCCTAAGTTGGACATTTTCCAGGCATGCCAGCTTGTCCTTTACTACCTGGACCAGTGATTCATCCCACTTTCGGGGTTTGTGGATTTCACGAGTGGCGGCTTCACTAGGTAAAAAGCAAATGGATCTCCCTTTCACCACAGGCAGATGGATAGATAAAAATAATGGGAGATGGTCACTTACCAACTCGTTCCCTATCTCAAGGTGGTCCACATAGGGAAGGAGTGGGGCAGATGCCAGGGCATAATCCACTATACTGGATCCCCTGGGTCCAATATAAGTGAATTCCCCCTCCTCATCCCCTGGCCCTGCTCCATTTAGAATGTACAAGTTTAAGGCAGCCACTAATTTGGCCAACCGAATTCCAGAAGAATTTATCCCCCCATCCTTAAAAGTCCTTGGGGTCAGCCAATCTGTCTGATCCCTGGAACTCAGATCGCAATAGGGAGCCAGAGCTATGTCATCTTTGCCCAGCCTTGCGTTAAAGTCTCCCATAATGCAAAAAAGGCCTTCAGGATGGATATACATTAACTCCTCCAACAGAGTCTCCAGATCACACCACATCGAGTCCCTGTAGGAGTTAGCATTGGAGGGGGGAATATAGATTGAGAGGATGATCAAAGTACTAGGGCCAAACTTAACGGAGAATCCCAATGCTATTTGTGGTACTTGAATGAGCTTGAACTCCCTCAGCTCCAGGTTTTCCTGAAGCAGACAGCCCAATCCTCCACAGGCCCTGGCTCTGGCATTATAACTAATGGCCGGGACTTCGTATGACACATAGCCCTCCAATTCCAGATGTACCCTAGCCCATGTTTCTTGTATTAGGATTATCTGACATGCCTGGGACTGGAATAAACGCTCCGCTTCCTCCCTATGTCTCTCCCATCCGGCTATGTTCCATGAGCATAGCCGGAGTCCCTTGTGATAATCCTTGCCCAATAGTCATGTATTGGAACTCAGATTTGAATCCAGCCTCTGCATAGTCACGGGATCACATTTCCCACTCGCTGAGCTGTCTACTAACAACAAAGATGGCCTGTCCAGATTATAACTGGGACCTGTTGGTTTCCTGATGACTGTCCAATCCTTGTCCACCTGACAATCCCTTCCTCCCGCATGATCTAATAGTTCTGGTAAAACACTGGTCATGGGGAGAGTATTCTGGCCGACTCCGGCTTCCAGGCTAACTTCAAGGCCTGAGGCCTCCGAATGTGTCTGACATACCCCAGAGGTAGGAGTCGCGCCAGAATCACTAGTTTTATTGGGCAGGGGGTCGCAGGTGACATAGGGGCCACAATCCTCCTTTCCCCTGGCCAGCGCCCTCAGTCGGGTGTTAATAGATCCTAGGGGGGACGCACAAAAAGTGCGCTTAGGCAAATCAAGGAAATTAGGGTTAGAGGCCCGCAGGCTTCTGTCTGTAGAGCAAAGGGGATTTAAGGGCCTTGCTGTTATTACCCCCCTAGCCACTCTGCCAATTACTTTGGCGGATAATAATGGGCGCACCACCGGGTCAGAATATACTCTGGATAAGTAAACACCCCAGGATCTAAATAATTCAACATGGGCCAGTAAATTGTTTGCTATATCAGAGGAGTTAAAGAAAAGCACCACTCTTTGATTCTCAGGGGGGGATGGAAGGAGAACAAAACGTATAAACTGTCTATAAGGAAGAGGGTAGCCCAAAATACTTGAAAGATGCCAGGAAATGTTTTGCTTAGAGTTCCATTTTGGCAAAACCCCAGATGGGAGGGCCCTAATACTAAGGGCCACAGCTGCATCATCAAGTTTAAGTGGTGCCTCACGCCTACCAATAAGTATATCCTGTTTAGACCTCCTAAGGTCCACCACCCCCGAGGGCTGGATCTCTGACGAACAGCCCAGATAGTCCTGTGTTGGTGTTTGAGTGGAAGCTACAGCACTACAAGGTAATTTAGAATGTCCAATCCTACAAATCTCCTCTCTACAGGACCCCAAAAGAGCCATCAGACCATCAAGCCGCTGGGCCTGCCTGCCAGCCTGATCATGAAAATCTGTCAGCTGGGCACTAAGCTTGGCCACCAAATCACCAATTAGGTAACACTGTCTGCTCAGTAGGTCCAATAATGATGCATCCCCAACTGCTTTCTGGAAGGGTGATGTGTAAGGAGACCCTCCTCTCTCTTCAACTGATAGGGGAGAGTCATGGCCAAGGGAGATTGAGGAAGTTCCACACTCCACATTGTTTTTGGGGCTACCAAGTGGGTCCGCCACTTGTGGAGCTACATCAGATGTTGGGGTCAGCCCTAAGGCTGGCCATAAACCAACAGTTGTCACAAAATCATCCAGACTGAGTTGTGTTGCACGGACCTGCGCTCTCGTCAGCATACCCTGCTGTTTCCTCCTTCGTGTCATAACTCCTGCTTCTACAAATAGCCCAAGGCTACTGGAAGCTCAGGTAAGGCAGGGAATACCCTACTTACAAATCCAGAGATAACCGGCCTTCAGCTAGCTAGCAAGAGATAATTCCTGTCCCAGTTTCACCCCCGAGAGGTGCCCCCTACTCTGACCACCTCTTTACTCTTATTGGGCAACTTAAGACCAGAATTTAAGGAGTAGACAGCTTAACATCCAGATATAGTGGTACGCAAACAGGACGATCCCCCACTACCACCCCCTACAGCCCCAAAGGCCCCCAAGGGGACGCTGCCCTTTGGCTCGCTACCGCCGGCAAGCGACTGATGGCACGTCTACTTGGTGGGGGATGGCTGAGCCGACATTCCCCGTTCCAGAGCTCCCCCAAACCCCTGGCTTACAGTTTGTAATCACCCCTGCGGCTGACCATCAGGGGCTTAACCCGGGTGCAGGGCTCTGCACTAGATAACTGGGGCCGAGGCAGCACCATACAGGTCTCCCACTTGCAACTGCCGGCATATTGCCTTTGTAATCGATCGGGTAGCTTCCGGTCCAGAGAGCGGGGGGATGGTTGAGCTGACGTTTCCCATCCCAGGGCTCCCCCATGCCCCTGACTTACAGTTCGTAGTCGCCCAGATCGTTAGCATTTGCTGGGAAGTTGGAGGGATGCCAGCTGCCACTGGGGCAAGTCCTTGCTGACTCCTAAAGCACCCGCTAGGTTGTATTGCCTCGCAGATCCCGGAATTCCACGCTGACTCCCCCTCCAAGGCAGCTCACAGGTCTTGGCACCAGGCTCCCACAAACAGAGGGCTGGGCACTGGTCCACGTTCCCAATTAACAGGCCCAGCCAACGGGCGACACCCTTTGGATGTCGCCCTTCAGCTGGCGCCCAAGGGCTGATGCCCACAGGGTCCCCAGCCCCTGAATAAGTCAGTACCTGCAGGGAGAGGAAGCCAATGACGGCCAAGCTGGCACTCCCACTGCGCCTCCCCTAGTTTCTCCTCCCTTCTGGTGTTACACAGGCCACACCCACAGGGTCCCCAGCCCCTGAATAAGTCAGTACCTTCAGGGAGAGGAAGCCAATGATGGTCAAGCTGGCACTCCCGCTGCACCTCCCCTAGTTTCTCCTCCCTTCTGGTGTTACACAGGCCACCACTTACTTATATAGTGTTCTCTCCTAGTTCCTATTGCTTGGGTGTGTTCTCGATTACCCTCTTACTGCTTTTTAACCCCCAATCCTCCCTGATCCTGAGCATCTGGTCAGATACTTACTCGGTTATAGTTCTTGTTGCCTTGTAATGTGTGATCTTCCCCTTGTTGTTTTAACACCATTCTCCATGTACCTGGTCACATAGGGTTGCCCTTGTAGTTTCCCACTGATGTGTTGTTCCCTTGGACTTGTTGTGTGTGATTCGCTTTCCCTATTTAACCAAGGAATCGTGTACCTACTTTAGTTTGTCCCTCTGCTCATTCATGAGCGTTGCCTAGAGCTGCAACCAGACACCCAGAGTTGACACCCAGTCCCATTTGGGCACCATTGATGGCTGAATGTGCCAGCTGGCCTTTGAAAGTGAAAGGCCCCAGATGGGACTGCTACAGAGCCCAGCTCCACAGCGGTCGCAGCTGGGGCTAGTAAGTTTAAAAGAATGCTTTCCTTCTCAGTGCTTGGGGGGTGGGAGGGGGTGGCCTTTTTAAAGAGACAGGCACTTCAGAAACTGTCAAGCCCTGGCTGGAACACTGCAGAACCAGACTCTGCAGCAGTCCCATCTGGGACTTCTCAATTTCTCTGGGTAATTCTTGCATTTTTGGGCATTGGGCACTTGATTGGTCCTCAGGTACCCTATTGGGTGCCTGAAAATGCAGGCATTACCCACAGGTACTAATTGTAATACACAATACAGCTCTAAAAGCACAATAAATAATTCTTAACACATTTGCACAACTGCATTAAATATGTCTCTTGTGCATATGCGCATTAAAATACTCCCTTGTATGATCATAAACAACAGTTTTCAAATAATACAACATATGTAATTTTTTTCTGCAGTGTTAGATACAGTTCATAACTCAGAACAGCCAAAACCAGTTTTCAAAAGAATAATAAAATGCAACTCTCAGAAGTAACTCTTTGAAAAGCCTTTTGGGGTTTTCTGAAATGCAGGGGTGCAATCCTGACTCTGCTGAAGTCATTGCCAACATTCCAGTTTACTTCAAGTAAGGATCACGTCCATAGAGAATTTTTCAGGTCTGCATCATTATTGGCACATCTGTAGTACCTGGTATATTCATGGTTTCCAATAAGATCATATTTAATATGTGTCTGTTTGTGTAAATACCCCTTCAACACACAAAACAAAAGTTAAAACAGGAAGGGTTGGTTTCTTTCCCCCCCTAAGTTTAGAACTGGGATGCTGGATGCTCACATGGTCAAAGAAGACTGATAGTTAATGCAATATCAACAATATTTCAGGGCTCCAAATCTGGCAGTGATTGGGAAAGGATAACCCTTTAAGCCAACACACAGATAGCATTCTGCACAGCAAGTTTTTGTGACAGCCAGTATCCTCCTGCTTTGATTGCAAGACATTTTGGATCCTTTTGAGTGATAATGGCAGCTCATTGTCCTGTGCACAATGTATTTATCAGAAAGCACTTGGGCAACAGCTCTGCTGAGGGCTTGGTTCTTTCTCAGAGTCAACTTAGATAGTAAAATACCCTCTGTTAGACATAAACATTCCCTTTCTATTAAGGAGAAAAGACAAGGAGCAGCAATTCCACTCTTGCATATTCATGCCTCTGCCCTGTAGGAAATTTCCTTTATGGTGCTTTGCAGTAGATGCTGTGGCCTTCTTGAAGCAGACCCTGTGTTGGTCATGGTGAATTCATTTAAGTTGAACATGATGATTTCTGCCAACCATGGCCAAGTCATTAATTTATAAAGTGAATCTATCTGAATAGTTCAGGAATGTAAGCCCTGCCTCCAGGCGGTGACTTCAGTTGTGGTGGAACACCCCACAGCAGCTCCCCAGCAACCCCCACCCTGGCGGGCCGCCACTGCTGACAGTTCAGCGCACCGCTCTCCACACACTGTCTCCCAGGGCAACCAGCCCCATTGTGGAGCCTTCAGACACCTCCCCAGCACCCGCACACGTCGTGGGCTTGTCCCCACCCCTGCTGCAGCACTCAGAGTGCTTACGGGCACGTATAGGGGCAGGGCCTTCAAAACCCAGCACCGGCTTCAGTGCGGCGCTGGTGATTGCAGAGAGACCGGCCCCTTTCGAGAGAAGTTAAGTGTTGTGCTATTATTGTTGCATTTTTGAAGACTGAGTGAGTGTACGTTTGACCTTCTAGAGCCCCGTGTATCTGTTTTCTCCTACAGTTCTCCCGTGGTTGTACGTGTGAGTGGAGTGAGAGCGTCAGGTGAGTGTGTGTTGCCCTCTTCCCCTCCTGCGCTGTGTTCCCACCTTGTTGAGTGGCCCTGTTCCCCTGTACCCTTCTGATCCCCTTCCTACTCCCCATATGTACCCACGCATTATCCTTACCCCCTTCTTGCCCTAGAGGGATTGAGATGAGTGCACGTGTGGGGCAAGGCTTTGGCTTCCCTGTGCTACCTGGCACCCAATGATGATAGAGACCTGAGCTCTTGGAGGTTCATAAGTCCACAATTATATCCTGATGGCCATTTAGACTCCATGCACCACCCCCGAGCCAGTGACGAGCCTCAGTCGTGAGTGGATACCCCGTTGTGAGTCAGAAACCCCCTACCCCAGTGACAAGGAATGATTCAAAGGCCATTCAGCTAATACAATTGTTTTCACTGATCTCAGTGAGATTTGGATATGGCCCTAGCAGAGGTCAGGAAGATTTGCCACCCAAAGTTTTTTATTCTTGCACAATCATATATATTTTATGGAGCTGGGATTTATTAGCTTCCTTTTAAGTCTGTAGCACAGGCCACAGTCAGTAACAGGGTAAAATGTTGGCGGGTCCACTAGAACAGAATTTTCCAAAGTGTGGGTTAGAACTAGGCCTGAAACGACTACTAAATTTAATACCCACTTTTTCAAGTACTGCATTGGGTACTCAATGGGTTTCAGAGATACCAATCAAGTACCCGTAAACCCCCAAAATTAGGCACTTCTGGTATTGATTTTTTTGATTTTCCAATTCCCTATCGGTGTACCAATCTGTATATTGAGTCAGAAAACTGAAAAATCGACATGAATATTTTTTAAAAAGTGACTGAAAGTAGTTTTCCAGGACTAGAAACTGACTTTCTGGGACCAGGAAGTTGATTTTCCAGGACAAAAAAGCCATAAATCAGGGTTAAGACAGAGAATTGGGGGGAGAGAGGGGGAGTAAAAAAAATTGGAACTGGAACTAATTTTCTGGGACCAGAAGTTGCCTAAAAAATTTTGTAACTTGATTGAAACCCAATAATTGAAACTCCCAATAATAATAATAATAATAATAATAATAATAATAATAATAATAAATAGTCATTCATTCTTATTATTAAATATTCTGTAATAAATTTACATAATTTATTATTACTATTATTGTTTAATAATAATAATAATAATAATAATAATAATAATAATAATAAATTGAAACTCCCAATGTTGGGAGTTGGTATATTGACAAAAATGTTGAAAAAGCCAGTCCTGGTAGCCTCAGGACTAATGCATTTGAGGCCCCAGGATGGGCTATTTCTGTGGGGCTTTCTGAGGGACCATGCCCTCCCCTCTCCTACTAGGGTGAGGGAGAAGGGCCTGATGGAATTCACGGTGTGGAGGGCTGCAGAGGGTGGGGCCATGGGGCCCCCACATTTTATTTTTGCCTTGAGTCCTGAAAACTCTACGGCCAGCCTTGCTACAATGGAAGAAGCAAAGTAATTTATTCTAAATGGCCACTGGGGCTTATCCTAAACCCAACTGTATTTTTTAAGGTTTTAAATTTATTGTTAAAATAAACAAAAGACAACCCACCCACCCCTCCTCTGATGCTCCTGGTTCAGGATAATTGGAATTGGGATCCTCCTATAATCTGAAAGGGGGAAAGAGAAACAATCTAGACAGGACTAGCCTTAGAATTTGCAGGGCCCAGGGCAAAAATAAAATGTGGGGGCTCTGGTGGCTCTTTTCTTGGGCGCCACTCTCTTGAGTGCACCCTCCATGGGGCCTTAAAGGAGGTTGTGTTTCGGGCACCACTGGGAGCAATTGGGGTTCCCAAACCCCACCCTAGTGAAACCAGGGGCCACTGTGGGGCCTCTGGAAACAATGGGGCCTGGGGCAGTCACCCTGGGCTGTCCTATGGTAAAGCTGACCCTGAATCCAGAGGATTTTCAGCTTCCAAAAACCCAACTCTCATGTCTCCATAATAAAGACAGATGAGCTATTGCACCATAATTTACTGTTTAGCTGGGAGAATGAAAGAGAGGCTAGGATAACAAAAATGCATAACTGTGTGTGAGGGAGAGAATCTAGGACTGGGACTGATTTTTTTCCTGGTAATCGGGAGAAAAGGGGAAGTATTTTATGGGCCTGGGCCATGGCTGTGAGAAAAGCTGAGAGATCGTGATTCCCTACAGGGATATAGTTGTTATCACCACAAAGTCTTGTCTGCCAAAGCAGCTGATACCTTACTCCACGCAGCGCTGGATTATGAATGCTAAATAAATATCAAGCAAGTGCTGGTTGCGCTCCCATGACCTGGGGAACCCCTGTGACCATATGTTTGGGCCGCAATGTCTAAATTGCCTTGGAAATCTTCTTTTCCAAGTTGTCCCAGCCAGTAGGGATGAGATGGCTGGGAGCGTGACAGTCTTTGGGATTTTTCCTAAAGCAGTGTGCTATAGAACATGATACATCTCGATTTCAGAGAGCTAATTGAAATCCCCCTGGGTGAAAGAAACTTACGTAACTCTTGTTTCATTCATCACGCTCTGCAGGATACAGTGATAATTCCTGACTCATGATGATGGATAGGTTCAGAACATCAGGGCTTGACACTTTGGAAATCTTGGCCTCCTAATATGTTTTCTGTTGACACAGTTGCGGTGGACATTCTCTGCTGTCTTTAATCTTGCATGATAAAGAAAGCACCATTTCTAGAGACTCTTGGATACTCTCATCCTTTAGATCGATCTGACCCAAATCTTTTCATGGAGTCAGATGGAAATTTGCCAGTGAAGTCTCCCCCAGCTCCCCTCCCAGCTATTAGGAAATGTTGCCCTTTGTTGCTTAACCTTTTTCCTTACAACCATTGTGTAATCTTTAACATGCAAGAGACACAGAAGTCCTGGAAGCAGTTGGATGGTAGGTTTAAATTGGCACATGAGGCTGGGATGAGGGGATGAGCATATAAACTCTATGGGGATAGGTGACACAGAAAAACCATGGAGTAAAGGTTTGTGTAAAGGTGTGGCATGCATATAAATTTCACCCAAAGTAGACACCAAACCTTCTTTCATAGTTCAGTTCAGTTCAATTTATTAGCGTGGCAATAACATCATAGCCAAAGAAAATATGTAATACAAGACCAGGCCAAATACACCCCCTAAAATCAGGGTCATTCAGAGTGAGATGAATCATTGTCCATTACCCACTCACTTGTGCAGTCAGTGTCACACACACACGTCCTGGTTTCCTGTGGCCAGAGTCCTGTACAGCCCATACATGGGATCGGTAATAAAGCGTGGTCTCACTACTCCTAAGTATGCCCCAGGTATAAAGGAGATGGAATAGTCTACATGTTGTTGTTTGTTAGATCGACTTCTGTTAGTGAGAGTAAGCAAGGTTTTGGGCCACACAGGGCACTTTCTCAAGTGTGCAATAAGTCAGAACCAGGTACAGATGTGGATTCTGTTTCCTCATTGCAGCCTACTGACCATGATTATTAAGGGTATACAGCAGGCACCGCATTCCTTTTAATTGTTGTTTTGAAACCTCCTTCATTTTCGGGAGTGGGGGGTGTTCAAAAAGGAAAACGTTTGTTTTCATTGTTTTGGGTTTTTTGTTTGTTTTTAATAAAAGTAAAAATATTTTTTAAAGAATCACTGAGCATGCAAAAAATGGATGCAGCATAATCATCAATGGTGTCGTTACCATTTTGGAAAAGGGCAGCCGATCTTTGCATGCTCAAAATGGCTACTTCGCAGGTGCAGACTGGCTGTCCTTTTCCAAAATGGTGGTGCCAATGCCATTTTAGAAAAGGGCACACATACACAGAATGGCCCAAGGTCATCGTTCATTATAGTAATTAAATAAAACCAAACCAAATTGCATATCCCTAATGATTACGTTGCACAACAATTTCGCGCTGTGAATGAGAATTCAGCACCTACTTAAGTCTAGTGTAGCACTTCAGCCCACAACTAGGGCTGAACAAGAAGCCCTTCTTGTTTTGATGAGAGAGCACATGAGATTTTGTGCTGGGGACTGAGATCTTTCTGAGATCTCAGCCCCAGCACAAACTCTCATGAGATGTCTTTTTAAACAAACAACAAAGAACTGCATGTGCAAATGGCCTCCAAGGCCATTCTGCGCATGCACATCTCTTTTCTAAAATGAGAACAAGTTTCAGCCTTACTTGCAACCATGGCTCTTTTGACAGACATTCTAACACTGATAAAATGGGTGTTACATTTTATTATACATGTTACAGGCCAACACTGCAGCCCTGCAACATGGGCCCTTTTCACACGAGATGCCTCCATCCAGTTTTGCTGGGTGGAGATGGGTGGAGGCATCTGTGTGCAGCCCCCAGAGAGGGTTGGTGCAGAGGCTCCCTCTAGGGGTGTGACTGTTGAATAACCACTCAGAGGTTCATGAGCCTGCTATTCTCAGAGCTGAGGGACTCGGGTCTTTTGGTTTAGAGGATGGAGGTTCATGCAGATGGAGCTGAGGTCACCAGTTCTAAACCCCAACCCTGCCAGAGTAGACAGAGGGTGTTTTCAGACGTGACGGGGCCGGTTGGCCCCGTCATGAAAACAATAAAAGCATCCCCCGCCGGGACGACCCCATGATGCCCTAACAGACGTGCCGGGGGATCCCGGTGGGAAATTGGGGAGGGGCGGTGCGGTGCAACGTGTGGCCGCACGGCCCCGCCCCCTCCACGCTCCCCGCCGCCCGCCCTCTGGGGAGACGGGCGGGCAGTGGAGCCAATGCCGCCACAGCGTCTGGCTGAATACGCTATGGTCTGGAATCCCGCTGGTGTTTCCGGGCCATGGCGACCGACCAGATGTTACTTTTCTTTGATCCCCGCCGGGGATCACTTTCACCACGCTTCCCGGGGAATTGATGCGGCTAGTCCAGGAAGCGTGGTTGAAACTGACCCCATGTGGGGATTGAGTGTGGCGAACATCTGGTGGCCGCCAAACAGACGTGTGAGTCACAGTGACCACAGGTGGGTATTCACCATGGTTCACTGTGATCTCGTAACATCTGAAAATACCCAGGGTTAAATTGATGCACAATGTGGGGCTTGAACTGGGTGAACCTATGAAGCTTGAGGTCATGCTTCTTCTGCTTGGGGGAATGTGTAGCCCTCAGAGAGGGTTGGCGCAGAGACCCCCTCTAGGGGTGTGACTGGTGAATAACCACTCAGAGGTTCATGAGCCTGCTATTCTCAGATCTGAGGAAGTCCGGTCTTTTGGCTTAGAGGATAGAGGCTCATGCAGATGGAGCTGAGGTTGCCAGTTCTAAACCCCAACCCTGCCAGAGTAGACAAGGTTACATGTGTGAACACTGCAGGCAATGGGTGGGGTACATTTCGCTGGGTGGAGATGAGTGGAGGCATCTATGTGAACACCACAGGCGGTGGTTGTAGGTGCGTGTGCGCTCCCGCCCAACACCCATCTCCATACACCCATGGAGCAACGGACTCCAATGCCAGTTGCTCCGAGGGTTGGTGGATATGGGTGTTGCGTGGGAGCACACACGCACCTTTTCACACAGACAGATGTGTTTCTTTACAGCACAGGCTCACAGTTCCAGATGAATGCCCAACCTCATAGGTGTCTCAGTGTATATGTGCATGTGTGCATGCATGCCTATTGCATGGTTCAGTGCGCTCCCATATGGTGTCCCACAGTGGCGCATAGTTTGGGGTTCCCTGTCCCTGATTTCTGGAATCTGGGGATTAGTGGTATGCTCTCACCTAGCCCACATTATTATTATTATTATTATTATTACCATCTATATAGTGCCAGCGATGTACCTGGCACTTTACAAAAAAATAAGATGGACACGGTCCCTGCCCGAGAGCTTACAATCTAAAGACAGGGGGAGGGGAGACAGGGAAGGGGGAACAGAGGGAGAGACAAGGGAAAAGACATTCATGAGGATGCGAGAACTCAGGTACACTTCCTTGGCTTGGCTTACATTAAATTGGGAGTTTACAGATAGTAGGTGGGGGATGATACTGGGTGGGGATGATTAGCAGGAGTTAGGAGGGGCAAAGCGGTAGAGGTAGGCTTTGAGGAGGGACTTGAAGGTGTGGAGGGTGGGGGCAAGGTGGACGAGGGCAGGGACAGAGTTCCAAGCATGTGGGGCAGCAAGAGAGAAGGGACGAAGGTGGTTGGGGGAGCAGGGGAGGCGTGGGAGGTTGAGGGAGGGGATGGAAGAGGAGCTGAGTGCTCAAACAGGGGTTCGGAGGGAGATCAGGGCACAGAGGTAGGGCACAGGGGTAGTGAGGTTGTGAAGGGCTTTGTAAGTGAGGACAAGGAACTTGTGCAGAATATGCTCAGGAAGAGGAAGCCAGTGGAGAGAGGAGAGGAGAGACTGCACATGGTCAAAGTGACGGGCAAGGTTGCCATAACAGGAAGAAAGTTTATTCATGATATAAATCTATTTATTTCATTGTCTAACCCTCCTTCCCAACTGCCTCCAGCCCGCAGCTGGCTGTGTTTCTTGATGCCGGTCTAGACGGGGTGGGAAGTTGTCTCCTCCTCTTGGGGCTCTGCAGCTGCAGTGTAGATCACTACAACAGTTGGCAGGGCACTCAAGCAGCTGCTGGTGGGTTGGGCTTGCAGGGATGGTTGGTCCTGGATGGGTGCAGGGATCGGGTTGCTCGGGCCCCAGGGCTGCAGAGCTGGCTGGTGGCAATGCCTGGTCAGGTGGGTGACATCTGGGGGTGTATGGTAGGAGCTCTTGAGGCTTGTGTGAATAGGAACAAACAAAATTCCAGAATCGGGCCATATATTGGGGTAGGTGGACAATTGGGCACCCAGTATGTCACGTATGTTCTTATTTGCTTAGGGTCATATTATTTTATTATTATTATTATTGTTTTATTATTATTATTTAATAATTTGCCACCTTTTCCCAGAGGATTCATGTGGGATGTCAGTGACCAAGACATTAATGGAATGCAGATCTCCAAGTAATGGTCTGGTACTTTTACCAAAAAGGTCAGCCTTCCTCTCTAATCTCCTGAAACAAAACCCTAGAACTGATTAACCCTGACCTTTTAGGTTATTTAAAATACAGATACTGAAGTGTTGACCCACAGCCCTCTGTTCTTGGAGCTATAAAAAACCGATTAGACCTTGTTTTTAGGCTAATTTGATGCTACTTTTATGAGGTCTTGCAAATATGCAGTTATGCAGCTAAGCTCAAATGGGGAAAATGCCACTGTTAACAATGAATTTTGGTGATTAGGAAATGTGAGCCCACCTGAACCATTGGGTACTTTCAGACATTACGGGATCATAGTGAACCACCCTGAATCACAGTGGATTCAGGGTGGTGGCTGTGATTTCGCGAACGCCTGTTTGAGCCCCACCAGACATTCACTACGGTGAATTCCTGGCAATGTTCAAAGCTAACCACGATTCTCGAGGTGAGGCCGGCTTCACCTCCAGAATCGTGGGGTAATTTCAGACGTTACGCGCTCCAAGGTCACCACAGTGGATTCCCAATGGGGTTGAGCTGGTTTCCTTCCCCCCCCCGGTGGTTCAGGACAGCCCCGAACAGATGTGATGGGAATGGGACCATAGCAGGGAAACGGGTGGATGGACCACGGCCCGGGGCAGCGCAACAGACGTTACGCCGATTCTGGGCCATGGTCAGAACACCCAGAAGACACCAGGGAGGGGCAGGATGCAGACATGGCCAACTGAGGGCAAAGGAAGCCAAAAGCACCTAAAGGCAATGCCCACACAAGGGAAATGGGAAGGGAGGGGGAGGAGGGAGAAGAGTGGCCGAGGCGGCGCACAGAACAGGCACAGGGAAACCGAGGACACAGCAGAACACAAAACACAAGCACACGCCTGGGCACAAATACACCCGAATGGGAAAGGAAGGAAGGGGGGGAGCACACTGGGACAACCAACACACACAGCACAGTGGACAAAAAGTGGGGGGAGCCCCAGGCCACAGAATCGGAGGGGACCAGCCCAGGGACAGAGCGGGACACAGGGAACAGCAACCAGAACCCCACCAACAGCTCGGTTGGCAAGGGCCACCCAACAGCAACACAGGCAGCCCAAGGCACGGGGGTCCCCACAGGCACAGAGAAATGTCACAGGGGGAGGGCAAACATGTAGGGAATGGCACCAGAGCGGTCCAAGGCAGGCAGGGATCCACCGCGCCGGTGCCAAGGAACAGACGGGCATGGCATCGAGCCGGAACTGAGGTGCTGAACAGGTGACCCTCCCCACTGGAGGTCACCGGGTGGTGCAATCATGGGGCCCCAGACCCACACAGTCATAGACGCACCCAGTGGTGTGTGTGCGGGCCACAGGCACAGGTGAGCGGGCAGCCAGACAAGGGACAACAATACCACCCAAATAGCTGGTAGCTGCCTCAGAGAGCAGCACACAGCCACAGGAGGGGCCAGCCATGGAGGGTAACACCACAGGCAGCGAGGGCCAGGGGGTGCCCAAGGAGGGGGCACAGAGACATGGGCAAGGGCTATGGAACCCATGGAACCATCCTGAACAGCAGCGCGCCCGGTACAGCATGGAGAGAGCGAAAAGCGACCCATGGAGGCATGGGGGAGGTGGGAGCACATGGTGTGGCTGGCATCCAGGACTCCAAAGACACAGGGGGCCTCACAGCCAGCTTCAGGAGGTCACGAAGAGGTCCGGGGTGGGGTGGCCCACCAGATGCACGTAGTGGGGCCACTGAAGCATGCCCTGATGGTAGCCCAGCGCAGACATGTGGTGGGCGACGAGGTAGTAGGCCTGGAACAGATCCTGCACAGCGAGCCCCACCTGAACATCAGCATGGGACCACACACCAGCCAGTGCCACCAGCTCCTCTCTGGTGGGCTCCGACAAGCCATAGTCAGCAGCAGGGGGCCATGGAAGGTGCCCAAGCTCCAACAGGCAGTGATACGCCACCCCACGCGACCGCTAGTACCCACAGGCCCCATGGACGTAGACAAAAAAGGAAACAGCCAGAGGACGGCCTCCCCTCCACCAGACAGGTCATGTAGGCTGCCAGGCTGCACACTGAGAGGGGTGACATGTTCTCCACCATGGACCACCCCACATGCGAGCACTGCATCTCCGTAATGCGCCCATCAGCAAAGGGATGGAGCCCCAGCGCCTCCACATGAAGCCAGCACTCGTGAGCGCTGGCCTCATAGCCAAAGTAGCGAAGGTCGGAGCTCATACTTGCATAGGCACCAGAGAGGGTATCTGGGCAGCACAGGAGCAATTGCACAGCCTGGGAATGCCACAGGTCACACAGGGCCATGGTCTCATGGAAGGTCCAGATATGGGGGGTGCCAGGCATTGCAGGGCGCAGGAGTCCTGGGAAAGCACTGCCGGCCATGGTCCAGTAAGCAGTGGGTACTAACAGCAAGGGAAGAGGGTTCCCGCAGTCCCAGGTGGGATGGGGAGGGAAGCTGGGGAGCTCCAAGGACACACGATAAGGCTACAGGCCGCAACATGGAATGGCTAATGAGCAAGGCGTGGGGTGCGGACCCAACACAGCTGCAGGAACAGAGCGCACAGACAGTACAGCCAACACTGATAGCAGGGGGTGATGACAACAGGCAGCTAACACTGATAGCAGGGAGGTGATGACAACAGGCAAGCAGCTGTAGACCACATGCCCAGGCGCATGAAGGCCCAGGACATGAGCCCCTGTGCCGGGAGTGTAGGTGTGCTCAGGGGGCCCACCCAACGACCGCGCACCAGCCACCTAGCCACCGCCGGGGCGGCTGGGCGCGGGGGTGAGCACAGGTGCTCAGGGGCGCCCTGCACAGGTGCAAGGGTGGGGAAAGGAGTCTGAGCAGGACTGGCCCTTGGGCTATAGCGGCGCAGTCTACCATGGATGTGGGATGGAGGGGCGCCTGAGGGATGCACCTGGCTATCTGCACAGAGTGGTTCCGGGCACACACAGACCTCATGCGCACCTCCACAGATGTGATCCACCTGGCTGCCCGCATATGGGTGTGCATGGATGAGAGTGCTGCGGGCGCCCGGCACACCCACCACGGATGCAGGCATTCCCTGGCCAGGCTCAGGGCCCTGCGGGTGTCCGGAACATACCAACGGGCCCTCTGCCATGCCCGAGAGTGGCCAGCAGTGCTTTTTGAGGCCGCTGGCTGCCGACAGTGGAGGAGGAAGGTCATGGGACATGCAGCTATGCTCACTATGCCCATTGAATGGTGGATCTGGGTCACTGAGTGGGCACAGGGGTGGTGGGCCCATTGGGACAAAACCACGTGGAGGGCTCACTTCAGGATGGACAGTCGTTGCCACCTGCAACTTGCAGAGCTGTTGACACCCTGGCTGGAGCAGCAACACCCCCCCATGCGGGACCCCATTTCCATGGTCCAGCGTGTGGTCATAGGGGCCCTGGAAACACCCTATTCCTGCCAGCTCATGTCCCAGCACTTCGGTATTGGGGTGAGCACCATCACCGGGATCCTGAGGGACTTCTGCGACGCCGTGGAGGGCGTGCTCATGGACCGCGTGATCCAGCTCATGGACCAGGAGGCTGTGATGTCTGGCTTTGAGGCTGGTGACTTCCCCAACTGCCTGGGCATCATGGACGGCACCCACATAGAGATCCTCTGCCCCTCCAATGGAGAGGCCATGGAGTATGTCAACCGGCACAGGTACCATTCCCTGCAGCTCGAGGCGATAGTGGGCCACCAGGGCTGGTTCATCAACATCTACACCGGCCACTCCGGCTGCAGACACAATGCCAGGATCCTGACCATCTGGGGCCTTTGCAGACATGGGAATGACCAGGATCGCGGGGGTTCTTATGTCCACCTGCATCCTGGGCGACCCAGCCTATCCCCTCCTCCGATGGCTCATGAAGGCGTACCCAGTCACCAGGAACCCCATGGAGGTGCTCTACAACACCCACCTCTGTGCCTCCAGGACCGTAGTCGAGAGGGCCTTCAGTGCCCTCAAGCAGCACTGGAGGTGCCTAGGAGCCCAACTGGACTACACGGTAGAGACCTTGGCCCTCATGATCAGTGCCTGCTGTGTCTGCACAATGTATGCAAGACCAATGAGGCCACCCTCGAGTTCCCCATGCCCCAGCGCCCACCTGGACCCGTGCCGCTCTACGTGAATGCCAATAACCCGAGGGACTACCGCTATGCCAAGCAGATCCGAGGTGCCCTAGCGAGGTGGGTTTCCAGAGATGCCTCCACCTGAGGCCTCTGCCCCCCTGGTGTCCACCACCTGTACCTGGCCCACACCCGTGGGTATCCCACTGGCCCCAACTACTGTACAGAGATGCTCAATGAAAATGTTAGAGATAGTTTCCACCCGTGCGTTTATTGTGCTGAGTGTGCCCACGTGCCCCCCCTGCACTGTGCCCCCCCTTACCACCCCTCACACTTCCCCCCAACCCTGCTCCCTCACCCCCTCTGTCTGTGTCCCTGACTGTATCCTGTGTCCCTGACCATATCCTGGGAGGCCTCCGTGTCTGGGCCGGCCGGTGGGGTTGGGTTGGGGATGGACCCGGTCCAGAGGGGCCCCCCTGGGAGGCTGCTGTCTCCAGAAGTCTTGTGGGACCAGGAGGTGGATGCACGGGCCCTGCGGTGGTGCTAGCAGTGGCTGCTGGGGTGGTGGTGGTGACGGTGGTGGCGCTGTGGGGCCCAGCACTGGCACAGGGGCCAGCAGGATGCCTGGTGGAGTGGCTGCCATCACGTATGCTCTCATGGTCCCTGCATGTAGCAGCAGTGATGTGCCAATGTTTTGGGACCGGTCCATCTTGCACAAGTGCTCCACCACCATCCTGTCTATGGCCGTCTGTAGCCGCCCAAATGCCTCCACCGGCCTGTTGTGCTCCCGCCTCTATTCCAGTCACAACTCCACTTGCAGCCTCCGGTCCCTTACCTCCACCTGCTGCAGGGCCCTCTCTGTGGCCACCTCTATGCAGTTGATGGCCACTATCATCTCCTCCTCCTGCTCAGTGGTGGTCTGGATGATTTCCTCTGCCTGGTCTTCCCTCCAGCACCATACCCAAGCCCTGTGCTCCCACATCCGCTATGCTGTGGGCATGGGTTCAGCTGGTGGGGCTGCTGCTGGTTGCCCTGTTGGGGTGCACAATAGGGTCCATTAGTCCAGTCCTGGCGCCTGCCTCCCATCCCGTTGCAGTGCTGCGGGTGGTGAGCTGGCACCTCAGTGGGTGGGTGGCCGGTGCCCTTCCCCTGGTGACCCCTTGTGCCCCGGCTGTCCCTCCCTCATACCCCCCAACCCAGTGTGCCCCATGTGCACCCCCGTGCACCCCCCCTGAAGTGGAGCCTCACCTTGGTCTTCTGGCTGCTCTTGTGGCTGCTCCCTGTCATCCCCCTTGCCGGACAGTCCCATGTGCCAGGGCGCGCCATGACCTGTTGGGAAATGGGTTGGGGTGGGTTGCGGTAGCCATGAATGGGCCCGGTCCCCATCCTGTCATCCCCCTCCCCATGCGCTAGCACCGGTGCCCAGCCTGCTGTGCCTGTGTCCCCTGTTCTGTGCCCTGGTGGGCCCCTGTGCCCCCCCACCCCCTGTCAGTGATTCGGGCTTTTTGTGGGCCATGGGGATGGGCCAGTGCCTTTTGGGGGGCTCCCCACCCATGGGCCCTTCCCCTATGGGCCGTTCCCCCTCCTTACCATTTGCCTACCCTCAGTGTTGGTCTCGGAGTCCTCCGAGGTTGGCCCCTCTGTGTGGCTGTGCTCCCCTGTGTCCACTGGCTGGGGGTGACCAGTGTGCCGGCCTAAGATCCTCCCGAGTCTGACTGTGGGTGTGGGCTCCCTGTGCTGGTGCACGAGGGGGGCCTGCTGGTCCCCGAGGTCCCAGGGCGTTTCTCCTGAGGGGCTGGGCCCCCAGAGCTGGTGCCTTCGTGCTGGGCTGCCAGGGGTGGGGGTACGTCAGTCCGTTCCCTGCCCTGGACCATGGTGCTTCGCACAAGCCATGGGGGACTATGGAGCCCTTCATGTGTAGGATGCGGTCCAGGGCATCAAAATAGGGGGCAGTCTGTGCTCCGTGTCTGGACCACTGGTTATTGTCCTTTATCGCGTTGTACCCCCTCTTGAGTTCTTTCACCTTGGAGCAGCATTGGGCCACTGTTCTGTGGTGACCCGCCGCCTCCATGTCCCGCACTATCGCGTTGTAGACATGCTCGTTCCGCATGTTTACCATGAGTTCCACCTGGTGCTCCAGGGACCCCCAGATCCGTATGAAGTCCTGGGTTTCTTTGTGGCTCCATTGCCCCACTCAATGGTATGGCTGGCTCCTGCATGTGCCCTCCTGCTCCTCCTACTCCTCCTCCACTTGCCCTCTGCCTGTCTCCTTGGGGGGCTCCAGCTCCCAGGCCCCTTTCCGGGTCTGTGGGTCATAATGGGGGGTGTTAGTTGCCTGGGTCACTTGGCCCCACAGCCCTCTTCCCTTTCTCCCTCCCGCCAGGTGCCCCCCCTCCTTGCCCCTGTGCTGCTATGTGGGACCCCCCATTCTCATTACCCATTTCCGGGGTGCCTCCATCCCCATGCCGGTTGTCCCCTCTGGGGGTGCCCTGCCCTGTCACTGTCACTGCCACTGCCTCCATCTCCACCACCACCTCCTCCTCCTCCTCCTCCCTGGCTTGGCTCAGGGCCAAGCGGATGTCCGGGGCATCCTGACAGGTCCTCCTCCACACCCAGGAAGGGGATGCTGCACTCCACGAGGCAGCCGGCCAGCTCCAATGGCGGAGGGAGACCATAGGGCACACAGCCCTGCTCGCTATGCCCATTGTCTGGCCGGTATGGGTCATGGAGTGGACACAGGGGTAGTGTTCCAGGGCACTGGCTCACTGGGACGAGGCCACCTGAAGGGCACAATTTCGGATGGACAGGTTCAGCCTCCTGTGACTGGTGGAGCTGTTGATGCCCTGGCTGGAGCGGAAGCACACCCACATGCGGGCCCCCATACCCATGGTCCAGTGGGTGGCCATTGGGGTCTGGGCCCTTGTAACACCCGACTCCTGCCACTCCATCTCGCAGCACTTTGGCGTTGGGGTGAGCACCATCACTGGGATCCTGTGGGACGTCTGCGAGGCGGTGGAGGGCATGCTCCTGGACCGAGCGATCCAGCTGGTGGACCAGGAGGCCGTGATGGCTGGCTTCATGGCTGGAGGATTCCCCAACTGCATGGGTGCCATGGACGGCACCCACATTGAGATCCTCCACCCATCCAATGGGGAGGCCTAGGAGTATGTCAATCGATATGGGTACCACTCCCTGCAGCTGCAGGCAGTTGTGGACTACCAGGACCGGTTCATAGACATCTACACCAGCCATTCAGGGTGCAGCCGCGATGTCCGGATCATGACAATCTCTCCCTTTTATGCCCGGATGTACTGTGGGGACTTCGTGGACATGGGGATGAACTGGATCGAAGAGGTGCTGATGCCCTGGGGGACCCAGCCTATCCCCTCACCCAGTGACTGATGAAGGCTTACCTGGTCACCAGGAACCCTTTGGAGGCTCTCTACAATACCCGCCTGTGTGCCTGCCTGACCATGGTCGAGAGGGCCTTTGGGGCCCTCTAGCAGCGCTGGAGGTGGCTCGCGGGCCGGCTGGACTACATGGTGGAGACCTCGGCCCTGGTGATCAGAGCCTGCTGTGTGCTGCACAACGTGTGCGAGACTGATGGGGCTGCCCTCAAATACCCCATGCCCCAGAGCCCTCCTGGTCCTGTGCCTCTTTGTGTGAATGCTGAGAACCCACGGGAGTACCGATACGCAAAGCGCATCCGTGCTGTCCTGGCTAGGCGAATCAGCCGGGAGGCCAAGATGTGAGGCCGAACACCACTGTCACCACCACCCTGGGGCCCCCACAGTCACCTTGGATACCCATCCACCCCCAACCCCAGGACCGTGACATGGAATAACAAGAGCAACTGTGGTGCCCATGCATTTATTTGTAGCACCTCCACCTACAGGTACACCCACCACCCACCTCCCGGTGCCGAGTCAACCCCCCCCTCAGGCCACTCTCCCCCTACCCCCTTCCCCCACGACCTGCCCTCTGTGCTCCCAGTGCTCCTGCCTCCATTCTAGGTGCACCTCCACCTGCAGTCTCTGGTCCCTGATCTCCACTTGCTGCATGGCCCTTTCAGTGACTGCCTCCATTCGGTCGATGGCTGCTATCATCCGCTCGCTCTGCTCGGTGGTGGTGCAGACTATTTCCTCTGCCTACTCCTCCCTCTGGCACCTACCCGTGCACGGTGCTCCCTCATCCGCTGGACTAGGGGCACGGGGCCGGCTTGCTGGGACCCAGCACGTCTCCTTGTTGGGGTGCACAGTAGGGGTTGGTTAGGTGCCCCAGCCGCCCACCCCCCATCCCATGCTTCAGCTGGGGGGGTCCTTCCCCCCCCTCAGGTGGTCAGCCAGTGCTCTCCCCTGGTGATCCCCTGTGCCCCTCCCCCGCACTGCATGGGCCAGGTCCCCCGCCCATCCTCCCCTGGCCCCCTCTCCCCCCACTCATCAAGACACCTCACCTGGGACCTCTGCACAGTAGGGGTTGGTTAGGTGCCCCAGCCGCCCACCCCCCATCCCATGCTTCAGCTGGGGGGGTCCTTCCCCCCCCTCAGGTGGTCAGCCAGTGCTCTCCCCTGGTGATCCCCTGTGCCCCTCCCCCGCACTGCATGGGCCAGGTCCCCCGCCCATCCTCCCCTGGCCCCCTCTCCCCCCACTCATCAAGACACCTCACCTGGGACCTCTGACTGCTCCTGGGGCTGCTCGCCACCTTCCCCCTCGCCTGCCTGTCATGGGTGCCGGGGCGTGCCACGCCCTGTGTGGATATGGGACGGTACATGTGGGAGTAGGTGGAACTCGGGACCCGGAGGCCCCCTGCCCCCTGGCCACGGTCTGGGGTGTCGGTGGTTGCTGGGTGTGACCCCGTGGCTGGTGTGACCCTCTCCCCCCCTCGGCCCATCCCCTCTGGTCCATCCCTCCCCAGCTTTCTTACCCTCGATGTCGGTCTTGGAGCCCTCTGAGGCTGGCCCCTCGATGTTGCTGGAGTCCCCCTTCATCCCCTGGCTGAGGTCGACCGGTGTGCTGGCCTCGGATCCTCCTGGGTTGGACATCGGGTGAGGGCTCTCAGGGCTGATGCGTGAGGGGGGCCTGCTGCTCCCCAAGGTCCCAGGGTGGTCTTCTTGGGGGTCGGGGCCCCTGGAGCCAGTGCCTTCTAGTGGGGTGGAGAGGGGATGGGGTACCTCGGCCTGTACCCTGTCCTGGACCACAGGGCTCCCTACGAGGTGCAGAGCGACTATGGACCCCTTCATGTGGAGGATGCAGTCCAGGGCAGCATAGTAGGGGGTGGTCCAGGCTCCGTGGCCAGACTGCTGGTTGTTGCCCTTAATGGCCTTGTACCCCCTCTTGAGCTCCTTGACCTTTGAGCCGCACTGGTCCACTGTCCTGTGGTACCCCGCTGCCTCCATGTCCCGCGCCATCTCCTGGTACATGTGCTCATTCCTCTGGTTCATGGCTAGCTCCAGCTGGTGCTCCAGGGTCCCCCAGATCCTAATGAAGTCCTGGGTTTCTTGGTGCCCCCTTGCCCCCCTCAGTGGTATGGCCGTCTCCCACATGGGCCCTCCTGGACCTCCTGGTCCTCCTCCTCCCCCCCCTCCTCCTCCTCCCTTGCTTGCCTCGCTCCATCCCGCCACATTCCCCTGTTGCTGTGTGCCCTTTAAATCTCCCTCCCCAGCCTGTGTTGTTGCTCATTGCCTGGCAGCGATGCTGCATGCTTTGTCCCCAGCTGGGAATCATTTTGATTACTTCTGGCTAGTGGTTGCAGTTCAGTCATTACATTTTGCTGTTTCCCGGTGGGAATTGCTTTAACCACCCTTCTGGAGATGGTCTGGGCCGGACCTCCGGAAGGGTGGTTAATTTTGTCCCCTGCTCGTGATTGTCTGTGGTGAACATCTGGCGACTGCTGAACAGATGTTCGGGACCCTTTGGCCCTGCCGTGGGGTTGTGTGTGGTTCACTGTGGTTGACTGTGATCTCATAATGTCTGAAAACACCCATGGTTAACTGAACCATGATCAGGAATGGGGCAAAGGTAACATCTGTTACCTTGCCCCATTCCGGACCGTGGTTCCGACCATGGTATGGGATCGGGCGCATTGGCCTGATTGGCCCCTGCACCCACCTGTGTCCCTGAGGGAGGGTGGCTGAAGGAGTGTCGGGGGTGTGGGGCTGAGTGGCCACATGCCACGCAGCCCTGTCCCCTCCCCGATTCCCCTCCGCAATTAGGCTGGCACGTGTAAAGGATGGCCGGTCTGATCATGGACCGGGATCCGAGATTGATCCCAGTCCAGGGTTCAGCGTGACAGGCCGAAAGGCTCGTCACATCTGAAATTACCCATTATTGCATTGAAAGAAAGACAAGAAGTATGACGATGCTGTGCAAGTGAAATGCATGCAGCAATAAATTAGTTTCAGAGAGCTTTTTGGCACTAGTGCCAGCCCCTATTCACTAGGGATGGGCGAACAGAACGGAGTTCGAAATTCGGTTCAGTTTGGTTTGGTTTGAAATTCGAGTTCGGAAATTCAGTTCGGTTCAGTTTGAAATTCAAGTTCAGTTCGGAAGTTCGGTTTGATCAGAATTCTGAACTTCTGAATCAAGTTCAGCCATTCAAAACCAGTTTTTTGGTGTGTGTTGCCACTAGGGATGGGCGAACAGAACAGAATTCGGAAATTCGGTTTGGTTCGGTTCGGTTTGAAATTCGGGTTCGGTTCGGAAGTTCGGTTCGGTTGACCGAACAGACTGAGTACGGTCTGAACTCTGAACTTCCGAACCGCGTTCGCCCATTCCTACTATTCACTAGTGAAGTGAATGAAACTTGCATCTGTGCCTGTGGGAGCACTAAACATTTATCACATCATACTGCAAGTGATGTTCGGGGCAAGAAGAAAAATAGTATAAATATAATTCATGCTTTAAAATAGTTTAGACTAAGGCCACTTTCACACATTACTGAGGAGGCAGGGAAACCTGTGATTGCAATTATGGCTCTATTCTTATGGAAATTAGTGCATGTAAGAATGCACTATTTCGCTTTTATCCCGTGAGAACACCCATAATTGCAAAAGCTACATTGGGGGATTCAGTCATGCGTGAATGTTCTCGTGGGATAAAAGCGAAATAGTGCATTCTCATGAGCACTAATTCCCATGAGAGTAGAGCCGCAATTGCAATCACTGAAGTTCCCCTGCCGCCTGAATGTGTAAAAGTACCCTAACTTATCGGAAAAGTATTAGTCGAGGCAAAAGATGACTACATGGAAAATTATACAAATGAGCAGAATTTAAGAAATAAAGGAGCAGTAAAATATGCTGCTGGCAAACCAGTCATAATAAAACTGTTTTTAATTCTACAGTCAGACACATTTAGCACTTGAGCATGTCCTCATCCCAGATAGCTAAAGTGGGCAGGTGATGAACATTGTGTTACTGGTGTGGATGGGGTGGGTACATTTTGTTACTCACGTGGTTATCTTCGGTTATGTGCTTTAATTACCAGTTGCTTAGTTAACAAATAACTAAGCAAAGCTGAGATTAGCTGAAAAGAGTATCTGCAAAAATGAAGTCCATAAGATTTACATGACCTGAATGGAAAATGACACAGTGGATAATAAATGCTATTCATTCCTGTTTCTCTGGATACCCATTATGATTCAGTTATTTTGATTATTCAGTCATTTCAGTGTTTCACTTAACATTGTGCCATGATTAGCCCGATTGCACATATGCAATGGCAAGTAACCAAAATGGCAAAATAAACAAATTAACCGAACTGAAGTATCTGAACAAATGGATGCAGATACATGTCTTGGTTGTGGATATTATTCCGATACTTGGACAGCTATCCAAAAATGTGAATAATATCTGTGAACAAAAAATATACTCTTCAGTTCATCTCTAGTTAACTGCCCAATCAAAATGGGCAACCAAGTCATTTTAAATATTGATTGATATTAACACATGCAGCTATTGATTAGTTAACATATTAGTTAACAAGGGCTTGAGCCTCTCTTGCTAGTAAGAGTAATAAAGACAAAGTAGTACAGTGATATCTACTAAAAGTACAGAATATTTAATGCCTCTTTTCTAAAGCAAATTTCTCTTTCAAAATCTTTAAACCACTCCTTGTCATTGTGACACAAGAGTTTGCTTACACACAGAAAGGAGTCCGTTTGAATGAATTTGCTGATGTGGATGAGATTCATTCTTTTCATGGTTTTTGTATGCCCTTTAATTTTACACTTTGCTTTAAAAAAAAACCAAAACAATCAGAATCTACAACATTTTAAATTAAGTATGTGCATGGGATCAGGTATTTGTATTTGTATCTGTGTTTGCATTTGTAGCTTTGCCGCTTTAGTATTTGCATTTATTTGTATTGTATCTTTGCCAGTGTTCACTGCATTTTCCCCATCATTGTCAATGTGGAAAATCTAGCAAACATGGGTCTCTGCATTTAGGTTTGTAACACTGAGCAGCCTATTTTGGCTACTGGTCCTTTAAGGGGAGATAGTAAGGGTTCCGAAGGAAACAGCTACTGCAAATCATGTTTTTTGCACAGAATCCTTGCCACAAATAAATTCCCTCATGAATTTCCCTTGATGTCACACAACCCTCTGATTGGCCCACGTGTGATGATGGGTATTTTCAGACGTTACGAGATTACAGTGAACCACGGTGAATACCCACCTGTGGTCACTGTGACTCGCACGTCTGTTTGGCGGCCGCCAGATGTTTGCCATGCTCAATCACCACATGGGGTCATTTTCAACCACGCTTCCTGGGCTAGCCGCACCAATTCCCCGGGAAGTGTGGTGAAAATGAATCCTGGCGGGGATCAAAGAAAAGTAACATCCGGTCAGTTGCCACGGCCTGGACTCACCGGTGGGAGTCTGAGTCGTGGCGAATTCGGCCAGACGCTGTGGCGGCATTGGCCCCGCCACCCCACTGTCTCCTCAGAGGGCGGGTGGTGGGGAGCATGGAGGGGGCAGGGCCGTGCGGCCACACGTTGCGCCATGCGGCCCCGCCCCCTCCCTGATTCCCCACCGGGATCCCCCTGCACATCTGATATGGTGTGACCCGGTCATCCCGGCGGGGGATCAATAGATTGATTTCGTGACGGGGCCAATTGGCCCCATCACGTCTGAAAACACCCGATGTCACCTGTCAATTGCCACACAAAAACCAATCAGAGGCTTGCATGCGATGATTGCTCACTACATTGGTGGCTGCATCAGCACTAGCGCTTGCTGCGATGGGGCTTCCCTTCTGCCGGGTGGGGCAGGTTAAGTTGGGGAACCCATGGGTATGGGGGGAAATCACCAGAGCCAGGGGGAGAGAGGAAGAGAAATCCCCAGAGTAGGGGAAGGGAGGAGTGGGAGGGATAAGGCAACCCAATCAACTCACCCTGGCCCACTCAGCAGCAGTGAAATTTTGGTGCAGCAGTGGAAGCAGAAGTGCTCACTGTCGGAGTTTGGGGTGAGTTGGGGATCCTGTGAGGGGGAAGTGGGGAGGGGATCCCCAGAGCAGGGTGGGGGAGGAGTTTTGCAGACCTGTAAGGAAAGGGATAGAGCAACTATACCATTCCGAAGGGTAATACCAACCTTTCCATCACTTTCTGGGAATTTTACGACAGTTTTATGGCAGTTTTACAGCACTTTTGTGGCACTTTCCAGAGTTTCCCTGATGCTTATCTGGCAAGTTTGGGGCTTGGGACCAGCCCATGGCACCCCTGTTCAACCTGAAACAAATAATGGGAATTGGCAAAAACAGCTGGGAAGTTGGTAAGTTTCCATGCCATGTGAATCTTGGTGAATGCCCTGCTTCCAACAGAAGTAGCACTCACTGAAATTTTTCATTTCAGATCTAGAGAATACAGCTAACTTGGTGGGGAGGTTATTAGCTTGGGAAGGTGGAATGGGGCATGACTCTGGCTCAGGGGAATTGCTGGCTTGAGGAAGAGTGAGGCATGCAACTCACTTGGAAGAGGGAAAAATGGAACATGGGATTGGCTCATGTGTAGGGTTGTTGGCTTGGGGATGGGAGAATGAGGCATGGCTCTGGCTTGGGGAAGTAGTAACTGAATTGGGGAGCAATGAAGCATGGGTTTAGGCTCAGGGAAGGTTAGCGGCATGGGGAGTGGGAATGGGACATGAGGCTGTCTCAGGGATGGGGTCACTAGCTTGGGGAGGGGAATGAGGCATGGTTCTCGCTCAGGGAGTAGTTTTGGGCTTAGTATGGATGGGTGAATGTGGTTCGGAAGTTCGGAGTTCGACCCGAACTCGGCCTGTTCAGACGACGGAACTGAACATTCGAACCAAACGCTCGAACTTCTGAACAGTTCGGAAAAGTTCAGGTGAGTTTGGATGACTTCGGGGGCAGGAAAAACGTGACTTTGGGCAGGAAAAACGTGACTGGAAGGGGGAGGCAGCTGAGGAGCAGACTTCCTGGTACCAGGGGTGGACACCAGGGGTGGTTTCAGGGCCAAAATTACCAATACCGAAAAAATTTTGATTTCAGTACCAATAGCACTTTTTTGAATGTTCAGCTGAGTTCGGATGAACCAAACTCTGCCGAACCGAACAGCCGAACCTGAACTCAGGTTTCAAACCGAATGACCGACCGTCTGAAAATCTGAATGGCATTCTGTTTGCCCATCCCTAGGGCTTAGAGGGGAGTCATAGGTGGGCATGGGGCTGACTTGGGAGGGAGGGGGATCACTGACTTAGGGAGAGGAGAGGAGGAATGAAGCTGCCAAGCACTCACCATTTTTTTCTCCCTTTGCTGGATTGGACATGGCTGCAGTGCTGGACGGAGACTACAGTTTGGAGACAGTGACAGGTAGGGAGGGCTCATTAAAGATCTCTGATATTAATGTAAGACCTGGCTGTTCCACCATGCCTTTCCCGCGGGAGATGGGGTGGGTGGGTTGGGTTAGGGCGGCGTAGGGGGTTGGATTGTTTTTATTTGATTTTAATTGTATTTTATATTTGTTTTAATCTGTTTTTAACATGTTGTTAGCTGCTCCGAGATGCTTTTAGCAGGAGGGGGTGGCATACAAATTTTATTATAAATAAATAAATAAATAAATATTCTGACAACACTCAGCTCTACTTCTTGTTTTTAGTGGACTCTGGCCCCGCATTCTCATTGCTTACCCGATGTTTGTCAGCTGTGGGGGACTGGATGAGGGCATGCCGCCTGAAGTTGAATCCCGACAAGATGAAGGTAATGCTGTTGGGGAGGACCGAGGGAGTGGATGTCCCCAGCATTGATGGGACGCACCCTGTCTTGGTTCCTCAAGTTTGTAGTCTGGGGGTGCTCCTCAATTCACAGCTCCGCCTGGATGCCCAGGTGGCAGCTGTGGCGAGGAGTGCATTTGCCAAATTACATCTAGTGCGACAGTTATGGCTTTATGTCTTGGACTGCGACCTTGCAACCATCATCCACGCTTTCATCACCTCGAGGCTTGATTACTGTAACGCACGCTACATGGGGCTACCCAAGGCAACGGTCCAGAGACTGCAGCTGGCACAGAATGAGGTGGCCCATCTCATAATGGGTACAGGCTGCTGAGAGCACATAACCCTGGTGCTCCATTCTCTGCACTGGTTGCCTGATGCTTACAAGGCCCAATTCACAATGTTAGTATTGACCTTTAAAGGCCTATATGGCCTGGGTCTCAGACCGCCTCACTCTCTGGGTTCTGGAATGGCCATTGCAGTCAGCCGGGGTGCCCTTTTGGAGGTCCCCCATGTTTGGTGGGGGGTCACATTGGAGAGGGCATTCTCAGTTGCCATGCCTCGGTTGTGGAGCTACCTCCTGGCAGAGGCTCGTTTGGCCTGGGGTCTTCCCTCCTTCAGGTGTCTGAGTAAAACTTGGCTGTTCTGCCAGGCATTTGGTGAGAGAGACAGGTAGGGGGAGGGATGGGATTGGGGGGGGGATTGATGGTTATATTGTTACTTTTTAAAGTTATGTGTATATTTTATGTTTTTATATTGTACGCTGCCCCGAGCTGCTTTTGGCAGGAGGGAGCCGGATAAGAAATGTTTATGATAAACAAATACCTGAAAGATCGTCTCTCCTTCCATGCTCCACTGCAACACCTGGTATTTTCAAATATGACACCAACACGGGTGGCCACGCTTACCTCGGTGTGTCCACTCATGGTGGTGTCATGTGTGCTCCCACCTGCCAGATGTTTGCTGTGGGCAGGAGCAGAGTACTCCCCAGTCTGTGGCAAGGAAACTCCAGATTGTGCACTGGGCTTCCTGCCATGGTCCAGGGAAGGTAACTGTGAACCATAGAGCGGGTCATCACGTCTGATGGCCCGCTCTACCTAACTCCAACTGAGGGCTGGAGTTTTTCCAGGCAGGGGGCCAGGCTGCGCTGAGTAGCACAGGAGTTGGGGGCAGTGTATACCATGTCTGCATATCCCCCCTACCCCCTCCCCAGTCCCAGCTGCCATCACGTTTGTTCGGCAGGATCTAAGTGTAAAAATATCTCCCCCCCCCCCTTCAGTGGGCTGGGAGTGCCCTCTTGTGGGTACCACCTGCCAATCTTGTCCATAGGTCATTCCTACAGACAAGGACCTGCATAGAGATGTTCTCACTAGTTGCTGCCCCAGTATTATGGAACTTCCTTCCACTGGAGGTGGTGCAAAACCTGTCTTTTTGGCAAAGCATTTGGCAGGTGGGATAGGAGTTGGGGTGGGTGGTTTTTGGGGGTGAGGATAGGGATTTTCAAGGCATTTTATTGAATTGTATTTTTATCATTTTTTCTATATTTATTTTCTGTATAGGCTGCCCTGAGCCTTCAGGGATGAGCGGGATATCAATTTTAATAAATAAATCAAACTAAATAGAAGTAGTGTCCAGTAGTCCAGTGGTTCCCATACTTTCTGGACTAACAGATCACTGTCAGTCTAAAAATTACTCATGGAGCATCATGCACCCAGTAAAGATGGCTGTGACCCAGCACATGCTCATTGAAGGCTGGCTGAGGCTGCACAAAATAGGTGACTTCAGTCTCTGATGAAGTTGCATCAATCTCTGGGAAGTGAGAAGAGACCAGGGGCTGATCACTATGTTCATACACTGGCCATGACTGACTTTGTCATAGTCACAGTCAGTTCCATGGACCACTTACCATGGCCATGTAGACTAGAGTTTAGGAGCCACTGCTTTAGTGAAACATCCATTAGAAGGGGATTATAGAATCATGGAAGTGGGAAGGGACCCTGAAGGTCATCAAGTTTGTCTCCTTGCATGATGCAGAATATGCCATACCAAACCCATTCTAGATTTTTCTAGTCTTTTCTCAAAAACTTCCAATGATGTTTTTTCACTCAGCAGACAATTCAGTTGTGGAACTCGTTGCTAGAGGAGGCAATGAAAGCCAGCACCCTAACTAACTTCAAAGAGAAATGAGATAAATTCTTAAGGGACAGAGCCATAAATGATTACTAGTTGGGGCTTAAATCCCGGACTACTGGTAGTTGGGAGTGGTTAGGAGGAGACGGCTCACACCTCTATGACCTGTACTTGTACTTGTACTTCTATCAAGCTTCTGTAGCTGGCCATTGTCGGAAACAGGATGCTGGGCTCAATGGACCATAGGTCTGACCCAGTATGGCACTTTTATCTTCTTACGGATAATTCACAACTGTCCCAGACAGCCTGTTCCATTTCCTTAGTGTCCTTTTTATTCAGGAAATTTGCCCTGTGATTCAGTTCTTCCTTTGGCCATGATGTACACAACCATGTCAGTAGAAAACTCTCATAGCCAACATAGTACAAAAATGGAAACAGAAGTCTAAGCAAAAGCCAGTGAATGTAAATCTAGTTAGTGGGGTTGCTCTGGCTGTATAGTAGTGTAACAGACTGGAATTTGGCCTTAATTGTTTTAAAAATATTTAAATAATTAAATATTAGCTGCTTGGATGAAAAGAAAAATTAGTCAATGATGACTACAATCCACTTAGTGTGCTTCCTGATAAAAGCCTTCTTGCTTAACTGGAATAATTGTCAAAGAACTTATTCATCAAAATTACACAAAGGATAAACAGTACTCTACTGTATTTGTGAATAATCTATTTAAATGAAAACTTGGAATTGTCAGCAAGCTTATTCACGAGGTTAATAAGTGTGAATTGGTATTTACTAGGGTAAAAAAAAATGTGTTGCTGTATACAGAGAAACTGAAAGCCAATGCCTCTCTTAATTGATCTCCTGGCTAAATTAGAGTTGAAGTTTCAGATGCCAGTTTACAAAGATGATTAGACTGTCACATCATGCATTTTAACAGAATGGTTTTAGGTTTTGTTTGAAGAGCAGCATGTTATATGAAGGTTGAGAGGCACTGAACTATCTGAGATAATGCCTGTGTAAGCATGGGAAAGAGCAGGCTTAAAAAAAGGTTGTGCAAGGTTGCCCATGCCAGAATTTTTACCTGTGTGGGGATCGAACTGTTACCTCACCCCTGGAACCTTCCACTGAGCTAAAAGCCTTCTTTCTAATCAATGAAATGGCAGAAAAGCAACATTGCTAAACATGTTGACACTCAGTAGCTCTATCCAAAGAAAATGATTAGAGGGATTTTGTATCATTGTCTGATTTCTCCACATATTTAGAAAGGACAAATTAAATAGAAAAACAAGGGGTAAAAAAAGTATTTTTTAATTTCCTTGTCTTGCAATTTCTGAAGTAGACCACTCAGTGACTTACTCTTTGAACAAATATACTTTATTTTTCATTGTGTGCCCCTTACGTACACTTATTTTTAGGAGAAAAATTAAATTCACTTGAGTAGTGGCAAACAGATTTTATCCAATAAAAAAATTCAAAGAAGCTTTTGTGAATTACCTATGATATTGGTTGTGACATGTAATTTGTGTCTGTTAATGCTTTTAATGTTTACTACTTTTTGATGCTTTAAAATGGGAACATTGTCCATGCCTAGTCGAAACTGTGCTCCATGAAGACAAGAGAGCCTTGGTCAGTGACTTCAGTGAGGCCAAAACTTTACTTTGCAATGGCTGCCATTTTGTGTTCAAATCCAGGTTGCAGCAGAGGTGGAAGGAACATAAAACAAAAGTTAACATATGTGATGCTGATCCTGCTGGGTCAGGTTTGCTCTGGCTGGGCCAGCGTCACAGTAGGCTGTCTGTTTGCAGCCCACAAGATGTGGGCCCAGTTCCTACCCTGGCCAGATAAAAGCAGGGTGGGAAATGTGGGAGTGGGACCAGTAGAAGCTCCTACATGGCTGGGGGCAGGGCAGGTGAGCCAGGTGGGAAACATGTGAGGGGTTGCCATGGCACCTAGCCATGGCTGCCTGTCATGGAGGGGGGATGACATCAGGAACATGGCTAAATGGCCACACGTCACTCCCGACCCCTACCTTCCCTCCCCAGCCAGGGGAAGCTCGAGCATACCTGACCAGGGAAAGCCCTCCCCTGCCCCCAGTGGGACAGACATCCTCTGAGGATGTCTGTTTTCACCCATATTCTCATGGGAACCTGATTTGTTCTCTCCTGTAGTCTCATTAGGATGCTTGTTCTAGCTGAAAGTATACTGTCGCTCTTGTGAAAAACAACATAAATTAATGTATTTTTATCAATTCAGCAGTGGGAAATTTTAAGGATTACTCTTCCATGCCCAAAATTCATTTTGGCTGTAATAGAAATTCAGAAGACAGGCCTTACAAGATTGCATTAAAAATAAGGAAAACAGATTAAATGAATCAACAGTAGCAGAAATTATGTAATTTTGCTTTACAAAGCTTTGCCAGAGAAGCTTACATACCATGAAAATGTGCAGAATTTCACAAACAGAAGTTTTATACTCCAAATAAGAAAATTCAATGTGAGAGCAGTGTAAAAATGGTGTGACGTGGCTTTCAAAAAATATATAATAATTAAAACCACCTGTATATTTTCCAGTGGTGTGGTTAATAAGTAATACATTTATAATAAATAATAAAGCTTTTATTGCGGCCGTAGGCCTTAGCAATGTCAATACCAGTACCAAACAGAAATAAACAGCAAAACAGATAAAAAACAGGAGCATAAAAACTGGTCAACAATTGACAAAACATACCAAAAAATACATACAATGAGATATAATTGCCAAGATTTAACAAAATAACCCTGCTAGGGAGCTGCTCATAGCAATTTCTACCACCCCTAAAGCTAAAACAAAGAATTTCCAAATCAAGACTCCCAAAATGGCCACTGCGTAGTTCAAACTGACAACGGAGATGCCTATCAAAAGGTAGCACCAAAAGAACTTCCGGTCACAATTTTGTCTATACAAAACGTCCCCTATGAAATCCCCAAGGCCTCCATGACCGAAGAAATACACCCCCAGTAATCACACACGAAAGACCCATATGATGACCTATAAGAAAGGGGCATTCTTAAGTCGCCCAAACATCAGGACCCTTGGTCCAGCCTCCTAGACCTTATTTTAATCACGGCTTTACAGAAATTTGCCACCACCACGGTTGAATCAGAAATAAAAGGACTAAATTTTTTTTTTTTAATCTGAGACAGTCAAAGTGCACTGTTTTGAGATCTGCTATAACATTTTCCAGGTACCTAAGCGTCGATCCAATATAGGTGGAGCACCTCAGCAAAATGTGTTTATCAGTATCAATTTCACCTAAATTGCAAAGGTCACATATTCAGAGTTCCCGAGGCACATTATTATAATGCCTCTCTACAAAGGCAGAAGGGAATAGATTGAATCTTATCCTGGTGTATGTGACTCTTTGTTCGTAATCAGCCCATTCATACAAATAAAAGGGACATAGAGATTGGAAATCATGCAGGCTGTAAAATGGAACAATCTTCTGAAAAGACACCCGCGCAGTTTCTGCCTGAAAAGTTTGGTCCAATACTCCTTTCCTCAATAATATTTGGTCTTGTTTCAGGCCCAAGTTCAACAGAATGGGCACCGAAAAGCCCAACTTCTGAACCTCCAATTCTATGGCTTGAGACCAACCAGTCAAAAGACCACTCTGCATGGACACATTTAGTAAAGTATTTGACTTTGTGGGAAAAAGCACAACCTTAGACCAATAATTAACCATCAATAGCAATGTCACAGCATATACTTTACTAAATTTGGCTACATGTAATTTTTAAAAAATACTCTCTCATCAGGAATAAAATTTAGGAAAGACATTTGAAAACACAGTCTTCAAGTGGGTTTGCTGAGAGAAGGTTTCACACCTACCACAGTTCAAGCAGATCAGTGTATTCAAGGAGAGTGAGGTTGGCAGTGATACACAGCAGAACCCAGTTCCTTGCTGTATCACTGCTAACCGGGAGTCCCACCTCACCAAGCCCCTAAAGCCCTACAGAAATTCCACCAATTAACAGTTCAAATCCTCAGGCCTTGTCCCACAGGATAATATCCACTGGGATAGCTCTCTGGGTCAAGAGTCTCCAGCCAGCAGTTGACATGAAAATTCCTTTTTATTACTTTCTATTATTATCAAACATTTCTATAGCACTTCTAGCATTCAAGGTGTTTTACAATCCTTATCTAGTTCATCCTCACAATAGCTGTGTGAAGTAGATTTATATTAGTCTCATTTTAGAGATGGACAACTGAAGGGAAGATAGCAGTTTACCCAGGTCCATGCCCAGTGAGTTCCTAGCCAAGATGGGAGGATTAGAACCCTCGTCTACAGGAGCCAAGTCTAACACCTTATCCAATAGGACACCCTAGATTAGAGGTGTGCACAAGGGACCCATGTCATTATTTGTTTTTTTCATTTTCCATTTTTGTTACATAAATCATTCATTTTTGTAAATATCAACATTTTATTTTTGTTTTTGCTTTTGTTTTCATTCAATTTTGATTTCCATTGGTTTCAAAGGAAAACACATTTTCAGCTGTAACATTTTTGTTTTTCATTATATTTGCATAACACCTGGAAGGAATGTACCTCGAATAGAAGGCATTATGTGTTCCAAAGATCATAATGATTGGATAAAGGCATCCGATTTTTTAAGTAGTTGAATTGTTATTTTGCAAAACAAACTCTGCATATACATTCCTGGCTGTAACTTATTTGTCTCCCATATAATGTGGATGAAACTTTACAGGTTTATACCCCTACCCAAGTTTACTATATCTTCCAACTTTCAGAAGGATTGGATAAAGGGTCCTGGTTGTATAAGCAATTAACTTATAAATGAATGTCTGACTGTAACATGTTTGTAGTCCAACCAGTGTACATGATTGCTCAAGGCTTCCAGCCTCGCAGAACCAATCACTGGGCACCAAGAAAGCTTTATACTGTCATAGTCAGCCTGTTTGCACTTGTTCTCTTGCTTGTCAGGTGGCATCTGCAGAACATTAGTGCTCTCTAGCAGATATCTTTCCCAACCCTCACTGTATCCTTTCCTTCCTCAAACCAGACACTCCACAACACCCATCTTCACACTATTCTTCTGTTCCAAATCCAGTTGCTGTACATTTAATCCTTCCCTTCCACAATCTTTATCTCCCATTATTACTTCAACCCTCTCATGTGTGTGTTAATGTCTGTCTGTCTGTCTGAAAATACACATCTTCATAGCATGTCTGTCCCACCCGGCAGAGAGTAGAGCTCCCCCCTTCCCCCCAGTACATTCGGTCGGCAGGAATAAACGTTCCCTTGGCCTCCCCCGACTGGGGAGGAAAGCGGGGAGCAATGTGCGGGCACTCAGCCCCCCCTCCATAACAGGCAGCTATGGCTGGGTGCCATGGCAAACCCTCATGCAGGGACAAGCTGGACTGGGAACAGATGTTCCTGCCCAGCTCATCCACTCTGTCCCGGCCAAGTAGGATCTGGGTGTGGACTGAGGGCCTGGCTTGTATGGGGACCAAGTTTCCTGACCAGCTACTACCTAGTCAGGGTAGGAACTGGGCCCACATAAGGTGGGCTGAAAACAGACGGCCTGCTGTGATGCTGGGATATAGATATAGATAGATGATATACTTGGGTATAGGTTTATAGGATATATAGGATAAGATAAGGATAGATAAGGAAATAGAAGATATAGGGATAAATAGAACAGATATAGATATTGGGATAATAGATAGTTATATTTCATATAGATTAGACAGATAATATCAATGTTATACATATACACCATGAGGAAGGGAAGGGCTGGGCACTGGGCAGCCAAGGCAGGTGGCCCCTCAAGCACTGGAAGAGGACATAGACATGGAGGGGTTGGCACTCCTGCCAGCCCATTCCCCCAAGACTAAACACCTGGTGGACCCCTTCCCTTGCTGATTGAAAAGAGCGGGAAGATCATGGGCTACTTCAACAAGAGTGTGACGGGGCATCACCTGTTGAGGCAGGAGAAACAAGTGGAGCTGGGGATGCAGGAGGATTGCCTCATGTATAGGGTGGCCATACCTCCCCTTTAAAAGAGGACACTTATGAAAAATACATGGTGCAGGGCTACACTGCAACCAATGCAGTCCTGTAACATCTATTTTCCATAAGTGTTCTCTTTTAAAGGGGAGGTATGGCCACCCTACTCATGTAGGATGTGAACATGAGGTGGAACTCCACCTACCTCATGTTGAAGCATCTTGTGGAGGAGCATGTCTCCTTTGACAGTCCCTCCTACGTCTCAGTGACAGCCTGCCCATGCCCCTGATGCTGCATCTTTTGCCTGCCTGCTGAGTGCCAGTTTCTCCCTGATATTTTGCTTCCAAGAAGTTGAAGCCTTGCTGGGGCATGTAGCACCATCTGCCTCCTCCTTCCTCTGAAAGTCACAGTGCCTCCTCCTTCAGCCCCTCACCCCCGCCCCCAGTACCGATTGTCTGTTTTTGCTCTGTCCCCTGCCTGCATGCTATGTGATATTTCTCTCAGTGATATTTCTGCCACTCTGGTAAAAAGTTCTTCTGGTAAACTGCTTTGCTGCAGGCAGCTGTGGTCACTTGGTTTTCATGGCAGCCTGTCACGTCTATAGCTGCGGCTATTTTAGACTGCCTCAGGGCAGTGTGTGTGAGAAAAATGTATCCGGAACTTACTTGTGGACTTGTAAACCCAGAAGATTGAAAAATCTGGAACTTTAAGGTGTGCCTAAAAATGACCAGCGTTTCCTAACCATTCCCAAAATAAACTTGCTTTTCTGTTCGGTCTTCACTTGTTATTAAGCTATCGTTTGGTTTAAGTGTAAACTGTATTTGACAAAGTTTGACCACCAATATAACTTGTATTGTGTAGATTTTGAATGGTTGCAGGTGGTCTTTATGTATATTCTTTAATCATTACAATAAAGCAATAAAAGTTTAAAAAAAACAAAACAAAAAAAACCCTATTACTTGAGTCCCAAACAGTATAGGTGAACCCTGGTGAGACAGATTGGGGAGGCTACCATGCCAAGGGTAGCCTTACCCCTCCTTGGGCAGCTGGGCCACATGATGCAGTGGCTCGTGTACCGGGTGCCCACCAGATGTAACCCACCTCCCCCGCACACACACAGTCCCAGAGTGGGGTGAGCAGCTGGCTGCTATGTGATGTATCCTCAGAAAAATTCTGAGGAAGCGTCACTAAGCAACCATACCCCAAATGGGGTAAGGTTGCCCAAGGTGGGGTAACTCATGTGTCTGGCCACACTTGCCCCACCACACGGGAGCAATGCTGCAGGGCCTTGAGCGGTGAGTGCTGTCACCCGTCATGTGTAGCCATGTCACAGCTGAGGGTGGGAGTTTGGTCAGGCCAGGGTAGGGAGGCGAGACAGGGCCGAGCGTCTGGTACCACAGCCTATCTTGGGTGTGGTGGAAGCTCCATCAGGAGCAGGCCCAGGGGCATAGCTACCATGGTGGGGCGGGGCTCAGTTTCACCCGGGCCCATACTTGTGGGGGCCTACGGCTGGCCGGACCATCATGGCCCCGCAGCGAGGGGGCCCACCCACCGCCGCCAGCCACCCTTGCAGTTGCTTCCTGCCACTTACCCCCCTCTGCAGCTTGGCGAGGTGAGCCGCTAGGAGCTGCAGAAGGGGGGAGAGAGTGGCAGGCGGTAAGGAAACTTTTAAAATATATATATATATATATATATATATAATATTGCCAGCGCTGGGTCCTGACTCCCGGGGAGGGAAAGCAGTGCAGCGCTGCAGCTCGCTTCCTCTCCCTCCCCGGCAGAGCTAGGATGTGGCGCGGGTGGGTGATTTTAAAAAAAACCAAACTGCCCACAGACTCTCCGCGGCGACGGCGGTGTTGCTCCAGGGACTCACGCTGCCTCCCTGTGCACCTGCAAACCCAGTCCCAGTGCGGACTCTGCAGGGACTGAGTTTGCAGGTGCAGGGAGGTAGCGCGCGAGTCTCTGGAGGAGCAATGTTGCTGCCGTGCAATGGGGACCCCTGGGCCCAGCCTCAGGTTAGTGGCGTGTGCCCCCCCACCTGCCCCCGTGCCTCCTTCCTTCCCACCCCCCAGTCTGCAGTGTGCCCCATCCCCCTTCCCTCCTGTCCCACCCTCAGCCTGCCCTATCCCCCT
>QEPC01015444.1:44375-60352 GCA_003113815.1 Sphenodon punctatus | reverse complement strand
ATAGATAGATAGATAGATAGTTGTAGGAGTTAGCTTAGTGATAGAGATAGCGTTAGTGATTTAGTTTTAGTGTTTGTAGGAGTAGGTCTGTGTACTTATTAGATAATCCATTTAGTTCATAGCGGGTGATTTCAGACGTAACGGGGCCCGTTGGCCCCGTACTGAAATCACCCTGTTCATTCCCCGCCGGGGTCACCCCAGCACGCCGCAACAGACGTGCCGGGGGGATTCCGGCGGGGAATCTGGGAGGGGGCGGGTCCGCTCAGCGGAACGTGCGGCCGCATGGCCCCGCCCCCTCCACGCTCCCACCGCCCGCTCTCCAGGGAGACGGGCGGGTGGTGGGGCCAATGAGGCCACCGCATCCGGCCGAACGTGCCACGTCCCGGGATCCCGCCGGTGATCCAGGGCCGTGGCGAGCGGCCAGATGTGACTTTTCATTGATCACGGGTGGGGATATCTTTCACCACGCGTCCACGGGAATTGGTTCGGCTAGCCCTGGAAGCGTGGTTGGAATTGGCCCCGTGCAGGTGTTCACCGTGGTGAACATCTGGCGGCCGCGAACAGACATTCACGCCACCTTGGCCCCGCCACGGGGTTCACCGTGGTTCACTGTGGTTCAGCGTGATCCCGTCATGTCTGAAATCACCCAGCATTTAAAATAGTTAATAGCAGTTAGATTTAGTGTAGATATATATATATAATATTAGATTAAAAAAATAAATTAAAAAACCTCATATAAAAACAAAAAAACCAAATAAAAAACGAAAGAAAACCATATAAAACCCAATAAAAAACCAAAAAAGCATATAAAAAACAAAAAAACACCCATAACAATATTTCCCGAATGGCCGAACAGCCGAACCGAACAGCCGAACAGCCTAACCAAACGGTCAAACAGAACGGCCGAACCGAACAGCCGAACCCGAACTCGGTGAACTAGCCGAACCGCCGAACCGAACGGACGAACCAAACGCAGACGAACCGAACAGACGAACCGAACGGACGAACCATACGCAGCCAAACCAAACGGCTGAACCCGAACCGCGATCTGTTCGCCCATCCCTACTTCTGTCTATCTGCACTCAAGATGATTTCAGAAGTGACGTATTCCAGTTCACCACAGTGAATCCCACCCCAGTGTGAACGAAATCACCGCGGGCTGTGGTGACATATGCGGCCCCAACAGAAGTGACAGGATTGTGACCACCTCCCAGGGCCAATCAGAGAGAACATGGGCCGGGGGAACACAACAGACATGCAGTGGAGACGTGGACCGTGGTTTGAGCCCCAGAATGCACCTCGGCTGGGGTCAATTCCTTCCACCGCAGCTGCGGGTTTCCATTCAGAAATTACTTTTCATTCACCCCTGCCGTGGTGACCATTCACCACACTTCTGGACCTCCTCCTGCCGCGACCTCACGAAGCATGGTTAGCTTCACCCCAGGCCATGTTTGACTGTGGTGAATATCTGGATGTGAGCAAACAGACATGCACAGCGCTTTCACCACCCCCCGCATTTGACTGAGGTTGACCGTGGTGGACATTCACCACGTCACTTCTGAAATCACCCTCAGATGCCACCTGCTGTTTGGACATCCCGCCAACATGCCTTAAGTTGGCAGCCAATCTTGCTGTGGCAGGCCTCTTGGTGTGGAACTTTCTCCCTCCAGATGTTCATCTCAGGGTACTTTCAGACGTTATGGGCGGCCGGTTCACCACAGCGAACCACCAGGGGGGGCGAACAGCGCAACCACGCCCGGGGGTTGGAAAACGACCCAAACAGACGTGCCGGGAACGGGACCACGGCCCGGAACCGGGCCGCACCATCACGGCCCGTGGCAGCACAACAGACGTGCAGCCGAACCCCCGGCGGGCGCTAAACCCCCACAAGGCACCGGGCAGGGGCGGGACACAGACATGGCCGACTGAGGGCAAACGAAGCCACAAGGCACACAAGGGAACGCCCACACAAGGGAAACGGGAAGGGAGGGGGGAAGAGCGAGAACAGGCTGACAGCCGGCTCACACAGCGGTCCCGCAGCGGGGCACAATGCACGGCCACACGCCCGGGCACACACACACACACACACACACACACACACACACACCAGGGAAAGGCCGGGAAGGGGCGCCCGGAAAACCCCACCCGGAACACCGGCAGGGGGGGGGGGGCACCACCACGGGGCAAGGCACAGACAGCAGCAACCCCCACCCCCACACCACCCCAGTCCAGTCCAGTCCAAGGAGGTGCCCCCACAGGAACAGAGGCAGTCTCGGGGGGGGGGGGCGGACCCCCGGAGCAAGGCACGTTGGGGGCCCCCAAAGCACAGCGAGGCCGGCGGAGGGGCGCCAGGAGGAGGAGGAAGGGGGCCCCACAGTCAAAGGCTGGCACAGGCAGGGCAGCCGGGTCCAGCGGTGCTCCTCCGCAGCACCAGCGACGCTCAGGCAGCACCCACGGAGTCACGGGGATGGAGGGGGCCCAGGACCACGGCCAGGGGCAGCAGCAAGCAGCGAGGCGGGCGGGAGCTCACCGAGGTGGGGTCCGCAGGTCGGGAGCGGCCAGCGGGGACCAGGGCCCCCCCCCGGGCCGGGGCGGGAGCCCACACGGGGGCACCACGCCGGGGGGGGCAGGCCAGCGACGCGGGGCTCACGGGCCGCTGCCGGGGGCCCCGCTGGCCCCAGGGCCCGGGTGGCCCGCCCGGTGGACCAGGTGGGGCCAGTGCAGCATGCCCCGGCGGTACCCCTGCAAGGACATGTAGTGGGCGATCAGGTAGTAGGCCTCGAAGGGATCGGGCATGGTGAGGGCCAGCTGCACATCCACACGCGCCCACACCGCCAACAGGGATGACATCTCCACCGCGGAGGGCTCCGGCACACAGCAGGCAGCAGAAGGGGGCCACGGAAGATGCCCCAGCTCCAGAAGCCGCTGGAACGCCGCCCCACGGGTGCGCTGGTACCCACGGGCCCCGTGAACACAGGAGAAGTAGCTCACGGCCAAGGCAGGGCCACCCTCGGCCAGGCACTCCGAGTAGGCGCCCAGACCACACACCACCAGCGCTGACACGGTCTCCGAGGCGCTCCAGGGCACATGGGCGCACAGCACCTCCGGGATGCGCCCCTCGGGGAAACGAGCCAGCCCCAGGGCCTCCGCATGCAGCCGGCAATCACGGGCGCTCACCACATGGCCAAAGTAACGGAGCCCGGAGCTCAGGCTCTCGTAGGCACCTGCACGGCTCCCCGGCCCGGCCAGGAGCAGCTGCACGGCAGGGGTGTGCCACAGGTCGCACAGAGACATGGTCTCGCGGAAGGCCCAGATATGGGGGGCCCCTTGGGGGCCGGACAGCGGGAGCCCCATGGATGGGCAGCCAGCCATGGTCCAGCACAACAGGGAATGGGACACGGAGCCCGGAGGGCACACAGACTGCCCAGGGCCGGGAGAGGCTCGGCCCGGCCCCCGGGACAGGGAACACGGGCCCGCACCGCAACATTGTAGCACAACAGAGCGAGGCGTGGGGTGCGGGCCCGGCACAGCTGCAGAGAACAACAGCGAGCTCTCTGTCTGCCTAATCGCACCTTCAAGGCCATCCCGCTACAAACAGCGAGGGGAGGGGGCCCGGGGTGCTGGGGGCGGGAGCAGCCGGAACGCACCGGCACAGGGCGCGCGCAGGCCCGCGAGGCCGACCCCCGGGCGGAGCCACCAGCACCGGGCCGCCATAAGCGCTCCCAGCCCCCACCGGGGCCCCAGCACCATGGAGCGCGATAGGGCAGGTGGGAACTGGATGTTCCTCGCGCTCGCGGCTGAGTGGCACCGTGACCACACTGAGCAGCTGTGCCTCCTGACCGAGAGGGTGCACCTGGCCGTCCGCCTGCGCTATGTCCTGGCCCTGCGGGCTGGCGTGCGCCTCCGGGGCCAGCAGGCCCGCAGGAGAGTCCGTGCCCGGCTCAGGGCTCGGCGCCGGGCCTGGGGGGCGTGGCTGGCCGCCTGCCGGAGCCTCACCCGGCCCGCTGCGCTCCGAGGGGCCGCGAGGCGGTTCCGCTGGGCAACGCAGACCCTCCGCCGGGCAGCGCTGCTGGCTATGCCCATAGCGCGGAGCCTATGGGTCACGGAGCGGCCCCAGGCCTGGTGGGAGCGGGCCCAGGCCCACTGGGGGGAGGCCGAGTGGGGGTCCCACTTCCGGATGGGCAAGGCCACCCTGCTGCGCCTAGCGGAGCTCCTCACGCCCTGGCTGGAGCGGCAGCACACCTCCATGCGGGAGCCCATCCCCATGGTCCAGCGGGTGGCCATAGGGGTCTGGGCCCTCGCAACGCCCGACTCCTGCCGCTCCGTGTCCCAGCACTTCGGGGTGGGGCTCAGCACGGTCGCCTGCATCGTGCGGGATGTGTGCGAGGCTGTGGAGGGCGTGCTCCTCGACAGGACCATCCAGCTCCTGGACCAGGGCGCTGTGATGGCTGGCTTCGCGGCCGGGGGCTTCCCGAACTGCATCGGAGCCGTGGACGGCACACACATCGAGATCCTGCGCCCGGCCGCGGGGGAGGCCCTGGAGTATGTGAACCGGCACGGATACTACTCCCTGCACCTGCAGGGGGTGGTGGACCACCGGGCCCGCTTCATAGACATCTACACGGGCAACTCCGGCCGGAGTCACGACGCCAGGATCATGACCATCTCCCCCTTCTATGCCCGCATGTACCGGGGGGACTTCGCGGACATGGGCATGAGGTGGATCGAGGGTGTTCCCATGCCCCCCTGCATCCTGGGGGACCCCGCCTACCCCCTGACCCGCTGGCTGATGAAGGTCTACCCTGTCCCGAGCACCCCTGCGGAGCAGGTATACAATACCCGCCTGTGTGCGAGCCGGACCGTGGTGGAGCGTGCCTTCGGGGCCCTGAAGCAGCGCTGGAGGAGTATAGCTGGCCGCCTGGACTTCACCGTCCCCACCTCCGCCCTGGTGATCGGTGCCTGCTGCGTTCTGCACAATGTGTGCGAGACCGAGGGGGCGGCCCTGGAGTACCCCGAGCCCCACCGGCCCCCCGGTCCTGTTCCCCTGTACGTGAACGCAGGGAACCCCCGGGAGTACCGGTATGCCAAAAGGATCCGGAACGCCCTTGCAACCCACATCGCCCGGGGGGGCCCGCTGTGAGGGCCTTCCCGCCCCTGGGGGCCCCACCCCCCCTTCCGTGCCAATGCCCCTGTACACGCGGTCCCACAGCCCTGTCCCCCCCACAAACGGGCCGGGGACAACTGTCTCTTTACAACACTTTATTGCCCACACAGTTCACACAATCACCCTGTGCCCCCTCCCCACCCCCGTGCCCGTGACCCCGTCCACCACCCGCCCTCATGTGGCCCTCCCCCTCCCCCCCCTTCCCACCATCCCCCCGCGTTTCCTGGGCCGACCCCTCGTGCGGCCGCTTGGGCCCACCGAGCTCTGGGAGCTCCCCTCCCCCCCACTGTCCGTGTCCCCTGCCGTGTCCTGGGCCGGTCCCGGCCCCGGCAGGGGGCCGGGCGGCGGATGGGCAGCTGTGCCCGGTGCCCCGGTCGCGCCCCGGGGGGGCTGGACCCTCCGGAGGCCCGGGGGCACTGGGAGGCGCATGCGAGGGCCCTGGGGCCGGGGGGGCGCCAGGGGCGGCAGGGCTGGGCCCGGGGGCGCCGAGGGGCCCGGCATGGGGACCTGGGCGGGCAGGGCGCCCGGAGGTGCGCCGGCCATCACGTAGGCACACATGGTGCCCGCATGCAGGAGCAGGGAGGTCCCAATGTCGTGGGACCTGTCCATCTTTGCACTGTGCTCCCGCACCATGCCCTGTATGTCCTGCCGGAGGCCCCTGAGCAGCCCCTGCTGCCGCTGGTGCTCCCGGCGCTCCCGCCTCCGCTCCAGGCGCACCTCCGCCTCCAGCCGGCGGTCTGTCTCCAGGGCCTTCTCCATGGACCGCTCTATGGCCGCCTCCATGCGGTCCACGGAGGCGATCATGCGCTCCCCCTGTTCCTCCGCCCTGCGGACGATGTCCTCCGCTTGCTCCTCCCTGCGCCTGCGGACCCGCGCCCGGTACTCCCGCATCCGCTGGGCTGGGGCCGCGGCCGGCGGAGGCGCCGCGCGCGGGGGCTGCCCTGTGGAAATGGGCGGGTGGGTCAGTGCAGGGCCCTGTCCCCTAGCGGGGTCGGGTCCCGGGGCCCCCTGCCCCCCCTCCCCCACTGAGGCCGGAGGCCCCCCTGGGCTGGCGCCCGGGGGGCCCTCCCGCCATCCCAGCCCTCCCGCCTTACCTGGGTCCGGCACCTGCTCTCCTGTGCCCTCCGCGGGGGCCTGCACCGTCTCGCTGGCCCGGTCCTGGGGCTCCCCATGTCCTGCGGGCGGGAGAGGGGGGAGCGGGTGAAGGGGGCTGGTTGTGGCCCCTGCAGCAGGGCCCCCACCCCCGCCCCTGCCACCGGCCCCCTGGTCGTGCCCCCCCCTGCCCTGGGGGCCCGCTTACCCTCTATGTCCGTCTCCGAGCCTTCGGAGCCCGGCGCCTCACCCTGGGAGTGCTCCCCCTGGGACCACTGGCTGAGGGTGGTGAAGGTGCCGACCTCCGACTCCGCCTGGCCGGCCCGGCGTTGGGATGTCTCCGGGCTGCTGCTGGGGGGGGGCCTTGGGGCTTCTGCGGGTCCCGGGTGGTCCTCCTGGGGGTGGGGGTCCCCTGAGCTCGTGTCTACCGGGCGGGCGGCGAGGGGAGGGGGTACCTCTGCCCGCTCCCTGCCCTGGACCACAGCGCTGCCCACGAGGCGTGGGGCAACTATGGAGCCCTTCATGTGAAGGATGCGGTCCAGGGCATCGTAGTAGGGGGCGGTGCGGGCCCCGTGCCCGGAGCGGCTGTTGTTGTCCTTGAGGGCCTTGTACCCCCTCTTGAGCTCCTTGGCCTTGGAGCGACACTGGTTGACTGTGCGCTCGTGCCCCGCCGCCTCCATGTCGCGCACGATGTCCCGGTAGACGTGCTCGTTCCGCTGGTTGATTGCGAGCTCCAGCTGGTACTCGAGGGTCCCCCATATCCGGATGAAGTCCCGGGTCTCCTGGAGGCCCCACTGGCCCCCTCTGTGGTAGGCCTTCCTCCGGCTGGGCCCCTGCTCTTCCTCCTCCTGGTCCAGCTCTTGCTGCACCTGCACCTGCTCCTCCTCCACCTCCTCCTGGGGGTGCGCCTCCGGGCGCGCGGGGCCGGCCTCGTCCTGGGGCTCGTCCGCCCGGGCCGACTTTCGTGTCTGGGGGGGGAAAGGGGGTGAGTGGTTGCTGGGTGGGGGTGTGGCCCCTCTCGGGGGCCCCCTGCCCCCCTGCCTTCCGCCCGGGGTCCCCCCGGCCCCCCCCACAGGGGGTTCACCCGTGCCCCCTGTTCCCCTCCAGTTGGGTGCCCTTACCCTTTTCCTGGGTGCCTCCTGTGGGCCCGTTCCGGCCGCTGTCCCCGGGGCGGCGCGACCCGGCTTCAGCTGTGGGTGTTGTTCCCGGGGCGCCTCCCTGGTCGGGTGCTCCCGTGTGCGCCCTTCCTGCGCCTGTGCCTCCTCCGCCTGCATCGCTGGGCCTGGCTGCACCTCCTCCGCCTCCTGTCCCGCCGCTGTCGCTGTCTGTGCCTCCGCTCTCTTCCGCTTCCCTCCTCGCTCCATCCCGCCACGCTTGCTTGCTGCTGCTCTTGCTTTAAATCTCCCTCCGGTGTTTGTGTTGGTGCTGGTTGCCTGGCAGCGACGCTGCGTGCCTCGTCCCCGGCTGGGGCTCTTTTTGTTTGGTTCCGCTGGGGGATTGGCATCCAGACGTTACTTTTGCTTGGTTCCCTGTGGGGGTTCGTTTGACCACGCTTCCCGGGACCTTCCCCCGGCTAGCCCGGGAAGCGTGGTTGAACCTGACCCCATGTGGGTATTGAGTGTGGTGAACATCTGGCGCGCACCGTTCAGACGTTCAGGGCCCTTTGGCCCCCCGGGGGGGTTGAGCGTGGTTCAGTGTGGTTCAGCGTGATCTCGTAACGTCTGAAATCACCCTCAGTTCCTCCCTCCTCACCTTTAAAAAGCACCCGAAAACCTTTCTATTCTCCTGGTACTTTAGAGGTGTTTTTGCTGATTCTCCTTAATGTATTTTTTCTTCTCCCTCTACCTTCCCCTTTTAAACTGTTTAAAATAGTTTATGCAGATTTTATGTTGTTGTTTTATGGTGTTTTATTGTATTTTTGAACTAATGTTGTGAAGCGCTCTGAGCGCCATTCAATGAGGGTATGTGGTATATAAATAAAATTTATTATTATTTTTGGTTTCTTGCTGTTTTGTTGAACCCACAACCATTCAAAGCTTTACAAATCCGCATTAAAATCATCTAACTTTCTTCAGGATGCACACAGGCTGCTCTCCACACACAACTCACAGGAGTGAGGGCTACTTCACCAAATTTCTCAGGAAAACTTTCAAAGATGTTGGCCACTGTGTAGGAACTGCCCAGCACCTGGTGAACTCTGGCTCAAATTTGATCAACAGAGGGAGAAGCAGTTTGTCACTCGGAAAGCATACAAGAGGCAGGACCATGAGAACAAGCACAGGACATGAATTGGTTTTCAAAATGAGTTTCCCCAGCTGCCCTTAGTTGTCTCAAAAAAAACCACTGACTGCGTAATTGTGCACATTTTCCTTTTTACAAGATTCCTGTATAAATGTTTATGTGCTGTGAATTAAATCATACACTAAAAAGGGCAGGGGATGAAATGGAAAAATTGTTCAACAGAAAGATGGATGGATTGTTCATTACTCATATACTATAGGATGGCAGATCTTGGCAAACACATTCCTGGCCAGTGAACATTCCGTACTGAAAATTTGCCAGATATGCTTAACAGAAAAAAAGAAAGTCACTCATAATATTTAATTATTTTTGAGTACACTATGGGCTGCTTCATACAGGGAAGCAGGGAATGGCATATATCAGTGGTTGCCAAGCTTTTGGGATCAATGGACCACTGTCAGCATTCCAAACACCCCGGGCCATCTTGCAATGAATGTGATGCACAAAGCCACATTCATCACCAGACTTGCTGTGAGGGGAAGTAGTTGGGAATAATGATAAAGCCTTGGTGAACCTGCAACCAGAACATGTGCCTTATGGTCATCAGCAACCCCCTTCCTACTGAAGATGGCTGGGTATTTTCAGACGTTACGAGACCACGCTCAACCACAGTCAATACCCTGTGGTGGGGAATGGCCTCGTAACGTCTGTTGGGGAACAGGAATTTTCCCCCCATATGTTAACCACGGTCAATCGCAGCGGGGAATCACATTCACCATGTGATCAGTGGAACCGGCGGGGCCAGCGCCGATCACGTGGTGAATGTGATTCCCCGCTGCAATGAAGGGGCCCATCTCGTCTGGATGGAAACCACAGCCCAGAATCCCTAGCGGGATTCGGGGCCATGGTCAATTTGGGCGGGCGCTCTGGCCGCATTGGCCACGGCATCCACCCATCTCCCCAGAGGGTGGGCGGCGGGGGGATGTGGGGGGACCGGGACCGTGCAGCCACATGTTGCGCCATGCAGCCCCTCCCCCTCCCCAATTCCCTGCTGGGATCAGCCGGCACGTCTGTTGGATGTGACGGGCTGTTTCCGGTGTGGAATCTGAAGAGTGATTCCAGGACGGGGCGAATGCCACCCCGTCTCATCTGAAATCACCCACTGTGGTGCCAACAGAGACCAACATTCACTTTACTGTAGCCATGGCCAGCAGGAAGAGTAGACTATAGATAATTTATTCAACCTGTTGAACTGAAAATTCTGCTACTTAATAATGGTTCCATGGACCAATTACAGACCACTTAACATGGCCTGCACAGATCACAGTAGCCTATACTGCATAGGGATGGGTGAATGCGGTTCGGAAGTTCGGAGTTCGGCTCGAACTTGGCCTGTTCGGATGACCGAACCCAAATCCGAACACGAACTGACCGAACCGAACTCAATTCCGAACGTCAAAATGACCGAATAGTTCGGTCAGTTCAGATCGCATTCAGGTGAGTTCGGGTGGCAAAAAATGTGTTGCTGGAAGGTCAAACATGACAGGGAGGGGTAGTCAGATGAGGAGCAGACTTCCAGGCAGCAGGGGTGGAGAGGCTTGGAGTAGCAGCCAGCCTGCCCAATCACCATCCCTTTTTTGCCTCAGACCACTGGCTTCGCAGTCTGCGATTGGCCATGGGCTAGGCTGCACAGAGCCAATGGGGCTTGCGGTGAGGTGGGCGCAGCAAGAAACAAAACTGTCTGCCTCCCCCCTTCCCAACACCTTCTGAGCTAGTCACTGTTCCTGAACAGCAGGTGTTTCAGAACGCTCCCTCTCCCAGCATTTCCCAGCTCCCCAATCCATTGCCATCCTCCTCCCATTTCACCCATCCAATCCATCTACCCCCATATTCTCATTCATTTATTTAGTTTAGCTTAGACAGATTTAGGTGTTATTTTTTGCTTTTACCCCTCCCTGTGTTCCCTGTGTTCAATCTTCCTTTCTCCGTTCCCCCTCCATTGAATCCTTACCTCTCACATATATTCCATCCCAGATTCCCTTCCCTTCCCTTCCACTGTTTTTTCATTTAGAGTAGAATTATTAGATTGATTTAGGTTTCATTTCAGTTTTGTACCCCTCCTTGTGTTGTTTATGATTCCCCCCATCCCAGATAGATAGATAGATAGATAGATAGATAGATAGATAGATAGATAGATGTAGGAGTTTGCTTAGTGATAGAGATAGCGTTAGTGATTTAGTTTTAGTGTTTGTAGGAGTAGGTCTGTGTAGTGTACTAGATAATCCATTTAGTTCATAGCATTTAGAATAGTTAATAGCAGTTAGATTTAATGTAGATAGATAGATATAATATTAGATAAACAATTTAATTTAAAAAAAACATATAAAAACAAAAAAAACAAATAAAAAACCAAAGAACCATATAAAACCAAATAAAAAAACAAAAAAACATATAAAAAAACAAAAAAAACCCCATATAAAAACATTTCCCGAACAGCCAAAATGAATGGTCAAACCGAACGGCTGAACATGAACCAGGCGAACGAACCAAACGGACAAACCGAACAGCTGAACCAAACTCAGCTGAACTGAACGGCCAAAGCCGAACCGCGATCTGTTCACCTATCCCTAATATTTCAGTGCTTAATTTGTAGAAAGAAAAGCGAGGGGGGAGAGCTTGCCCCAGAAGTACCACCCCTTTGCTCTGGAAACATGGGGGATAGTTAGAGGGGTTGGTGTAAACACTCTTGGCCAGTCCTCTCACCACACCAGAATCCCCTAATCTATTCTGCCAGACCTTCCTCAGGGCTGGGACTGAGGATTGGTGCTGCTGCTGCTGCCAAAAAGCTGTCTGGCACTGTCGATTGACTCCAACCCTGCCATGTGAGAGGCTGTAACTAACTGAGGCGGGGGCATCTGCATCCAGCCATGGGTGGGACAAGCAGTCATGAAGGGTCTGAAAGAGGGGCTGGATCTGTGCCCTGGTGTGCTGGCAAGCCCTAACACAAATTAAACTCTGCTCATATGATTTATTAATCATACAGAATTTAACAGTGGATAGAATTTGAACTTTACTATTATTATTATTATTATTATTATTATTATTATTATTNTTTACACTACCCCTTATTTCTTACCCTTTTACCCTTGTCTTATTATTATTATTATTATTATTATTATTAACAAACATTTATTAACAGCAGTGTACCTGGCACTTTACAAAGTAATAGAATAGACATGGTCCCTGCCCCTAGGGCTTACAATCTGAGAGACAGGAGCTGGGGGAGAGACATAGGAAGGGGAACAGAGGTAGAGACAAAGGGTCTAACATTCAGCTTCGTTAGCTTTGTTTTACTGCTAGACTATCCATTCTAGTTATTAATGGATGATCTCCTGGACTATTCACTATTCCATGCAGCCCAGCTCGGCTCAGCCAAGTGGAGAAGAGGGAAATGGCTGTCAGAGCTGTAACTACATGAGTCTCCATATCCCCCTTCTTTTCTCATCCCACTGTCTTGTTTGGACTTCACCTCCTTCTCTTTTTTCCACCCCCTCTCATTTGGGTTCCCTGACTTTCCTCCCTCTCCCTTCTTTGGGCTCCCCTCTTCTCCTTTCTTCTCCCCTTCTTCCCTTCTCCGCTTTTGTTTGGACTCCCCCATTTCCTCTTTCTTCCTTCCCCCTGCAAGCAAAACCCTACACAGAATTAACCATCCTACCCTAGGGAGTGCTTCCCAAACCTTTTGCTTGAATGACTCCATTTTGGGACTTAAATATAATCCCGTGACCCCAGGCAGCAACAAATTTGTGTAAAGTAAATCATATACCAGTCAGCCTCACGGCTCCATCCACAGATGACATGACACGGCCTCATTTTGGAGTCATGACCCACCACTTGGGAACCTCTGCCTTAGGGGGGAGATATGAGAAAGAATGAACTACATATGTCAGGTATTTGCCACTTGTTTAATGCCCTGTTGGAAGGTAATAGGACAGTGAGCACTATAGAAGCATCAGTTTCAAACAGAATAAATAAAATAATATCATTGCAAACCTGATCATTATACAGTACATTTTAGTCCAATCTTTAGAGGTTTCTGCATACTGTGGTGCTTGGTTTAAATTTAAATGTAGTTCACGATCAAATTCACTTTAGTTGAAAATCATTATTGATTTCTCTTGTTACTTTCTGCTAATACGTGGGTCTCGCTCAAAAAATTCAAGTTGTGTTGCTGTCTGGTGACTATAGGGAGCATTGTTTGAATTAATATTATTGTACAGCTCTGGAAGTTGTCTTTTGTTTTCACCCAGTGGTTGGCTTGAAACATTGACCGGGGGGGGGGCATGCGAACACTTCCCGTAGTGGTGGTGGGACAGGTGGGTGTCCGTGGGAACACCACGGGTGGTGGGTGGGTGGGGGTGCATGCGTGCGCACTCCTGTGCGTCACTCATCTCCACCCACCTCCACCCATCACCCACACACAGAGCAACAGGCTCCAATGCTCATCGCTCCATGCATGGAGATGGGTGGAGGTGGGTGGAGATGGGTGCACACCCATCTCCCCACTCACTGCGGCCCATTTAAAAAGGGCTATTGAGTTTATAAGTGAAGCTGTATATTTAACACTATAAGTAAAATTACAGGCAAGCTTGACAGAATTCCATGGTACTTTAGGGGTTCTGTCCTGAAAATTGATCCCACTAATGCTATCATGTAAATTGTGCTTCACCAGTTCCAATATTAATTTGCTCAGTTTGTAAGAAAAGTGATTTTTTTTCCTCCCTAACTGCAGGCCCCACCAGCTCATCCTCAGTTTTTCCATTTCACATATTATCATCATCAGCAATAAAGATTCTGTAGGTCAACTTCTGGCTTTGGGTACACCTGTGTAATCCAATTGTCTTCACATTGAATCTTTAGTGACATATGGGTAACCTCATTAGTTTTCAGTTCATTTGATGATAAGTAAAATGGCCAGAAGTAGCTCTCCAGAAAATATCCTTCCTTATAGCCTAAGTAAATTTGCTGTGGAAATCAGTGATAGACTTCGGGTACAGAACTCCATGATAACCTTTTTACAAACTCACTTTTCAATGTAAAAACTGTAAGAAATGATGATTCTAACTCATCATTAGGTCAATGTTAAATCTGTAACTTGGACTTTGCTTTTATGTCACCCAATGGTTGTTCATTTAGGTATTTTGGTAATGTCTGATACTAAAAAATTAGCAAAAAATAAAATAAAATAAAATAAAATAAATAACCCCACAAACAAATACCAAAATGGCCACTCTCACCGTTTCCCCCCTTGCCTTTCCCTCCCTTTGTTTTATCCTTTAGTCTTAAAAACCTCCGCGTTTTGCTTCTTTGTCCCATCTTCATCTAACTCATCAAATATCAGTGAAGACATTATTTCTGCACTCAGCCAATCCTCTATATTATGATCTCAAAACACTAGGGGATTTTTTATTTTGTCAGTTTCTGTTTCTTTAAAATATTTGGCAGCGTGTTAAACCAAAGGCTTTTGGTTTTAGCCCTGAGCAGTCTTTGGATATATTATTCCAGGATTTCCTGCCTGTGCTCTGTGGCAAGGGATCAAGTCTGCAGATTGCATTTGATTAAACAGATCATCTAAATCGGGTCATGAAAACAACCCTGTGGAATATGTTTGTACTGCAATCACTGTATAGAACAGCTTATATGGAAGAGTAAGTACAGTACACTTATTCTGGAGTGAGGGACAAAAGGATAACAATGGTAATGGCTGGTTTTGTTCACACCAATCTAGTTAAGATGTAGCAATTAGTAGCAAGTGAAAAGGGAAATAAGAAGTTTTGGATACTGGTGGCTAGGGGGGCATCGAATCCAAATTTCATGCTGGATACTAATATCCATTCAGAATCTTGGGTGGTATACTATTTAGAGCAATATTCAGCTGTGGAATCTAAAGGTCTCCTTCCTGATCCCTTGATGGATAATTTTATAAAGATGCAGGAATCTACCTTACATGTCACTGAACTCGAAGTTGAACACCTGATTAAAATCCAGAAAAAGAGGTAAGGCCCCAGGATTTGATGGCTTGCCTCCAGATCTTTTTGTGGCAAATTTGGAATGGTGGGTACCCCTTCTAACCAGGTGGTTCAATTGTATAATTATAACTGGAAATATTCCTGCTGCATGGAAAGGGAACCTGATTGTTCCTGTGTATAAAAGGGGCCCACGAAATAATCCAGGCTCTTATTGCCCGATACCACTTATTGATACTGTAGCGAAGCTATTTGGAAGATAGCTCCTGTGGTAAATGTTTGATTGGGAGCAAAATAAGAACATACTGAGGGAAGAACAGGCTGGTTTTTGTGCTGGATGTAGCACAGTGGACCATATCTATGCTTTTCAGTATTTGATACATAAATATACTAAGGTCCAGAACTTACACATCTATATGCGGCCTTTATAGACTTGTCTTTGGCTTTTGATACAGTGAATAGGGAGAGGTTGTGGCAAAAACTGTATCTTTTAGGAATTGACCCCTATTTTTTAAAGCTCCTTGTGACATATCGTACAGACACTTAAGCCTCTGTTTGTTATGGAAACAGAGGGGAAATTTTCCACCCGTTCCCCACCAACAGAGGAGTACGACAGGGGTGCATACTTGCCCCCTCCTTATTTAATTATCACATCAACGATATAATCAAAACTGTAGATAAGTGTCAAATCCATCCTCCCAAAATTTTGGCCACTCAGGCAGGGGTTCTGCTCTATGCAGACAATACCCTTTTACTCTCTAGAACTCCAGTGGGCTTGCAAAGGTGATTCCGCAGTTCAGTGAGCAATACAAAGAGAATGGTTTGAGTGTGAACTTTACTAAATCTTAAATTATTAAATGGGACAGACGGAAAAGAATATACGCCTGGTCAGTTGCCCAGTCTAAACTGGTGGTTGTTCAGTTTTAAATATCTGGGAGTAGTTATTTCTGCAAACGATCTTTGGAATAGGCATAGGTCTATGATAAAACTACAAGCAGTACAGTCCTCTGTCGCAATTCAGAGATTCCATGCTAAGCATGGAAGGAGATCTGTATTAGCTGCTCTCAAAGCATTCAGGGCAAAGGTGATCTCACAGTTAGTTTATGGAGCTGAGGTTTGGGGGTATTTGGCAGGAAATGAGGTTGAAGTCCCACAAAATAGATTTCTGAGGTTTTTCAGGGGCGTAGCTACCATGGTGCGGCAGGGCTCAGTTGCACCCGGGCCCGTGCCTGTGGGGGCCTACGGCTGGCCAGAGCATCATCGCCCCGCTGCGAGGGGCCCACCCACTGCCACCGGCCACCCTTGCAGTTGCTGCCTGCCGCTTCTCCCCCTCTGCAGCTTGGTGAGGCGAGCCGCTAGGAGCTGCAGAAGGGGGGAAGCGAGCAGCAAGCGGTAAGGAAACTTTTTAAATATATATATATATATATATATATATATATATATATATATATATATAT
>QEPC01015444.1:8829-22425 GCA_003113815.1 Sphenodon punctatus | reverse complement strand
CACCCACCCTAACCTCTAACCACCCTTCCTACAGTTCCCCCCCTCACTCCCCAACCCTAAACAAACAATACCCCCACCTGCCTAAACGCCCCCTTGAGCCCTCTGCGGCCCCAAAGTGCCCCTAAGTGCCACACCCTTTGGTCAGAGAATACCAAACTACTCTAAACAAGTTCAAGTCTTCAGAACTGAATGAATTAGATGCTAGGGTACAGAAGTAACTTTTGGTACCCTCAGAACTTTTGTCTATCATCTTTGAGTCGTCTTGGAGAATGGGTGTGGTGCCGGAAGACTGGAGATGGACAAGTGTTGTCCCTATCTTCAAAAAGGGGGGAAAGGAGGATCTGGGAAACTATAGACCAGTCATATTGACATCAATACCTGGAAATATAATAGAACAGATTATAAAGCAGTCAACCTGCAAGCATGTAGAAAACAATGCAGAGATTACTAGAAATCAACATGGATTTGTCAAGAATAAGTCATGTCAGACTAATCTTATCTCCTTGATCAAGTTAGTAGTTTAGTGGATCATGGGAACACCGTGAACACATAATATATCTTGATTTCAGCAAAGCATTTGACAAAGTCTCACATGATATCCTTCTTGACAATACATTAATACCGTTAAGTGGATTTACAGCTGGTTAAAGGACCATACTCAAAGAGTGCTCATCAGTGGCTCCTCATCATTCTGTAGGGAAGTGTTAAGTGGAGTGCTGTGAGCTCTGTCCTGAGCCTGGTACGGTTCAACATCTTTATTAATAACTTGGATGAGGGAGTAGAGTGAATGCTTATCAAAGCTGCAGATTACACAAAACTGTGAGAGACAGCTAACACCCAGAAACAAAATTAAAATGATCTTGATCAAATGGAAAACTGGGCTGAAACTAACAAAATGAAGTTCAACAGAGATAAATGTAATTTAGGTTTTTTTAGGTAAGGATCCGGGGATTGTAGTTGATCACAAACTGAACATGAGTCTGCAGTATGATGCAGCCCCAAAAAATGTTTAATGTACTTTTTGGCTGCATTAACTGAAACATAATTTTCAAGTCATGAGAAGTAATACTTCCATTCTAGTCTGCACTGGTCAGAACTCATCTGGAGTACTGTGTCCAGTTTTGAGCACCACACTTTAAGGAGGACATCAACAAATTGGAACGGGTTCAGACGAGGGCAACAAAGATGGTCAGGGGCCTGGAAACCAAGTCCTATGAGAAAAGGTTGAATGAGCTGGGTATGGTTAGTCTAGAGAAGAGAAGCCTAAGGGGAGACATGATAGCAGTCTTCCACTACCTGATAGACTATCACAGAGAGGATGGCAAAAATTTGTTCTCTCTTGCCCCTGAAGGCAAGACTAGAAATAATGGGCTCAAATTACAGAAAGCAGATTTCAGTTAGTGAAGCAAATTGTCTAGGGAAGTGGTGGGCTCTCCTTTTCTGGAGGTTTTCAAACAGAGACTGGACAGCCGTCTGTCAGGGATGCTGTAGCTGTGGATTTCCTGTATTGAACAGGGGTTTGGACTAGATGACCTCTGAGTTACACTTTCAAATTCTATCATTCAACTGATGATCTCTGCTCTCTTACTCTGGGAGTGGTTAATGGTTGGTTACTAACTGATTAAGACCAGCAACTCGTTTCAAGGATACTGTGGTGCAGTTGTTCCCCAAGTCAGGTGTCAGTAGTGCTCAGGAGTTCCCCTGTAGACTGAATTAAATTGAATTGCAGAGGGGAGACTTAATCTATGCATATTTATGCAAATCATTCATACAAATTATCCAGTACTCCCAAGTAGTCCCTTACGTCACTCCAGTGCTCGTGACTGAGAAAAGGTTGAGATTGAACCCCTGCATTATATAAATGAAAATAAGATCAGAGTCAGTAGTCTTTTAAAAATGTCTAGGTTGAGCCTTTATTGTAACTGGTAGCCCAATCTATTCCCTCATTCAACTCTGGCTCAGCTCAATAGGTAAGACAAAATTAACGGTCAGGGTGGGTCCCAGTCCAAATAAAAATACCAGCTGCTTGGGTTGGTTCTCCTGTTCAGTTCCAGATCTCAATTAGGTGTGCTCACACACATTCCACTCCCTCCCTACTAAGTTTCTAACTGCTCAATCCACAATGGGGCCAATCCCAAGCCCCGCACAGTGCACACATGGCGTATGCGATGCACAGTATGCATACACCTACACACACAACTCAAATGTACCCTGTGATGGGGACTGCGGTGCATGTAGAAACTGCATGCGTATGTCTGTGCACATGCCCACGTATAAGCTGTACGTGTGGGGGTTTGGGATCACGTCCAACATCTTTTTCACATAACTATGTGGCTGAATTTTTAGACAAGATAGGAGCTTAACATGACTCAAAAATTCCTAAACAAAACTGCATGTGGAATCTTTGTGCTGAGTTCTACTGATTTGGACTCAGAGGGCTTGGGGTTTGAAAAGTTGGTTGCACACTTATATTCTGGAAATCAGTACAGAATTTAGAGAGACTGTAGCGCTAGAATCATAGACCCTTCTCAGACCAGTGGTTTAGCCATGGTTCAAGAGACATGAACCTGCTGTGGCTGCTTTGCTCTGCTGTTTTCTCAGCTGTTCTTTGCATGAGATGAGGTGGAGTTTCCAATTGATGATGAGCAGGAATTTATGTGGTTTGCACTTATTAACTCATTATCAAGGGTGCACAAAAATGATAGAGAAAATCAGCAAATAGGGTGAAAAGTTTGTTTTCTTTCTTTCTTTCTTTTTAAAAAAAAAAAAACTTGAACGTAATCTGTAATTTTATAATGCCGCCAAACAGATGAAAATTGTGGATCTGCCAGCATGCAGCTGTGTAAGACATTTTCTTTAGATTACCTCCCGTAATGTTTTAGAAGCCAGGGCTTCTGTTTATACTGAATGACAGACATCTGTGCTGGAAAAGATGCCGTGTTCATTTTCGGAATATAAATAATAAGAGTTGATTCCTGCCCCATTGTTTGTTTTCTCAAAAGCATTTCTGCAGTTCTTTGAAAAATAAATCCTTGTCTCATTCAAGGGGTGTTTCCTCTCAAAGGTACACATTCATATTCCAGTAAAAAATATAAAAATAATTTTAAAAATATCTTTTAAAATTATGCCTGTGCCAGTTATTTGCAAATGCACTTGTACATTGATGGGCTCCTTGGACGTTCCCCCCAAATCTGAAATTAGCTCAACTTAGTTAACAACTTTTCTCCTGTAGTTTTGGCTTGCAGTTCCCTCTGAATTCTTTCAAATTCCATTTGGAACTGGAATACAGTTGTCACCCCACCTTTGATGTCTGCTCTGTTCTGTACTGTACTTCAAGTTCGCCCAAAAGACCATACAGAGTCATGAGCCTTTTCATCCCCTTAGTACTGCATGCTGGTGGTGTCCAATGTACACACAGTCTTTACCTAACTCCTAGCAACCCTCTCAGCTGTTTTTGCCTCAGGCTCCAATCCAGGATCTGAGCTCTCCAAAACAGGTCACTCTTTGGCCAGGGCAAACTTCAGGGCTTTTTGACTACCTATAGGCCAACCTCAGCTTACCTGCTCTCCCGCCTGGTCAGCAGCTTCATTCTAAGGGTAAAAAACAAACAAGATGATAGCTCACACCAAGTGGGTGTTTATTAGTAGGTGTTTGCTCGCTGTTTATTAGGTGTCCACCAGATGTTAGCCCCCACCCACCACATGGCTGTCACCCACTCGCCTCTCACAGCGTAGTCCAGGGACATCACAGGCCCACCATGCAAGTGAATCCATAATGGCCCAGGGGAGGGGGGGCGTTAGGAGCTGCAGGTAGCACCAGCTGTCCCAGGCATGCTGCAGTGGTGTTGGGTCTACTGCCAGCCTGGAGAGCAGGGTGAGAGAAAGCATGGGACACAATGTACCCCAGGAGGGAAGGAGGCCAAGAACCTCTCTAGCCTAGGGAAACACTCCTCTTCCCATTTGCAGTGTCCCCCTCTGCCAGGCCCAGGGCAGCAGCAATCAATGGCTCAGTCCAGCACAGGGGGTGAGTCAAGCAGAGAACCTGAGGTGTTGAGGGAAAGGCTTGAGGTGCTCTGGCTGCCACTAGCACAGAGCTGACCCAAGCGGGCATCCGTCTCCTCTCCCAGGCCCAGGCACACGAGCCAACAGGGCACACTCAGGGACTGGCCCTGGCCAGCTCAGCAGTTGGGGCTCCTAGGGATTATTATTATTATTATTATTATTAATTATTATTAGCAAGCATTTATATAGCACAAGCAGTGTACCTGGCACTTTACAAAGTAACAAAATAGACATGGTCCCTGCCCTAGGGCTTACAATCTGAGAGACGGGAGCTGGGAAGAGACATAGGAAGGAGAACAGAGGGAGAGACAAGGGGTCTAACATTCATAAAGATGCAAGGTCTCAGGTGCACGTACTTGGCTTGGTTACGTTAAGAACAACAGCAGACAGGTCCATGTGACAAGAATAAGGGTACAAAGACCATAGGTATAGGATATAGGATCAGCAGGATAACGAGTCAGACAGAGCAGAGTGAAAGAGGTGAGTTTTAAGGAGAGATTTGAAGGTATGAAGGGAGGGGGCAAGGCAGATGTGGGCAGGGAAGGCGTGGAAGGGTGAGAGAAGGGACAGAGGAGGAGCGAAGTGCACGGGCTGGAGTATGGAGGGCGATAAGTGCAGAGAGGTAGGGGGGAGCAAGGTTGTGAAGAGCTTTATAGGTGAAGACTAGGAGCTTGTGCAGGATTCGTTCAGGAAGGGGAAGCCAGTGAAGCGAAGAGAGGAGGGGCTGCACATGGTCGAAGCGACTGGCGAGGTAGATGACCCTGGCAGCAGAGTTTTGGACAGAGATGAGGGGAGAAAGGTGAGACCGGGGAAGGCCAGTGAGAAGGAGGTTACAGTAATCGAGGCGAGAGATGACCAGAGCATGAACAAGAGTTTTGGCAGACGAGACAGAGAGAAAAGGGCGAATCTTAGCAATGTTATGGAGGGAGAAGCGACAGGATTTAGCAACAGAGTCAATGTAGGGTTTAAAAGAAAGGGGTGAGTCAAAGATGAAGCCTAGGCTACGGGCTTGGGGGACAGGCAGGATGGTGACTCCATCAATAATTATTGACAGTGAGGAAGGAGAGGAAGGATGAGGGGGGAAGATAAGGAGTTCAGTTTTAGCCATGTTGAGTTTGAGTTGACGTTGAGACATCCAGGTAGAAGTGTCAGAGAGACAGTTGATGAGACGAGCTTGAACAGGGGGAGAGAGAGAGGGACTAGAGAGATAGAGTTGAGTGTCATCAGCATAGGATGGTATTGGAAGCCATGGGAGGCAATGAGTTTGCCTAAGGATGAGGTGTAGATAGAGAAGAGGAGAGGGCCAAGAACAGAGCCTTGAGGACCACCAACTGAGAGGGGGAAGGAGGAGGAGGTGGAGTTGGAGAGAGACATATTAAAGGAGCAGTCATAGAGGTAGGAGGAGAATCAGTTAAGGACAGAGCCACAAAAGCCAAGGGAGTAAAGGGAATCCAGCACGAGTGAGTGGTCTACAGTAGAGAGGTCAAGGAGGACAAGAATGGAATAGAAACGTTCAGATTTAGCAACCACAAGATCATTGGTGATTTTAGCGAGAGCAGTTTCAGTAGAATGAAGGGGGCAGAAGCCAGATTGGAGGAGGTCAAGGGAGGAGTTGGAAGATAGAAAGTCAAGGCAGTGTGAGTAGACAACATGTTCAAGCAGCTTGGAAGCAAAAGGAGTGGATCTTCTCCACTCCTGGGTTGCTAACTGAAAATGGATACTCACACACCTCCACGCACCACATCAAAACACTCACCCCGTATTCCACTCCCATCTGTGTATTAACGGCCATAAATATAAAGGCCATTCAAAGTGTGTGTATGTGTATCAGCAAGGGTGTATAAATCTTTCTGCAGGGAAAGTGTAAGAACAGATTCCTCCCATAGCGTCTCCTGTGGTTGTTTTTAAACATACCCTGTCTCCAGGTACTTGCAGGAGGCTATGACTCCAGAAGTATTTCCTGTAACGACTATATGACTTGGCAGTTTTTTAGGGACTGGGCCCATTTTGCTAAATCGTCAAAACAGTTTTGGAACTTCTCTTTTTTTGAAGGCTGGGTCTCTAACCACAAGCCTCATGTTTTCCAGGTAGTGGCTAACACTCCAATTCACAGCTGTGCCTTGGTCCAGTTCCTTCTTGCCAGTCCCACTGTGCTGGGTAGACCACATATCCAGGCCTGGGCACCTTGCTGGGATATAAAGCTGCTCAATAATCACAGTGAGTTGGGCAGAACAATCAAGTTGTTCCTGTCTTGACTCCCAGCCCTGCTCTTGGACCCTGCATGAACTCCCCTTGGCCCCCATCCTGACTCTACTCCTGGAACCCAATTTTTATGTCCACCTTCATGCTGGGTGATCCTGTCCTTACACTTTTTATGCCTAATCACTCACACAATGGACTTCAAGACTTAGCCCATGGACAGATAACTAAATTAGAGATTTATTTTTATCCAGAGCATATTTAAATAAACCAAAATTAGAAGGGATTCTCAGTTTTTAAATTATTATTTTGGCAGCCTTGTTGGTTCCATTCATGCAAAAACTCACTGATGTCAACACAAATAAAGCTAGGCCTTTGAGTGGGACATTTTTTTGCCAGCTTTTGACTTCAGTCCTTCAAGCAGTCTTCCAGGTTTGGGGTATTAGTCTCTGCAGAACTTGTATGCGTTGTTGCTGGCAAACTCAGACAAGCTCCACCAGCAGTGGCCTTTCATGGTGACACATTGTAATTCCACAGGTACTGCAACCCAAAGACCCTCAACACTCACAGTGGAATGATGGCATAGTTAATCTGTGAAAAAATAACAGTGGATATTGTAAAACTGTTGGGTGCACTAACATAATCAAAACAATTTTGAAAGCTGACTTTAATAGGCTCCAATGTTTTGGAGAAGAAAGAAAATCACTAGTTCCCAATAACAACAGTTTATTCTACAGCACTCTCTCCAAATATCAAACCTCCTGCAAACTTACTTTTGAAAGGCAGAGCCTAATTCTCCTCTCACTTATGCCCTTTTCCCACCAGCGAACCGTAACTCTATTAATGTCAGCAGAGTTATTCCTGATTTACATTGGTGTGGCTGGGGGATGAATCAGCTCCTCAAAGTCTGAAGATATTTAACAGGCTTATCTGTGTTTAATATGCTTTTCTACTTTGTGCATGGAAGGAGGCCACAGGAAGGTTGAAATTTGCACTGCCCAGCTCCACAGAGCCTAGGAACTTCTATCGGATGGTTGAGAAAATCCCTTTTCCTGTTAATTGGGAGGTAGCCTGAAAAGACTTAAACCTGTTAAGCCCCTCTTTTACGGGAATAGAGTTTTTGGCAGTTAACACTCTAGCATAAGGGTCCATTTTCCCTCCATATCACAGTGCACCCATCCCCCACAAGCTGCTTAGCTCAAAGCAGAGAGAACATCTTTGCCAAATGTGGTATTTAAGCTCTGCTGATCAGCACGCTGCATGATGTGGCTTCTCATATGAAGCTATTAGAAATCTGTTTTTTCTCCCTCTTCTGTTAGCGGGAGCTTCTGATCAGTATTTTTGAACGAGACACAAAGCTGGTTTCATGAAATGCTGAACTTGTCAACAGCCTACTCCATGCATATCTGCTATATTTCTAGTGAGCTGGAAATTACTTCTAATGGAATGCTGAATTTATGCCATGATAATAATCCACTTGCAGCATTATGGATGAATGCAGTGGGAGGCAGGCTTCCTTTAAAAAAGGTAGTGGTTGTTCCACCAGCACTCAGACTACACTCACTAGACTACATGTATCGTCTTCAGATATAAAATGGTTGTGCAAACTAGTGCAGTCATCTGTTGATCTAGCAATGACCCCACCACCACCACCACCCAATCAATCAATCATTTAGATCCTGACTAAAGGACCATTAAAGTCAACAGAAAGATCCCCACTGACACAGTCCACAGACCACTTACTCCAGAGTTGTTCCACTGAGCTCAGAAAATTCCCTACAACTACTATTGGTTGAGACCACTCATCCTTATGTTAATTTCCCCTTGTCTTCCACTAGAGGAGTTCCATCAGACAACCCCGGTATTAGGGCTTGGGTATGATGGAGTGGCCATTGTCTTCACAGCACAACATCAGCTTCTGTCTTTTAACAGTAAGATTTGAGCTGGAATGGGGAGAGTGCTTGAGAGGTGATTAGAACATACAGGACATATCTTTTCATCACAGAAGTTTTAGATATCAGAAAGTATCTGAAAGAGAGAATTGTTTTTCATTCATTGCTTACCGAATGGAAGGCCAGGGAAAGGAAAGTATTCCTCCTGTAAAGTCTAGCATATGTTCATTTCCTTTTACTGGAATAATACTGTCATGTTAACATTGTAATCCCTGGTGGGATTTAAGTCCAGTTAGAAGGGCAGCTATCCATTTAAATAGCGATGTAAACCTTAATAGGAATTGAAAGAAGATCACTGTTATGAAGAATTCCCCCTGGAGCCCTCGGACAGTACAGTGTTATCTTTGTAGCTTTGAGCAGGAAGAAAGTGCAGACGGTCTGGGTTCTTCAGGCTTCAGCTTTTACACAATGGTGTGTTTCAGATGAATGAATTTCTCTGTTATGTGCTTCCAGGACTACCAATCCTTGCTCACATCTGATGGCTCTGCCCTTCTTCCTTTTTGTAACTGATGGGAAACCCGTTCAGGAAGGAAGATGTTATCTTTCTCACCACTTTGGAGAGCAGCACAGCACAAACATGAATAGAAAATGCTCAACAGGTGGTTTTATGTAGTATTTTGAAGCAACTTCTTCAAACGTGCTATTTTAATTACCAATGTGGAGGCTTTTACTTAGAAATTATTCACATTCTCCTCTCACTTTGTTTCCATGCTACTCAGGAAGCCTATCCCAATCATTAAATTATTTATTTATTTTGATTTATAGCTCACCCTTTCCCACAGACTCATTGATGCAAAAAACTCACTGATGTCAACACAAATAAGATTGGGCCTTTGAGTGAGACATTTTTCTGCCAGCTTTAAGCTCCAGTCCTCCAAGCTCATCCATTATAAACCCTGTTAGAACCATATAAAATTCCCATAAAAACCATTCCCACCCCCCAAACCTTATCCCTGCCTGCTAAAAGCCCAGCCAAGTTTACATTACATCTTACAATGCCTTCTGAAGATGCTGAAGATTAAATGAACCTGCCCTGGAAAGACATTTACATAAGTAAAGACCTTCTCCTGCTAGTTGCTTGGAATGGTACCATATTGGAAGGGAAGTTTGATTCTCTTGAGATGTGGCTGATTCTGTATCAGCTTAAATTCATTTACTTTGCAGATGTTTGACAACATCATTCTCAGACTCAGACTGGTGGGGTGAATTTCAGTGATTAAAGACCTCTGGAAAGTTTATTTTAAAGGACTGTTCTGAAAGGCCCTGTTGGACTTCTAGGGAAGTTGTGAAAGGTTCCAGCCACACCTGATTAGTGGAAGGGAAGGGAACATACGCATATATTCCATATGTTCCATCACGATCCTTCACCTTCAGGACACCCTCTTGCAAGTTTCATCTCTGCACCATGTCCATAAGGCAAGGGCATGCAAAGAAACACTCCCAGTGGCTACTCCACATAAGGTTATCATGCCTCCCCTTTAAAAGAGGATGCTTATGAAAAATACATGGTGCAGGGCTGCACTGGTTCTAGTCAAGGCTGCATCGGTTCCAATTTTGCATGTGTCCTCTTTTAAAGGGGAGGTATGGTAACCCCAGCTCCACAGCTCTGAAACTCCATTCCCCCGGAGGTTTGCCAAAGTCCAAGCATTTACCAGAGGCAACGTAAGATATATTGATTTGACCAGTGGTTTCATAGACAGGGATAGGGTCCAGGAAGCTCTTTTTACTAAGAACTTTTATATTTCTACACACTTTAATTTGGATGGGGCTTTGTGTATATTTTATGAGTGTCTGTGTGTGTATATATACATATATATATGTAGACACACACACACACAATTTGGGTCTGAAAATGAACTCAAACATTTGATGTACCATGGATGAAGCCACGCGAGACAGAGTTGAGAGGCTACCACACCTTGGGTAGCCTTATCCCACTCTGGGCATCCAAGCCATGTGATGCAGTGTATCATTTTATTTATTTATTTATTTATTTTACCATTTTTCTATCCTGCCCCCTCCTGCTCACAGATTTTTTTAAAAAAAATTCAGCAATTTAAAAAAAAAAAATCTTGATAGGTTAGAAATCTGGGCTAAAATTGACAAAATGAAATTCAACAGAGTTCTGTAAAGTTCTGCTTTTAGAAAGAAAAACTCCAAATGCACAATTATAACTGACTTGGCAGAAGCACATGTGAAAAGGATCTAGGGATTGTGATTGATCACAAACTGAACCCTAGTCAGCAATGTGATGTGCTTGCAAAAAAGGCTAATGCATTAACAGAAGCATTGTTTCCAAGTCAGCAGGAGTAATCATTTTGCTTTCTACACTGGTGACACTTTACCTGGAGACTTTACCTGGGTGTTATTTGCTACTGGGTGGATGAGAGGGGGGATCAGTTGCCCTTCCCCAGTTATTCAGTGTTTATTGCCCTCCCACTTCAGAGGAGGACAATAAAGGGTCAAAAAACCAAGGAACTAGGTACGTTTAGCCGCGTTACGAGAAATTTAAGGGGAGACATGAAAGAAGTAAAGGGCTGCCACAAAGAAAATTATTTATTTATTTTCATAATTTTTATACCGTCCCCTTCCTGCCTAATGGCAGCTCAAGGTGGTTTACAAGCCTATAAAATATCAAATACAAATATAAAAATATAATATACTAATAAATAAATAAATATCATTTTAAAACACAGGCCCGACAAAGCCCCCAATTCCCCCCCAAAAGAAAGAAAAGCCCCCACCCACCCACTACCCGTCCCCCCCACCGAATGTCTGGTGAAAGAGCCAGGTTTTACACTGTCTACGGAAGGAGGGGAGATCTGGAGAGAGACGAATCTCCGCTGTGAGGGAGTTCCAGAGCCGCAGCACGCTCAAACGTGGCCACCTGGGAAACCTGGGGGACCTCCAAGCGGGCGTCCCCAGCTGACTGCAGGGGCCAAGACACGAGGGGTGAGGTGGTTCTGCAGGTAAGTGGGACCCAGGCTGTCGATGTCAGAGGGCAGGAGCCACAGGACTAGAAATAATAAGCTCAAGTTACAGGAAGGTTGATTTTGGGTAAATATCAGTCAGTACTGATATGAACAGTAAGTACTAATAACTGATAGTTTGGCAATGAAACAAGTTGCCTAGGGAGGTCGTAGCTAGGCTCTCTGTCACTGGAGGTTTTCAAGAGCCATCTGTCGAGGATGTTGTAGCTGTAGATATCCTGCATCCAAGCAGGGGGTTGGACTAGATGACTTGAGGTACCTCCCAACTCTATAATTCTATATTTTTACATGACTAGGTGCCTGGGCAATAACAGGATTTTAGCAGAATGCTAATTTCATGAAGGAATGACAGTTCTTTCTGATGCACTGTGAGATTTACTGGCCATATGGATATGCCAGAAATTTGGTTGCAACAGATGTAAGGACTGGGTTAAGATCAGAAGAAATGTAGTGATGGTGACTCTCCTCTTTGGGCTCATTCACAACACTCTTTTTGAGCGGGTAGTGACACGAACCCACATTCTGAGCATTGTGTGAAATCCTTACCATGTCTTGTGCTCCTAGATGATCTCTTGGACCACTTTTAGATGTACACGGCACACACGCAGCATAAAATCCACATTGAGGTATTTAATTTGTGGTTTTAAAAGAACATGCGACCAGATTTAACATGCTAAATGTCACGACTAAATCCCGCATGTGTGATTTTTATGTGCAGCATGATTTTATGCCGCGTGTGTGCTGCACATGCCTAAAAGCGGCCTTGTTATCTGCCACTTAATGCAAAGGGTTTGCTTGTAAAGATCTGACTCTGGAAAGTAGCAAAGGTATTGTGTGATTTGATTATCCTTCAACAAGTTTCAGTCCCTGACCTCTTTGTCACTTCCTATCTCTCAGTGACCATAGAGATGTTGTCAGAGTGTCCTGGGCACATTCCTCCACTCTACGCTTCATGCTACGTCCAGAACATCGCAGGTAAGGATATCACAATGGCCTTCCTCAAAGCCCTTAAATACCACAAGAAAGCAGGGAGAAGGAAGGGCAATCAGCATTTGTGTGGATGCATTGCTACAGTATAAGAGGAACACAGATTGGAATACCTGTTGAGTTTGCAAGGGAAAATGGTGTTTTATGAATGAGGCCATAAGCACTGCTACATACCCTTGATGGTTCTGGTGTGTTCGATCTGGACTCTCTGGTTTTCCGAGGTGACCTCTGGGAAGATTTCCCTTAGCTATCCAGGGGTACCTACTCAGTCTTTCCCCCATGCATCTGATATGTAAGGGAAGGGGAGAGGGGCAGAGTTAAGCTCCAATTTCATCTCCAGCAGCTCAGGATGACCTGGCTGTGTGTGGCAGAGAGCTGGGGATCCACAGAAACAGGCTGTGCAGGCCAAATTTGGAGCTTGGGTTACTAAATGAGGGGACATTGTCACTCAGTGACTCAAACAGGAAAGTATCCAGGTGTAGATTTTTAATATATCTTCTTATAAAATATGAGCCCATTTTAAACTTTTGCCTAGAGTCCTGCAAAACTTAGGTAGGCCACAGGCTGTATCAAATATCACTGTTTTCAGGCAAATATTACTAGCAGTACTAAATAGGGACAGAAAGTACAGCAAACAGAAAGCAAAAGGCAGAGTCCAAATTGTCTTGAAACGGAATGCTTTCAATGTTTCCCACAAGACATCAGCTGCTGCTTTTAATTAAAAAGCAGTTAGGTTGAATCCCAACCAAGCCGGCAGAAACAGCCTTGCAGACACTCCAGTGGTCAGTCACATGATAGTAATGATGATAAGCATGAATTGCTCAGAAACTGATGAGTCTGATGGGGGATTTTTAAAATCATTCTGAACATTCTTCATGCACATTTAGTGCTGGGTTGCTCCTTGGAGACAGAGCTTTTTCTTTGTTCCCTCCACAGATAGAGCAACTCTGCAAATGTCTTCTCGGAGCCCTGAGCATGCCTCAGCTCTGACCTGGGACCATCACCAAGCTTCAGAGAGTCATTTGTTCTCCCTGCTGATTCAGTCCATGACTTCTTTTCTTAGACAGTCCGCAAGGTGACTAATTGATGACAACTGTGTTGGGGTCTCCTGTCCACTAGGAGCCAGACTGAAACCACAAACACATTTCACAGACACTGCCAAAGAGCATTCAGATGAAAACTTGCAGACACTACCAATAAGAGCTGGGTTTGAAGTGGTCTCCTATAAGCAAAAGACTCCATATTGTATCATCTATTTCTGGACCGTTGGGCTTGTGAGACCTATGGGACTGAGCATAGAATTTGTGGGACCAGGGTGAAAATAAAATCTGGAACCCCCATGACCCTGCCCTCCATAGCTACACATCTTTAATAACTTTAATAACTGGCAGTCTGGTGTTTGCTTAC
>QEPC01015431.1:570263-603002 GCA_003113815.1 Sphenodon punctatus | reverse complement strand
TTTGGTTAAATATCAGGAAAAATTTCCTAATACTAAAAGCTAGTCAGCAGTGGAACAAGATGCTTAGGGAGGTCATAGACTCTCTGTCACCGGAGGTTTTCAAAAAAGGCTGGCGAGCCGTCTGTCAGAAACATTGAGTGTTAACAAACATGACGGTGGCCCGCTGTTTCGTTTGTTAAGGGCCATTCAGATGTTTGGCCCTGAGTTTCCCCTGGGCATGGTGGTGGCTAGCCTGAGCTGTGACTTCAGAGACTGCGCTATAGCAGGCTATCATGGGTGCTAGCTCACTGCTCCCAGCCCAGTCTGCGATGGTTCCCCAAGATGGGCAGTCATGGTGACCATCATTGGCCACCATGGTTGTCCATCATGGTTTGGAAGCAGGCTGCTTAGCACAACATGAGGGCAGGACAAACCAGTCACACAGTTGTGTGGATTCCTGCCTCCCACCACCCAGGCCAGGCCATGTGAATGTTTGTTCTGCGGCCAGACCCAATCCTGACCAGGAAGCAAGCAGCTTCCCCTTCCCAGTCTGATTCAGTTTGTGACGACAGCACTCCACCATCACGTATGTTTTACCCATTGAATGTGTAGTCATTCTGGATCCAAGCAGGGGGGTGGACTAGATGACCCTCATGTAGAGCTGAAACAAGTATTGTAATCACTGACACATGTGCGACAGTCGTACAGTGACCATAGGTTCAGCTAAGTATTATGTCCCAGTAAGATGTTCAAATGATGAGTTCTAGACCACAGTTAGCATCGCAAAGGCTTTATTGAGTCTGAAACGTGGAATTCTGACACCTGGGTCCTCTCTCAAGAACTTTGAGCTTACCAGCAATTTGGTTCCACTTAGTAGATGTGTTTGGGTGCACTTAGCAGATTACACCATCATTATTCCTTATGCATGTTCCTTATTCCATTTGGTTTCACCTGGGTCTTTTCAGGAATCCATCAGACTGACAAGCTGAAACTCATCTTCCCGGTACAATGATTTTCCACTTTCCTTAGCCAACTTCTACAATCACCAATATGGCCTTACTTATGCCAGTTTTAACTTATGTGAAGTCGTACCAAAGAATAGTATATCGGTTCGTGTCCAGTTCTTTTACTATATACCATCCTTCCTCAATGAGTGCCAGCACAAAATGTGTAAAGTCCATAGGAATCACAATACTCTATCTAACCCAATAACATCAGGTACTAATCAGTACCTAATTTGTGCCTGATGGGATTCCAGAGATACTAGTTTATCATTTTTCACCCCAAATTTCCAACTTCTGGTACCAATTTTCCATCTTCCAGTACCAATTTTTTCAACTGACAATCCTGATTTTTCCAAGTTCTGGTACCAATTTACCATTTACTGATTGGTAAAATGGTAAATGGATAACTTGGTAACAGTAATACCTGGTATTTTCAGATACTTGGGTGTCAGACTTGATACTCTGATACTCATTGGGCACCTGATAAACAACTCGAAAATGTAATTTTATCTGTATGTAAAAAATGTGCTACCATTTAATCTCTACCTCTTTGATCATAGGTGACTCAAGGTGTGTGTGTGGGGGGGGGGCATGGGGAGGCATGTGCCACTGCCAGATTTTCAGAAGCCCTATACAACACTCTAGAACTTCTGCCCAGCTCCCTGCCCAGCTCCCACTTCTCTGCCCTCCCCCCAACCTCCTATTGACAGTTACCAGTGACATATGCCTTCAAGGTTCCTTCCAACTCTGACATTCGATGCTTCTACGTGATAATATGCTGACCTGGACAGCAAAATATCAGAACTGAGGACTAAGCTAATTAAGTCAAAGTATAATCACGTATACACTTCCTCTGTCATGCTACCTTTTGATCACTGTCTAAAATAGCTTAGTAATTACTCTCATGTCCCCATGGCCAATTTGCATAAGGTTGTCAAAACCACAGCTCCAGGGGTCTACTATGGTAATAGAGTTCTTTAGGAATCCTTTCTTATAATGAACAATACTAAGAAAACCACACTGAGTGTCCTCTGTCTCCCATTTACAGTACATTGGAGCAAAGATGCACTGTGGGATCTTGTTTGAAAACAATAAGCGCTTTGTTTCTCCCCTTTTATGAACTTCAGTTTTATAAATGAAAATGCTGGTGTTTTGTGACCTTTTACATTCTCAGTTCCTTCCTTTGGGAATAGAAACTGACTTTCCTCCTTTTGACATGTGAAAATCTGGCGGTTGCCCCTTTGCCCCAGTGCCTGAAAGGATGCAAAGACATCAGCACTAGAGGCAGACTCCTTCAGGGCATGGTGAAGTGGCAGCAAAAGGATAAAAGACAAATTGATGAATGTGTTCTTTTTACACCAAACCACTAATTTAAAAGGTAACAGGACCAACCTCTATCAGATTCTTGCTAGCATGTTTGTGGGAATATTTGTGTTCCTATATTCATTGTTTATATGCAAGTTATCCTTGAAAATAAGGTTAATAATAACTCAGTGATCTTCCCCATAGTGAAACATTTACCTAATAACAAATCATTCTCTTACTTAATCATCATGTTAGGGCTTTTTTAGACTAGTGGCTCTTTAAGGTTTTCAGCCTTCGTTTTCTTGATTTCACCCTAAAGCTTTATAGATTGATACTGTAAGAAAAGACCATAGCTAACTTTGGCCAGGAACACTAGAGGGATTGGTTGGCACTGGGAGTAGTGCAAGATGCTGGTATGGGGTGTACAGCACATACCTCATTTGTTTTAATTTTAGTTTTAGTTTTCTGTGTTAAAATCCCATCCATTTTGGGGGTTTCATGATAACCGCCTTCATTTTTGTTTTATTTTTGTGTAATCTTAATTAATTTAAAAAAAAACAAAAAAAAACACTATGCACGTGCAAAATGGCTGCTGGAGCCATTTTGTACATTTACGGCCCTTTTCCAAAATGGTGCCAGAAGTGTAGGCACCATTTTGAAAAGGGGCAGCTGCTTTCTGTGCATGTGCAGAATTGATGCCTTTTTCCAAAGTGGCCATCTTGTGCATGCACAGGTTTTAAAAAAATTAATAATAATAATGATGATGAAAATAATAACAATAACTACTAATAATTAATTAATAATTTTACTTTTATTGTGCCCCCCTACCTCACATGGCACTCGGAACGCTTCACAAAGGTAAAAACATATAAACACTATAAAACAAATAAAACAATTTAGAACAATTTAAAACAATCATTTAAAAAAATATAAAATGAGCAGGCAAAATCAGAGGGCAAAATACAATGAGGATTGTGCACCAGTGGATCCTAAAAGCACCTAGAAAATAAATACATTTTAAGGTGATTTTTAAAGGTATGGAGGGAGGAACTGAGACGAACATCCGGAGGGAGAGAGTTCCACACTGAGGGGTTCGCCACAGCACAAGCCAGATTGACTGGTGACTTCAGACATGATGGCGGAACCCCCAAACAGCGGGTGGTTCCAGAACACAGATACAGATTTAGTGTGAGGTTCCAGGAGTAGGTCTCAAATAAAGCCAGAGCCTAAACCATTCAGGGACCTAAAAACCAGTGGCACAATCTTAAACATAATCTATTGCTCCACAGGCAGCCAATGCAGGGAACGCAGGGTTGACTAGTATGATAAGGGCTACCTAAACCAGTAAGCAACTGAGCTCCCATATTCTGAACAAGCTGAAAGTGACAGATAAGCACTGCCAGCATCCCGGAGAAGAGGGAGTTACAAAAGTCAAACTTTGGAGTCACTAGGGCCTGAGTCACTGTGGCAAGGTCAGCCTGGGATAAATAAGGGTGTTACTTACGCAAATTGCGAAGTTGAAAAAAGCATGTCCGACACTTGGACTGTCATGGACAAAGCACAGTCGAAGATAACGCACAAGTTCTTTACCTGACCCACTACCTCTACCCCAGCCACATTCAGGGGTCTGAAGGAGGCAACGGCATCCCAAACCTGAACCGACATAACCAAACCTGATTCCGAACTCCAAAACGACCAAACAGTTCGGTCAATTCGGATCACGTTCAGGTGGTTCGGACAGGAGAAACATGACCACAACCATGTTCCTATGCTGTGGCAGTGTGGGCAGCAAAAAAGGTGGTTTTTTGCTGCCATCATTGCATCTCGGAAGTCGTGCCCAGCTGAGCTTTTCCGGGTGGTGCGGGGAATGGTAGGGATGGGGGAATGTGGTTCGGAAGTTCAGAGTTTGGCCCGAACTCAGCCTGTTCTGATGACCGAACCCGAACCAACCAAACTGAACCTGATTCCGAACTCCGAAACGGCCAAACAGTTCAGTCAGTTTGGATCGCGTTCAGGTGGTTCAGACGAGAGAAACACGACCACAACCAGTTGGTGACCCACTGCCTGACACAGGCAGGCATAGGGAGGCGGGAGGTCAGCTGAGGAGAAGACTTCCAGGCACCAGGGGTGGAGAGGCTTGGAGTAGCAGCCAGCCTGCCCAATCACCATCCTTTTTCTCCTCAGAACACTGGCTTTGCAGTCTGTGACTGACCATGGGCTAGGCGGCATGGAACCAATGGGGGTTGCGGTAAGACGGGCGCAGAAAGTAACAAAACTCATTGCCCTCCCTCCTGCCAACACCTTCTGAGCTAGTCACTGTTCCTGAACAGCAGGCATTTCAGAAGGCTCCCTCTCTCCCAGCAGTTTTGTTCTCCTCAGTCCATTGCAATCCTCCTCCTATTTCACCCATCCAACCCATCTACCTCCATATTATCATTTATTTAGGTTAAATTAGATAGATTTAGGTGTTATTTTTTGTATTTATCCCTCCCTGTGTTCCCTGTGTTCAATCTTCCTTCCTCCCTTCCCCCTCCATTGAATCCTTTTCCTCTCCCTCTATATATATTCCATCCCTGATTCCCTTCCCCTGTTTTTTATTCATTTTGAGTAGCATTAGTTTGATTTAGGTTTCATTTCCGTTTTGCACCCCTCTCTGTGTTCTTTTTGTCCCCCCCATATATATATATATATATATATATATATATATACATACACACACACACACACACACACACACAGAGACAGAGAGAGACAGAGAGTAGTTGTAGGAGTTAGCTGAGATAGAGATAGTGTTTAGAGATTTAGTAGTGTTTGTAGGAGTAGGCCTTTGTACTTATTAGATATTCCATTTAGTTCATAGCATTTAGAATAGTTATAGCAGTTAGATTTAGTGTAGATAGATATAATATTAGATAAAAAAATTAAATTAAAAAAAAAGAAATAAAATGATAAAAACATTATTTTGGGGGGAGAAATGGAGAAGGGAAGGAGAGGCTGGTCTGCTGCCCATAGGGGAGGCAATGGGACAAGTTCAAGAGGCGGACGGGGCTGTGCCAGGGGAGTGGCAGCCCAAGCACATCACCATGCCCCAGACTCATAAGGTCTGCATTAGGGCAACAGGTTTCAGCAGCTCAGCATTACCTCCTGCCACGCAGGACACTGGAAAGCCTGCAGTACATGAGGCTGCGGATGCCCCCAACCCTAGTGGTAGCAGCAGCACCAGCACCAGGATGAGCAGCACCAGCAGCACCCCTATTGCAAGCAGCTCCTCCTGTGTGCAGGCCACTCTGGGGAGCATGGGGCCCAGCACAAAAGGGCAAGCAGCATGGCTGAGGGCAGTGGGGCAGGTGATGCCCACCCAGAGCTACCAGAGGGAGTATGATGGCACCTCAGCAGCAGTGGAGACCTACCTGGAGGAGGAGCCATGAATTGATCCTAGCAGCGATCCCTTGGCCTACAGGGATGGCAAGGCCAACATGTGGCCAGCCCTGTTGAAAGTGGCCAAGGGTATATCCTGTCCTGCCCACCACCAGTGTCCCCAGAAAGTGGGTGTTCTCTGTGGCGGAGGACATTTGCTCCCTGCACCGCCTGAGACTGGGGCCAAGTTGGTGGAGCAGTTGTTGTTCCTAAAGGTGAACCTTCCACTTCTGGGATTCCCAGAGCTGCCCCTGGACAAGGAGTGATGGTGCAGTGGCACACATCATCCCATGCTAGGGGCCATCTTGGGACAGAGCTCCTCCTCAATCTGGGCTAGGGCTACTGCTCCTGTGCTGCTGAGGTGCTGTCCCTCCCTCCTAATGCCTGCCACCCGCCCTGCCTCTCTCACTCTCTCGGATGCCTTATCTGACAGACCTCATGATGCAGGGTGGCATTGGGAAACAAATTGTAAGCCTGCCAGCCAGCCTATGGGTGCACGATCTTGGCCCGCCTATGTGACACTGAATGGCACTCGCTCTCTAGTGCTGCACAGCCTTTGCTAACCTATCTGAGTGCCCTGCTGCCAATGCCCCAGCCTTCCTACTGTACTGCCTCTCATGCCACGCTGCCTGTCTGCCCTGGCAACCAATGTCTGCTGCTGCTGCCAGTGTCGCCTACCTATGCAATGCTGTCTGTGCCAAGGGTTCTGTACCATGGCAATCAATGTCTGCTACTCTGCTGCTGCTAATGCCAATGGCCCAGTCCCTGGACGCTATGCTGTCTGTGCCAAGGGTTCTGCACCCCGGCAAGTTTGGCAACCAATGTCTTCTGCTGCTAATGCCAATGGCCCGACACCAGGCCTATATGCTGTCTGTGTCAAAGGTTCTGTACCCTGGCCAACAATGTCTGCTGCTGCTAGTGCCAATGGCCCCCAAGCCTATATGCTGTCTGTGCCTAGGGTTCTGTACCCTGGCCACCAATGTCTGCTGCTGCCAATGGCCCCCAGGCATATATACTGTCTGTGCCGAGGGTTCTGTACCCCAGAAACCAATGTCTGCTGCTGCTAGTGCCAATGGTCCCCAGGCCAGGCCTATATGGTATCTGTGCCAAGCGTTCTGTACCCTGGAAACCAATGTCTGCTCTGCTGCTGCCAATGTCACCTACCTATGCTATGCTGTCTGTGGAAAGGTTTCTGTACCCTAGGTTGCTGCCAAGCTCAAAGTCTGCCTCACCCCGCCTTCCTGCCTCCCATGCCTAGGTGCCTCTCTGCCCTCCCAGGTTGCTGCCAAGAGACAGAGAGAGAAAGTCTTCCTACCTTTTTCCGAATGCCTGAACTGAACCGAACATGACCAAACTGAACGGCCAAACCTGAACTCGACAACTGAACCGAACGACCGGACTGAACAGGACTGAACCGAATGACTGAACTCGAACTGCGATCTGTTTGCACATCCCTAGGGAACTGTTATGTCCAGCCTTCCTCTGCCTGGTTCCGGAATCATCTTCTGCTCGCTGTGATTTGTTTGCTTACTTTTTTGCAGATAAAATCGCCCAAATTCACAGCGGGTTTCATGCTGCAGTTATGGCAGTACAAGAGCCAGAGGTAGTGGAAGTCCCATCCTGTCCTGTTTTGTGGGATCAGTTTCAGTGTGTCTCGCCTGCTGATATGGGTGATGCTCTTAGTTCTGTCTGCACCACACATTGTGAACTCAACCCATGCCCATCCTGGCTGGTTAAGGCCAGTCAGGAGACATTGGTGCCGCTGCTGGTGGGGGTGGTGCTTAACTTTAAAGCCCTAAACAGCCTTGACCCGACCTACCTCAGAGACTGTCTCATATCTCAGGGAACGCCTCACCCTCCGCGCCTCAGAGCGATCCCTTCGGTCCACCGGGGGTGCCTTTCTGGAGGTTCCCCATGTAAGATAGGGGCCACAATGGAGAGGGCATTCTCAGTGGCCGGGCCGTGGTTGTGTAACTCCCTCCCGGAGGAGGCTCGCCTGGCCCCGGACCTGTTGGCCTTTCGACATATCTGTAAGACTTGGCTGTTCGCCCAGGCCTTTGGAGAGGAGGGTGGGGGGTTCATTTTTGTGTGAGGTATTTTAAATTTCTTATAATTATGATATTGTAGATGTTTTTATGTTTTAAAATTGTTTTATATTAAGCTGGAAGCCACCCAGAGATGTCATAGGCATGGGGGGGTGGCATATAAATATAATGAAATAAATAAATAAATAACCCTCAGGTTCTGGATTGGCCCCTGAGGTCATCAGGGAGTGCCCTCCTGTGGGTCCCTCGAGTGTTTCGGATGTCCCATGCAGAGGGCATTCTCGGTGGTCACACCATGGCTGTGGAATGCCCTCCCGTAGAAGTTCCATCTGTCTACAGACCTCCCCTCTTTTCGTAGACAATGTAAATCCACCTGGCCTTTGGGGAGCAGGAAGGGGAGGGTGGGGTGGGTTGTTAGATGGGGTATTATTGCTGCTTTTATGTATTATTGTTTAAAATTGTTTTTAGATGTTTTATGTGTTTTATTGTTGTACGTCACCCCAAGCTGCCTATGGCAGAATGGGGCAGCATAAAAAGCTGAATGAATAAGAATGAATAAATATCAGCTGCCTCTTTTCACCAACATCACCTCAGTATTCCCCGGATTGAGCACGAGGTAGCTCTGATGCATCTAGGCTGCTATGTCATTTAAGCATTCCTCCAAGACAAAGGCCGATTTGGCAGGGCTCACGGGGCAAGAGTTATACAGTTGTGTATCATCAGCGTATTAATGATACTCAACCCCATGCTTGCTTATGACATCTCTAAAGGGCTGCATGTACAAATTGAACAACATGAGTGAAAGAATAGAACCTTGAGGGGTGCCACAGATCAGTTCCTTCAGGGACGATGCATATTCATCCATCACCACTGACTGACTCCTCCGTTCCAGGTACAACTGAAATGACTCCTCCCTTTCAGTACCTCCTGTCACACCAGCAATGTCCCTCAGCCACTGAAGCAGCAACCCATGGTCAGTTCTATCAAATGCTACTGTAAGGTCCAGCATGACCATAATGGTCAGCTGTCCTTGATCTAAAATCATCAGCAGATCATTCGTGACCCTGGCAAGTGCAGTCTCTATCCCGTGAGAAGGCCTCATAGAGTTAGAAAGCCTCATAGAGACTCAGAGTCCAGGTGTTTCTGTAGCAGCACAGCCACAGCCTGCTTAATCACCTTCTCTAAGAAAGGCAGATTAGACACTGGGCGATAATTGGTAAACACTCCAACATCAAGAGATAGTTTGTTAAGGAGAGGGAAGACCTCCATACATATGAGTGCAGCTGGCAACCCCCTCCCTAGAGGGGACAATGCCTGTCAATACTTAATAAAGGTACTACTGCCTTGGCTCTCGCCCTCAAGTCAAGACAGGCATGATTTGGATACACATGTGATGGGTCTCCGTGATCCCAACAGTGTATGGACCTCCTTGTCATCAACCACATCAAAGTCAACCAGGGGAGTAGTCACTAGGGACTCCATGGCTCTCCACATCGGAAGGCCCAACGAGTCCCACCCAGAGCCTCGCTATCTTCTCCACAAAGAATGTAGAAAATTCCTCAAAATTAATTTAAAAAAAATCACTGTGCATGTGCATAATGGGAATTGGATCATTCTGTGCATGTGCACCCTTTTCCAAAATGGCGCTGGCATTATTAATTCAAAAAATTGAATTAAATAAGACAATCATTTGCTTATTCATTTTTTTGGGTAACATTTGTCACTAAAATGAACGAGGCCCTTCGTTTTAGTAAATAAAAAAATGAAAACAAATTGCACACCCCTACTGCTGGTTGATGTTGGGATGGAGAGTAGCTATATACTGTTGGGCTTTTTATTTTATTCCTCTTCCTTCTTCTATAAGTTCTAACACTAAATAAATAAATAAATAAATAAATAATAATAATAATAATAATTCATTTCTATAGCACTACTAGGCATACTCAGCACTTCACAGTCACAGATTTTGGAGACAGGTCCCTCCCCAGTTGGCTTACAATTTAAGAATCTTCTCCTTCCTCCTTTCCTCATTTCCTGTAGTTGATGAAGAGGGACAGTTTCAGAGCAATTGAACCAGAAACATCTGGAAGCAGTCCCCCACCCCCAATGCAGATTAATTGTGGAGAAGAGAAATGAAGTTGCAAAATAAGGATGGGGTTAATAGCATGAATTCATGTAACGTTTCTCATCTACTCTATTTCACTAGATTTTAATGATTGTTGGAGACTGACCAAGTCTCCTTGAATCACTGAGAAATTTCTTTTTATTTACTTTTTTATTTGATTGTAAAATTCTAATTTAATAATGTTGTCTTTCATATAGATTTATTTAAAAAAAGAGAACCAAACACATACGCTTGTAGCCTTGGAGAATGTTCCTGAGGAGTGGCATACATCTGAATCTCATTTCCATGGACTCTAAACAACATGCCCCCTCTTCCTTTCAACCACAGTGCTGAAAAGCATAGGAAATGTGGGGGCTGAGGAGGGGGACTGGGGAAACAGCTCCCCCCCCGATTTTCAGAAGCCCTATAGAATGCCTGCTCAGCCCCCTCACTATCAACATTAACCAGTCAAGAGATGAGGAACTATGAACTGCTGCCTCATTTAACAAGGCACTCAGTGGCTGCTCCACAGCTTGGGAATCTCTCTTCCTTTAGAGGTCTGTCTAAGACATACTCTACAGTCTACAGTATAAGACCTATTTATTTGGCCATTCATTTAACATGCAGCGTTAGGTGTTGGGGTTCCTCATAGCCCCTGTAACCAGGCATAGTTTCATCACTCTAGATGCACTCATTTCTCTACTCACCTTAGGAAAGACCAGGCAAGAAAACCACAGCTTTGCTAATCCTTTGCTTTCAGCACAGGTCAGCTGTGAAGGTGACAGGAGGATTAATCCGGGACCCAGCAGAAAGCCCATGATTGCCAAACCAGGTGTGTGGATGCCTGCTTATTTATTATTATAATTATTATTATTTATTAACAAACATTTATGTAGCACCAGCAGTGTACCTGGCACTTTACAGCATAATAAAATAGACACGGTCCCTGCCCCTAGGGCTTACAATCTGAGAGACAGGAGCTGGGGGAGAGACATAGGAAGGGGAACAGAGGGAGAGACAAGGGGTCTAACATTCATGAAGATGCAAGGTCTCAAGTGCACGTACTTGGCTTGGTTACGATGAGAATGACAGCAGGCAGGTCCATGTTGCAAGGATAAGGGTAAACCGATCGTAGGTATAGGAATAGTGGCTCAGCAGGATAAAGAGTCAGACAGAGCAGAGCGAAAGAGGTGAGTTTTAAGGAGAGATTTGAAGGTATGAAGGGAGGGGGCAAGGCGGATGTGGACAGGGAGGGAGTTCCAGGCATGGGGGGCAGCAAGTGAGAAGGGACGAAGGCGCTTAGGGGAGCAGGGAAGGCGTGGAAGGGTGAGAGAAGGGACAGAGGAGGAGCGAAGTGCACGGGCTGGAGTATGGAGGGCGATAAGTGCAGAGAGGTAGGGGGGAGCAAGGTTGTGAAGAGCTTTATAGGTGAAGACTAGGAGCTTGTGCAGGATTCGTTCAGGAAGGGGAAGCCAGTGAAGCGAAGAGAGGAGGGGCTGCACATGGTCGAAGCGACTGGCGAGGTAGATGACCCTGGCAGCAGAGTTTTGGACAGAGATGAGGGGAGAAAGGTGAGACCGGGGAAGGCCAGTGAGAAGGAGGTTACAGTAATCGAGGCGAGAGATGACCAGAGCATGAACAAGAGTTTTGGCAGACGAGACAGAGAGAAAAGGGCGAATCTTAGCAATGTTATGGAGGGAGAAGCGACAGGATTTAGCAACAGAGTCAATGTAGGGTTTAAAAGAAAGGGCTGAGTCAAAGATGAAGCCTAGGCTACGGGCTTGGGGGACAGGCAGGATGGTGACTCCATCAATAGTTATTGACAGTGAGGAAGGAGAGGAAGGATGAGGGGGGAAGATAAGGAGTTCAGTTTTAGCCATGTTGAGTTTGAGTTGACGTTGAGACATCCAGGTAGAGATGTCAGAGAGACAGTTGATGAGACGAGCTTGAACAGAGGGAGAGAGAGAGGGAGTAGAGAGATAGAGTTGAGTGTCATCAGCATAGAGGTGGTATTGGAAGCCATGGGAGGCAATGAGTTTGCCTAAGGATGAGGTATAGATCGAGAAGAGGAGAGGGCCAAGAACAGAGCCTTGAGGAACACCAACTGAGAGGGGGAAGGAGGAGGAGGTGGAGTTGGAGAGAGACACATTAAAGGAGCGGTCAGAGAGGTAGGAGGAGAACCAGTTATGGACAGAGCCACAAAAGCCAAGGGAGTGAAGGGAATCCAGCAAGAGTGAGTGGTCAACAGTATCGAAGGCAGCAGAGAGATCAAGGAGGACAAGAATGGAATAGAGACGTTTAGATTTAGCCACCAGAAGATCGTTGGTGATCTTAGCGAGAGCAGTTTCAGTAGAATGAAGGGGGCGGAAGCCAGATTGGAGGGGGTCAAGGGAGGAGTTGGAGGATAGGAAGTCAAGGCAGCGGGAGTAGACAACACGTTCAAGCAGCTTGGAAGCAAAAGGAAGGAGTGAGACAGGACGATAGCTAGAAGGGTCAGAGGGGTCAAGAGTGGACTTTTTGAGAATAGGAGAGACTGTGGCATGTTTGAAGGCAGAAGGGAAAGAGCCAGTAGAGAGGGAGAGGTTGATGATGTGCAGGAAGGAAGGGGCGACAGTGGGAGTAATGGAGGTGAGGAGGCGGGAAGGAATGGGATCAAGGGGGCAAGTGGAAGGGTTGGAGGAGGAGAGCAGAGAGGAGATTTCCTTAAGGGAGGCAGGGGAGAAGGAGGACATGAGAGAAGGAGGGGGAGGAGGGAGAGGGGTGGGAGTGGGAAGAGAGGAGTGGGAAGCGATGTCGAGGCGGATCTTGTCTATCTTGGAGGTGAAGAAGGAGGCAAGATCCTGAGCAGAAAGGGAAGAAGGAGGGGGAGGACAGGGAGGCTTGAGGAGGGAGTCAAAGGTAGAGAACAGGCGGCGAGGGTCCCGAGAACAGGACTCAATGCGGGAGGCATAGTAGTGTTGTCTAGCAAGGGAGATAGCAGAAGTAAGGGTGGAGAGACAGAATTTGAAGTGAAGGAAGTCAGCGTGAGAATGGGATTTGCGCCAGAGTCGTTCAGCAGCACGAGTGCAAGAACGGAGGTGGCGGATACTAGGGGTGAGCCAAGGACGGGGGTTGTGGGAGAAGGCAGGGCGGGAAGAGAGAGGGGCATGGGAGTCAAGTGTGGAGGAGAGAGAGGCGTTGAGAGCAGAGACAGCGGAGTCAGGGGAGGAGGAAGAGAAGACTGTAGGAAGAAGGGGAGAGAGAGAGGAGGCAAAGTCCAGGGGATCAATAGCTTGAAGGTCACGGAAGGGGCGTAGAGAAGGGGAAGAGGAGGGGGGACAGTGGGAAATGTTGAAAGAGGCAAGGAAGTGGTCTGATATAGGATGAGGATCGAAGGAGAGATCAGCGACAGAGCAGTTTCTAGAGAGGACAAGATCAAGAGAATGGCCATTAGTATGGGTGGGGGAGTTGGTCCAAAGGTGGAGGTTGAAGGAGGAGGCTAGGGAGAGGAAGCGAGAGACTGAGGGCTGAGATGGGTCATCAACATGAATGTTGAAGTCACCAAGGATGAGAATGGGGATATCAACAGAGAGGAAGAAGGTGAGCCAAGACTCAAAGTCAGAGAGAAAGGAAGAGAAAGGACCAGGGGGGCGGTAGATGACAGCTATTAGTGTTTTTCCCACGGCAGTCTTGTGGCCACCCCTCTCCAAACATGCAGCCCCCCTTTATGGCAGGGTCACAGAGTATGTGGAGCCCACCACATTGGCAAATGTGGGCTAATGTGTTTCCATGTGCCTGCATCCCATCAATGTGACTGCAAGTGTGGGCTAATGTGTGCTCAGTGCCCACATGCCCATGACCATGTCCCATCAATTATGTTGCAGGGAAGAACACCTGCCCATGTATTAGGTTTGTCATGCTAAACCTGTGAGTAGGGCTGAGTGAGGGCTGCCTTTTTATTAGACTGTATGTGCTAAAAATGTGAGGGGGGCTGCAATGACCAACATGGACTCCAGCGAGCTATCGTCTTGTTTGTTTACACCCTCTATCAAGGTGGCCTAAAGATCAGTGAGAGTACGAGCCAAGGGAGAAAGAGCTGGTATCAGGGAGGACCAAGACTCAAGGTGTGGGGCTTGAGGGGAGTACAGTGATGACATGCTGATAAAACAGCTGTTTTACTCTGATGGAGACCCACAGAAGCTAGCAAGCCCAAGGGGGTCCCAAGGATTTAGCCAAGGGTGGTGGTATCCCCGGAGGGCAACCAAATCCATAAGGATATAGGAGGCACAGCAGCATCCAAGTCACCAGAAGGTAGGGGGGTAGCTGAATTTCATGAGGCCCAGGACCACCCAAAACTTTGAGGAGAGGAAAAAGCTAGATGCCAGGGTAAGTGGATCCATGAGAAAGTGGGAGAGGCTAGGGACAAATCTGCTAAGAGGCTTGGCATAATGCCAGTGAGATGAGTAGACCCTTAGGTCAAAATGGTAATTGGCCTGCAAACCCCCAAGAGTACCCCCCGGGTCAGGGGAAGTCAAAAGGATGTAAACCTAGACCTCCAAGGAGAAGGGACTAGTAAAGCAGCACATTCAGAGAGGCTAGGCCTCCAAGTTGCCCAGCAGGATAGAAAGCTGCAAGAGGTAGAGGTGTGCGCCAGGAACCCATAACATTTTTCATTTTCATTCTCTGAAATTTAAATCTCTTTAAATTTTTTGCTTTCCTTTTTATAAATATCAAAATTTTGTTTTTGATTTTGCTATTGTTTAAGATTTCCATTGGTTTCAATGGAAAACACATTTTTGGCTGTAACTTTTTTGTTTTTCAGTATGTTTGGATGATCCTTTTAAGCATTGTACCTCCAATGGAAGGCATTACAAGTTTCAAATTCCAGAAATAATGGATAAAGGAATTCGATTTTATAAGCAGTTAAATTATGCTATTTTGCAAAAATCTGCATACACATTCATAGCTGTAACTTCTTTTTATCCCATCTAATGTGGATGAAACTTGCCAAATGTATACCCTTTCCCATGTTTACTATCTATGCCAACGTTCAGAAGGATTGGATAAAGGATCCTGGTGGAATAAGCAATTAACTTATAAATGTATGTCTGACTGTAATAACTTTTTAGTCAAATCAGTATATGTGAAACTTATTTAGACTGTATCTCACACTTTCAGGATCATCTCTGCCAAATATCAGAAAGATGTGATAAAGGGTTCAAATTGTATTTACTTCATTTATTTATTTTATTGTATATATATGCCACCCCTCTATGCCTACGGCATCTCGGGGCTGCTTCCAACACAATATAAAAAAATACATTAAAACATTAAAATCTACAATATCATAATTAAAACCCATTTAAAACACCCACACACAAATTTAGCCCACCCTCCCCTCTCCACCTCTGAAGGCCTGGGAGAACATCCATGTCTTACAGGTCCAACAGAAGGCCAAAAGACTCAGAGCCAGCTGTGCTTCCTCTGGGAGGAAGTTCCACAGCCGGGGACCAGCCACCGAGAATGCCCTCTCCATTGTAGCCCCCCATTTTACACAAGGGACCTCCAGGAGGGCACCCCGGTAGACCAGAGGGTCCGTCCTGAGTCGTGAAGGGTGAGGTGGTCCCTGAGGTATCCAGATCCAAGACTGTGTTGGGCCTTATAGATCAAAGTCAGAACCTTGAATCTGGCTCGACAAGTTACAGGCAGCCAGTGCAGCACACGGCGCACCGGTGATATGTGCTCTCGTCGACCTGTCCCTGTTAAGAGATGGGCCACCGCATTCTGCTCTAGCTGCAACCTCTAGGCCAGCATCAGGGGAAGCCCCACGTAGAGCGCGTTACAGTAGTCCAGCCTCATGGTGATGAAGGCATCGATCAAAGTGGCCAGGTCAGGTCTGGAGATGTACGGGCACAGCCTCCACACCAGATACAGCTGGGGGAGTGCTGCCTTCGCCACCATATCCACCTGCTGATCTATATGGAGACCCGCATCCAATAACACCCCCAGACTCCGAACCTGCTGGGCCACGGAAGGGCACACCCCCTTCACAAGAGGGGGCAACACCTCCACTGCCCGGCCTACTACCATCACCTCCGTCTTATTGGAATTGAGCTTCAGTCTGCTCTGCCATAACCAACTCACGATGGCCTCCAAACATTGAGACAGCACAGAGATGGCAGGGCCTGGGTCGGCTGAAAAAGAGAGGTAAAGCTGGGTGTCATCCGCATATTGGTGGCAACGCACACCAAACCCTCTCATGATCTCCCCCAGGGGCTGCATATATATATTAAACAGTAAGGGAGACAGGATTGAACCTTGCGGAATGCCACAGTCCAGGGCCCATGGGCTAGATGTTTCTGCTCCCAGGACAACCCGCTGGGTCCTCCCCGATAGGAATGACTGGAACCAACCAAGGGTGGTCCCATCCAGACCCCCCAGGTCACGCAACCATCTCAAAAGCAGCCCATGGTCCACTGTATCAAATGCGGCCAAGAGATCTAGCAGGACCAGTAGTTTTGAACATCCTGCATCCATCTCCCGGTGTAGATCATCCACCAAGACTACCAACACCATCTCCATACCATGGCTGAGCCAAAACCCAGATTGACACGGGTCGAAAAAACTGATGCTGTCTATGTGAACCAGGAGCTGCAAGGCCACCGCCTGTTCAATAACCTTTCCTTAAAAGCGAAGGTTAGAGACGGGTCGGTAACTGGTGAGTAGGAATGGGCGAACAGAATGCAGTTCGGATGTACGGATGTTTGGTTATTCAGTTCGAAACCCGAGTTCGGGTTCAATGGTTCGGTTCAGCCAAGTTCGGTTTGACTGAACTTGGCCGAACAGTCAAAAATAGCGCTATCGAAACCGAAACTGAAACCTAATTTTTGGCCCTGAAAAGACATTTTTTCCTGCCCCCGAACTCATCCGAACACTGCCGAACTGTTTGGTCATTCGAGAGTTTGGTTCGGACGTTCGGTCAGGATTTCCGAACAGACCAAGTTTTCTCCAAACTCTGAACATCCAAACCGCATCGCCCATCCCTACTGGCGAGTGCATCCACATGTAAGGATGACTTTATATGCCTGCACAGTATATGCAGAGAATGAGTCTATACCAGGGATTCTCTTATGTGTCACTGTGGTATAATATCGGTTTGTGATGCCAATTGGCCAGCAGAAATGTCAACCAAATATCCTCATTCTATGCTGTGAATATTCCAACTTTTCTCCCCCACTTGTTACTGGGAAATTGGAAGCATCTGTTTAGGAAAGAGTGAAAAGAGATTCTCTAATGTCCTCTGTCACTGTGCTGCAGGATGCGATTGTGATGATAATTGGCCAGCCTGGATATGTAAACCATGTATCCTTATTTCTAGAATGCTATCCACAAAGTCCCAGTTATGTCCCTTCAATGCCCACGTCAGGTCCGCCCCTATTGCGACCTCGAAGCCACCACCAATTGGTCCTGTAAAGCTGGAAGCATGCAGTAATTGGCCAGCCTGGTTGTGTCTTTCAGTCTGTTGGGTTGCTCCCCATCCTCCCTCCTACAGATTCCCTCCCCCTGCGATGCCAGGTGCCTGCTTCTTACTGGCACTGCATGTGCTGCTATTTATCTGAATAATGGTCTTCAAAGGGACACCTTCAATTGATTATAAAATTGGTTCCCATTATTGAATTGTCCTGTAATTTGACAGAGATGACAGAGAAGGTACATGATAATGTTCTGCCATGTTACATGTAAACAGGATGGAATATAAAAATGTTACAGCAGGAAAAGTATTATCATGTTAATATCTTATAAAATCAGGAAACTTTATCCAAACTTTCTTAAATTTGGCAGGATTGGTGCACTAGTGAAGGGAATTAATCTTTCTTGGTCTCATGAAAATTGGATAGAATATTTTAAAAAGTGTAGCCAGGAATGCATATGGAGCTTTTCTTAAAATCACAAATCTAAATTGCTTCTACAATTGGTCCCCTTTATCCAATCTTTTCAAAATCTAGTACACACAGTACACTCCATTGGGAGTATATTATCCCCAAGTTTCATCTGAATTGAAAAAGAAACAAAAAAGATATAGCCAGATTTGTCAGTGTTTTCCTATTATTTTAAAAACAAAAATTTGTTTTCATTCTTTCATTATTATTTGACATTTTTGTTATTAAAATAATGAAAATCAAAATCAAAATTTTCATTTTCGTTATCATAATAACAAAAATGAAATGCACACCCCTAGCAAGATGAAGTTTGGGGCATGGAGGAAATCCCAGCTCAGGAAGAACAGAGGACAGTTCAAAGAATGCATGAAGGAATCCAGTACTCCAGCAGGGGTATCATGGATGGGAACCCCCCTTTACAGAGGGGCAGTGATTTATTTATTTATTTCCTTTAGTTCTTAATTTTTTCTCATAGATTTACATGCATAAATGTATGCAAATATTATATTTATATGAATTTGGAATAAATTTAATATGAAAATATGGATCAATAGGGTTTGCTATGTTATGATAGGTTTAAGTACAAGTGGCATGGTGGTGTTGTGGGAGTAGATTCTGCACATACAGTAGGGGTGTGCAATTTGCTTTCATTTTATTTAATTGCTAAAATGAGTGATGGTCTAGGGTGATGACAACTCATGAAAAGGAAGGGAAAAAAGTGTCCTTTTTCATTATCAAAATAGAAGCTAATTTTTTTTTAATCATTGCACATTCCAGTGACATTCTGCACATTCATGCCCTTTCCCAAAATGGCACTGGCAGCGATGGCACTAGTTTGGAAAAGGGCATCCAGTCTTCACATGCGTTGGACCACCCTGAGCATGCACAGACCAGCTGCCCTTTTCAGTCATGCAAGAATTTTGCAAGAATCGGCTGATTCTCGACCTGTTCTCATAAATTTCAGCGACAACCCAGTTCTCACCAAGATTTTCAAGAATTGTGAGGGCAAGTTTCAGCCATAGTATCCAGGAGACCAAGTCCCCAATACATGTCCCGCAATACAGGACAACATGACCTCTCTGATATGTACCATTCATTACATGGCTCTGTAGTCCACCCCATTAAAGATATGTTAACACTAGGGCTGAAATGAGCAGAGATTTTGCTGCTCATGAAAATACTCACAATTGTGAGCACAGGTACAAAGATCTCACTGAGATCTCGGTCCTGGTGTGATTTCTCAGTGAGCAGTTAAACAAATATGGCTTCTGGGGTGGAGTGCTCGTAAGTGTCAAAGTCCAACTGTGCACTCCCCCACCCCAACCAAACAGCCATTTGACCATGGGGGTGGGGTGGGGGCAGGGAGGAGGCAAAGCGGCCTTTGAATGCCACTTGATGGGTTGCTTGTAAGCACTCTCCAACCTCCATGCCTTTCATCGTAGAAGTTCTGAGTGGGGAGAAGTGCTTCCAAGCCCCCTGCCCTCTGCACCTGCACTCCCCTGGCTGACTCACTTCACTGGGTATTTTCAGATGTTACGAGATCATGCTCAACCACGGGGAATTCCCACATGGTGATCGTGGTCGCATCACGTCTGTTGGGGGGAACGGAAGCCACCCGACAGATGTTCACCCCCGTGAATCATGGGGGGGAATCACATTGACCACACAAATGGAGGTCCTGCCCAGACCATCTCCATTTGTATGTTCAATGTGATTCCCCCCCCCCCCGATCAGGGGGATCATCTCGTTTGTCCCCCTACCATGGCTTGGAATCAGCGGTGAGATTCTGGGCCGTGGTCAATGCGGGCGGGCGCTGCGGCCGCATTGTCCGCGGCGCCTGCCTGTCTCCCAAGAGGGCAGGCAGCCTCGGGAGTGTGGGGGGGGGGGGCGGGGCTGTGCGGCTGCATGTTGAGCCGCGCGGCCCCTCCCCGATTCCTGCCGGGATCAGCCGGTACGTCTGTTGGACATCTCGGCGGGGGATCAATGGGTGATTTCATGACGGGGCCAATACAGGCCCCGTCACGTCTGAAAATACCCACTGCCTGGCTGGGGTTCCTACTGTCCTGTTGCTTCTGCATGCTGCCTGCCCACCAGCTGCATAGCTGAGCCTTGGGACTTCCCCGCTTAGCTTTTTCTGAGTGGGATGGGGAACAGGAAGGCCTCTTCCCACCTGTGTGCAACCTTCTAATGGGTCCCCTTTCCCAGGCGGACGAAATCAGAGGTGCGCACAAAACTCATGCAATTAGTTCTAGAATTTTGTTGTTGTGATGCTTCTTCTGTACCCCTCCACCCAATTCAGCAGCAACATCTGCCCTGAAATTATTGCAATAATGCTGCAAGGGTGTATGCCCCAAATTTGAATGCTGGGAAATTTGGACACCAGCAGTTCATTATGATGGTCAAAACCAGTCCAGTCTAGATTAGAATAACTAAATAAAGTAAAACAATAACAAATCTCTGGTATCTTTCCAACAAGTATAAGCTTTAACCAGATATAACCAACCTGATTCCCTAATGGATTTTTGTTTAGTTTTGGTTGTTTGGGTTTTTTAATCCTTAAGTTCCCAAGGGGCCTAGATATCAGTAGCTGTCAAATTCGAAAGGAAGTGCATTTATCAATAAACAAACATGGCTCTGCAAGATGCCCACCAACTGAGAACAGTTCTGAGGGAAGGAAAAGGACTGAATCTACACAAATGACCTTTGCCACCAGTAATAGGCAACTTGGAAACCTCTCTCCTCTCATGATAACAAAAGCTTCACCCAAAAAAAAAAAAAAAAAGAAGAACTGGAACAGGTCCATGTTTCAGGAATGTGCAGATATAAAGAGCTGGTTATCGTCTCTTTTTCTTCTGCTGTGTGTAGGACCAAAATATTTGCCATCCATGACGTGATGGAACGTATAGATTACAGCAAAGTGCACAGCACAAGAGCTCCTCTCTGCCCGAAAAAGCCTGTCCATTTAGCCACATTCTCTAAGTCTGAATTAAGCCATTCATTACCAGCCCAGAGATACTCCATTCTTTTGGCATTAATTACATTATTAGATGATTGTATGAGATATTATTATTATTCTGTCTTGCTGCATGACATGGCTTAGATTCCTAGGCCATAACAGATAGGATAGTCATAGATTTTTGTTCTAAATTATCATCCAACATTTGGCTGAATAGCACATGAGATAATGAACTGCATATGCCAACAGAGTATTCATTTTTCACAAATGTATCCCAAACAATTGACAGAGTCTTCCAGGAAATCTTTTCACAGCTTGATGTCAGCAGGGTGTAACAAAAACTCAGGATCTGTAAAAGCAGTTTGTTGAAACATGGCCTATGTTTTGTTTGTGTGGATGTGGATACCATTTTAAGATGCTATTGTTAGCAAATATATGTTTCAGTTAAGACATCAGTCAGATTATTTAAGAAATTTATTAAAAAACCTCTCCAGAAATGGCTTATGCAAATTTTAAAATGTATTTTACGATTCCTCATGTTATAGCATTTAAGTCTGCAATACAGTTAGGAATTCAGTGTTAATATTTATCTTCTGGGGGGAAAAGAAACATTGAACAGAGTTAAATAACACAATCAGAGAAATAAACGACAGCAATAAGAAAAATTATTAGGCATAAACAAAAGAAGGGTTTGTCCATATGTAGAGATTGGCAAAAACATAGGGTGTACATTTATTGCATGACCATTGGCCTTAGCAGACATATAAACCAAACATAACAAACAAAATGACAACATGACAACATAGTGCCAGAAACAGCTCTGCAGGAAAGATAGCAATTACAAGAGTCTACAAGAGTCACGGCTTAAAGCAATGCCCAATAAGGTTTGCCCTATATACTAGTGGTATGATCACCCAACCAGACAGCTCTGATTTTCACTGTCTGGGCCAAATATTTGGCCACAGACATTGCCATCTGTCTGTCACAATGAGGGCTGAAACTCAATTTCAACTTTTTCTCAGTTATCATCTTGTTTAAAATAATAAATGATAACCAAGAAAATTGCTGTCTCCCAACAATTCTTGGTAGAGAATCTTTTCTTGAATTACTATTTACCATTTTCAGGATTGTCATTTACTGTTGGATTGCTGCTTACCAAGTTATCGTTTACTGGGGTTTTGGTTACCATTTACTGGGTTCTTGTTTACCAGGTTGCCTGTTAGCCAAATTGAATAACCAATAAACACTGTAACCAATAAACCAATAGCCAATAAACATGGTATCTTACTCTTTGTAAAGCACCATGTAAATTGCTGGTGCTATAACAATAATAATAATAATAATAATAATAATAATAAACCAAAAATTAAATAACCAATAAACATGGTAATAAACCAATAAACCATTAACCAATAAACAATAACTAATAAAAACCAATGAACAATAACAAAAAAAACAATAACCAATAAACCAATAAATATGGTAATAACCAATAAACACAGTAAACTATAAACCAATAACCAATAAACACGATAAATGACAAATCACAATAACCGGTAAACATGGCACATGGTAAATCGCAATACCAATACAACCGATAAACAGCAAAAACTCACGGTAACCAGTAAACACAGTAAATGATAAACAGCAAACACAGTAACCAATAAATTGAGTTTTGTCTGAGATCTCAATTGGGGCTCGAAAAAGCTGCAAAATCTCAGCAGCAATTCTTGATTTCTGCAAAATTATCACGAGAATCAAACTGATTTTCGTTTTAACACTTGTCACAATCTCCCAGCCAAAATCAGAAATACTCCCTCCCCCACAGGTCTTCCAGGCAAGGACGTCAGCAGGGTGAATAAGTTCATTCTTAGTTGCACATATAGTCTGCAGTAAGCAAAACATGCTGCACAGATTCAGCCTCTCTCGAAACAATACCATTCAAGAAAAGGGATTGCTCTATAACACCCCTCGCACCACAGTAGGAAGAGCATTCATACAAGCTCGAAAGAATAACTCCCTTTGATTAGTAACATAACAGTAAGATCTGCTAGGTATGAGGCAGCTGAATCCTTTGGTGGTAGAATAGAGGAGTATAAAGGAAGAAACAAGACTGCATTTATTTTTGGCAGGTCTTCCTGACATTCCAAATCAGATAGCCTTAGCTTTAATTCAAATTTAGCCTGGAGGTAATCCTGGGCAGACAAGTGCAGGAGAGAAAAGCCTATACAATTCACCCTGTGCTGAACCTCAGTCATCCAGCGGCTGGGTTTATCATCACTTACCGGGCTATCAAGCCAGATGGGGACAAAAAATCAAACATAACCAAAATTTAATGGCTCTCTACACCAAGGAGGATATTGATAGTCTGCCAGATTTTAACCTCAGGGCAACATTAAGAGTCCCTGCAGGTATTGTTCTACCTCAATCTCCCTACCTTTCCTTATGACCCAAAGATGGGCCCATATAAAAGGTGGGCAAGTGATTTGGCTGTGAAAACACAAATGGTCGGCAGTATCAAATTACCACCCCTTGATCTAGAAAAATGGAGTATAGCTGTGGCACTTTTATTTGCCTACTCAATTTTTATTTTTTTAATTTATTTAAAAGATTTTCTATCCCGCCCCTCCTGCCATAGGCAGCTCAGGGTGGCTTACAAATACTAAAAACATAATGAAAACAACATAAAAGGAGGAAAAACAGCTCCCCCCCCACACACCCTTACCCATCTCTCCCGCCAAACACCTGGTGGAACAGCCAAGTCTTACAACTTCTCCAGAAGGAGGGAAGATCCAGGGCCAGCTGGGCCCCAGCCAGAAGGTAGTACCACAGCCATGCCGTGGCCACCGAGAATGCCCTCCCCTGCGTGGCCCCCCAAAGAACTCAGGGGACCTCGAGCACGGCACCTCCAGATGACCGCAGGGACCCAGGGAGTGAGGCGATCTCACAGATAGGTAGGGCCCAAGCTGTTTAGGACTTTATAGGCCAAAACCAACACCTTGAATCAGGCCCAGAAAACCACCGGCAGCCAGTGCAGATTACGGAGCACTGGTGTAATATGCTCCCGGCAGCCCAGACCCACTAAGAGATGGGCCGCCGCATTCTGTACCAGCTGCAGTTTCCAAGACATCACCATTGATGTCTTGGAAACTGATTAGACTACTGTAAACCCACATAGAGTGCGTTACAGTAGTCTAATCTAGAGGTGATGAAAGCATGGATGACAGTGGCCAGGTCAGAGTCCGAAACAAACGGCCGAAGCCATTGCACCAGATGTAATTGGCGAAAAGCACTCCTCGCTAGAGCCGCCACCTGGAGATTCAGGAGGAGCTGCACATTGAGGAGCACCCACAGACTCTGTACCTGGGAGGCCAATGGAGGGCAGACCCCCATCAATAATGGGGGCCACCAATTCCATCACCTTACCCACTAACATCACCTCTGTTTTGTCAGGATTCAGCCTCAGTCGATTAGTCCTCATCCAATCTCCCACAGCCACCAAACACCGAGTAAGTACCGAGACTGTCGGGCCTGGGTCTGTTGAAAAAGAGAGGTACAGCTGGGTGTCATCAGCATATTGATGACACTGCACACCGAACCCCCTCACATTGCCAAGCAGCTGCATATATACGTTGAACAGGAGAGGGGCAAAATAGAACCCTGTGGGACTCCACACAAGAGGTCTCGGTATGATGAAAAATAATACCTGAGCACCACCTGGTGGGTTCTTTTGGTCAGGAGAGAGCGGAACCATTCAAGAACAGTCCTGCCCATCCCTACACAGTTCCTCAGGCACATCACCAACAACTGATGCCAAGATATCTAAATGAACTGACCTGCTCAATTTAATTTCTGTTCAGTCCACACCTATATGGTAGAGGTGTGCACCAGGGACCCATGTCATTATTCATTTTTGTTAATAATGAAATTTAATTTTTGTTATCAGTGTCGTTATTTGTATCGATATTTTAAGAAACCAAAAATTTTGGGTTTGGTTGCATATCCGTTTTCATCAGCTTATGTGTGTGTGTATGTAGTAAAAGTACCAGTGGCAGAAGTGTTAACAGACTGCATCTCATCATAGTCCACACATACACACTCAGAGCCCTCCACACACTGCCAAAACCAGAAATGAAGCCAAAAACAGAAACAAAAACAAAACCAACATTTTTGGTTTCATGCTATACCAATAATGACATCGATAACAAAAAACAAAATTTCATTATTGATTTTGCTATCATTTTCATTTTCATTATTGTAATAACAAAAATGAAAAATTCATTTTTGTTATCGAAATAACAAAAACGAAATGCACACCCCTACTATACTGAAGTTGTCGCTTGCAAGAAACGATAATTTTAGTCTTACCATAATTAACAGTTAATATTTCTCTGTGGCAATAATATGCAAAACCCCTGAGAGTTCATTTCATTCACACCAAAGTTTGGGACATTAAGGCCGCAACATCAGCATAAGTAAGCAAGCCAGCTGTTTAGTTCCGAGTCTAGGAGGATGATTCTCATCAGACAGAATGGCTGGGATATTGAAATTAAACAAAGGGCCCAAAATACACCCCCCGAAGTTATCTTAACCTGATCTGATAGATAGCCCCTAAAATCCAATCTGACTTGACTTGCACAACTGTGTCTCTGTAGAGTGAGCGCATAAGAAAAAGTAAACGTCTATCAATACTGGTAGCTGCTAGTTTGTGCCATAGCCTCTCTCAGGGAATAAGGTCAAATGCATACTTCAGGTCTGCAAAAGCCACATAAAGCTTTCTATTTTTAGTCATGTACTTATCAATCAGGTGAGACAAAACAAAATAGTGGTCCACCATAGACCGGTGCTTCCTAAAGTCTGCCTGTTCATCATGGAGCACTTTTGCTTCAGTTAACCAATCCTCCATCTTTCTTAACAGATGTTTGACGTATAACTTCACCTGGAAGCTCGCCTGGCCCCAAGTCTCTTGATATTCCGACAGAAGTGTAAAACCTGGCTGTTCGCACAGGCCTTTGGGGAGGGGGGGAGGGTTTAGTGGGTTTTGTCTTCCCTCCCCTATTGATTTTTGTATCCCGGGCCCTGCTCTTAATATTTTAATATTTGATATTGTATTTTTATATGTTTTAAACTGTTTTATACTGTTTTTATTGTTGGAAGCCTCCCCGAGCTGTATTCAGGAGGGGCGGGGTATAAATTCAATAAATAAATAAATAAATAAATAAACTTCCCAATTAAGTTTAGAAGGCTGATGGGCCTGTAATTGCTAGGAAGGGTTCTAAGGCCCTTCGTTTAGATAGGGACTAGAGTGGCCATATTCCAGGCCTTCTGGCAGAAATATAATTAATATTAGAATTAGGTGAATAATCTTTCTCAAATCATTTAATACTGCACTTTTGCTGAAGATTATTCCATGGGATAGCCCACTCTCCACTTACGCGCTGAATGCTCATAAATTATTTGCTCAGCTACAGCTCTATAAGGATAAATTGCATATATTAACACTTCATTCCTTAAATAAATTAATATTTATTGAATTATTTATTTAGACTTATCCTCCGTCCTTCCCACAAAGTCTCAGGGCATCTCACAATCAAACAACAATAATAAAATTTAAGCAATAAAACCTCCCAGCCTCCCCATAAAGCTTCCACCATTTCCACAGCCCTACCCGCAAATCCATCCAACCCCTATTCATCCATCCAACCTGCAAATCCATCCAACTCCGAACTTCTGAACAAAGTTCGGAAATTCAAACCGCATTTAACTAAATGGAATATTATGTTTTAGGGATGAGCGAACAGAGCCAAGTTCGGAAATTTGGTTCGGTTCAAAAATCGAGTTTGGTTCGGAAGTTCGGTTCGGTCGACTGAACTAGTCGAGTTCAGTCCGAACTTCCGAACCGTGTTCGCCCATCTCTACCAGCCATAAGCCTTTGCAAATAAAGAAGTTTGACACCACGTCTGGGAGATGCTTGACACCACGTCTGGTGCACACATTGGGCCTAAAAAGGGAAAGTTAGAGACAGGCTGATAGCTGGCTCTATGGAATCAGCATCCAAAGGTGGTTTCTTAGGGCCTTTTCATACGGACATAGTAATCTATGATAGAATCAGAGCTTATTATCTAGTATTCACAAACTCCTGTTTGTTCAGACATACATAATGCTAGATAACATTAATCCTTGATAGTCCATGTGAACACAACCTGGTTGTTAATCAGGGTTTACAGTCTCCTGGATGATTTTATAATCCTGTGGTGCTATGCGGATGAGCTCAGTGCGATGTACAGGCAGGTGAGGGATCTGGACCCTCCTCTTCCTGACCGCCCCCCCCCTTAAACAGCCCAGTTAATTCCCTTCCACTCCCCTCTTCAGAAAATTGGGGAAGACCCTGCAAGATACAGCCCCCCCAGACCAAGGTCCCTCCCCTGGCAAGTGCGCTCTGCCCCTCTGCACCTTGGTGACCCGCTCCTCTATTCAGCTGGATGTGCACATCTTTTTAAAAAATCTCTCTGTGATGGCCCCGCTTTGATCTCTTTGGAGTTTAATTAAGAAAGGTCTCTCCATCCCAGTAACTATTTTCCCATCACACTGCCAAGACCCTAATTAATCCAATCTCGCTTTATTTGGCAGGACATCTTTCATACAAAGCATCAGTGCACCATACCAGACAACCAGCCAGATGGGAAAGGGTTTATTTCATTTTGCTAGGGGGGGAGGGGGGACAAAATTAAGTGGCCTTGGATTTGAGGAAGCTGGAGGCTTATCCTAAATGCAAAAGGGGTGGGGGCTCCGGGAATCATCCAAAGCAGCAGGGAGGAGGAGGAGGAGGAGGAGGAGCATGGGGGTGATAGCCCACTACCGAGAAGATGGGAACAGAGGGGCTTGACACAACGGGCTGGGGCTATAGGCAGAGCTCCGAGTCCTTAGGGTTAATGATAGCAGGCACATTACCTTTACAGCTATGTCTGTGCACCTGCTCTGCTCTTGGAACTGAGATTCCATTCCTTGCTGCTGAATGGAGGGTTAGAGATTCGGGGGTGTCAGTAGGGAACTTCCCCCAGTGCGCACTGTATAGCCGAATTACTGGAGTTTAGGAAGCGCTGCCCATGGGGACAACCCTCTCTCTGGGTGGATGCTGCTGATGGAGGAGGTCTTAACAACATGGTTGAAACTGGGCACCCATTTAGAAGAAGGAGCTCTGCAAAGATTAGGATGACCTGGCTGAATTTTAGCCCCAAACAAGAGTGGGCTGTGCATTGGCCCTAGCACTTCTCCCTGCTGTTATTGGGTCTCTGCCAGACAGCAGTAAACATCCCTCCCAACACAGCTCTGGAACAATGTACAGGCGGGCGGTTGGAGGATCTGAACCATCATCTTCATGATCACCCCCCTTAAGCAGCCCTATTAATTCCCCCCCAACTCACTGTCAGCCCCCTCCATTCCTCCCACTCTCCTGTCAGGTCTATGTACCATAGAGCAAGAAATACCTAGAGCAGCGGTCAGGTCTTTACGCAGGACTCTGTGGCTTTAATCTAGGATTCGTTGACTAGTTGTTCACACGAACACTATCCAGGATTAATTTGACAGCCAGATATCATAAACCCTAGCAATCGAGGGTTTATATATACCAATGTTTTCCCTAATCCTTGATGATAAACTCGGATTTGTGGGATTCAGATGGACAGCTAACATAGGAATTAAGGCTTTAATTCCTATTTAGATGTCTTTGTGAAAAAGCAGGGGCTGGACCACCAGAGATTGAAGAGCATCTGACACCCTCCCTTCCCTTAGGGAGGTGTTGACAACCTCAGCCAACAATGGCGTCAACTTCTTCCAGCTGGCTTTCCCCAGCCAGGACAGGCAAAGATCTAATTCAAAACTGGATGTCCTCAGCACTCCAAGCACTTCCCTCTCATTGAAGGGTGATACCAACTGAAACTGATCCAAATCAACAGGACAGGACTGAGCTTCCATAACTCCAAACTCTGCCCCTGCAGTTGAAATGGCAGCACCCAAATCATGGTAAATATGAGCAATTATGTCTGCAAAATAATTAATAAAAATGTTTCCGCAGGCATTAGATCACTTCATTTTCTGGAGGTGACAGGCTGGATTAACCAGGCAGCTCACCACCCAGAACAGTTCCGCCGGACAAAACTTTGCAGATGCTATGATAGCGGAGAAGAAAGCTTTCTTTGCCACCATCGTAGCCATGGCATAGTCTTTCAAAAACTATCTATACCTCAATTGGTCGACTTCAACACAAATTGAGTGCTGCCTGTGCTCTAACTGCCTATCCTCCCATTTCAACCACCTCAGGTCCTCTGTATACCAGGGGGACCTGTGATGACAATGTGGTGGGAGTGGACACCCATGTGCTACTGTGTCAATGGCCTTGGTCAAAATGTCATTTCACAAAGTGACCAAACCATTGAGAGCAGTCATCAAGGTCAGTGGGTAAATCCCCCAGAGAGTTCTAAAAACCAATTGGATTCATCATTCTCCAGGAGTGGACCAACCTAGCCAGTCCACCACCCCAACGAGGGCATAGGAGTGCCTGGATCTGGGCCTTTGGGAGGTAATGATCCAACCATGACAACGGCATTATAGAAACATCCTCAATAATCAGAACCTCTGTTTCCAGGCTGGTGAAAAATATCAAAAGCAATGTGTGTTCTGCCACATGTGTCAAGCCTGATATTATTTGAGGTAGGCCCATGGTTGTTATGGTGACCATGAACGCCTACTCTGCCCCTAAAAGGCTGGACTCAGCGTATATGTTGAAATCACCCAAGACAATAAGTCTAGGTGATCTCAGCACCACCTCTGAGACCAGCTCAGAGCAGTCATAGAATCAACTGTGCAGCAGGGTGTAGTGGTCGGTACACCAAGAGGATCCCTAAACTATCTCCAGCCAAATCCAACACAAGGTCGACACACTCTATATCGAATGAGTTAGGCACCAGATACCTCTGAAAGGCCAAGGTGTCTTTACAGTCCATGGCCATTCACACACACAGCCCGTCCTACAAGCCTCGACTGATGCTGCACCAAGTACCTGGCCGGCACCATCTGGAACAATACTGGTCCAGATGCCTCATCCAGCCAAGTCTCCTTAATGCATATGAGGTCAACAGCCTCATCCTAAACCAAATAATGGATGACAGATGTTTTATAAGCCACCAACCTCATATTAAGTGTCAGATCGGGGGCCCTACTGGCCTCAGCTCTCAAATATCCCGAGATGGAGAGGGGGGGAGGGGGACATGGGAACTGAACCAGGTGTCTCTCCTAAAAGCACATATGGTCTAACCTCCCCCCGATCATACCTCCCCATGCCCAACATGACCCAACATGACTCGAATAACATGACCTGAATAGACAATTCATCCTGCCCAAGAATGACCACTCTCAAGAGGCCAGTTGCCAGGAAGGAGCTCCTGAGCCCAGACACAGGCAGGCAGGTAGGCGAGGAAACCCCTACCCTCTTCGTCCCCAACCAATACCTCATATCCCACCCTCTGTATTACAATAAGGTGTAAAAAAAATAATTGTTTCCATAAGTTTCCAATATTCTTTAAACAATAATAGGTAGTTATGGTAATAGAATAGAAAACTCCTCATCCAGACAGCTGTGAAATTTAGACAAACAGCATGACAAGCCTCTGAATAAGAGGTTTCTACTATAGATTTGTGAACAATACAGATTTTTTTAAAATATCAACAAGACTTTCAGAGATGGAGAAATTTTATCTGAAATTATTGCTAGATTAGGTCATAGTGGGCATTTTTACACACACCTTAAAGTGCTGGTCTTTCAATCTTCTGGGTTTACAAGTCTACAAGAAAGTTCCAGAACCAGATGCATTCTTCACGCACACACTGCCCTGAGGCAGACTAAAGTAGCCACAGCTGTAGGCGTGAGGGCCTGCCATGGAAACCACAGCTGCCTGGAGCAAAGCACTTTACCAGGAGAACCTTTTACACACAAAAGTTCTGGGAGAAGTTCTATGCAGAAGTTCAAAGAGCTAAATGTTTAAGATCTGGGTGAGTGATTTAGACACACAGAAAGTTCAGGATGTAACAGCAAACATGCAAGAGAAATGTGTGTGTAAAAACACCCTTTGATTCACCTACTTGAGTCTTGCAGAATTTTCCACTGAAACTCTGTCTATCCTTTGGTCTCCTGTGAAATGTCTAGAAAATCTAGTTGTTACTAAAAACCCTTGAACTCATAGATGTGAGGGAGGTGCTTGGGGTGATGAGGGCAACCAGTTGTGAATTAGATCCTTGCTCGTCCTGGCTGGTGAAAGCTAGCTGGGAGACATAGTGGCTGTTGTTGGCTGGGGTTGTCATGTGCCTCCCAAAGGGGCAGGGGGAAGGTGTCAGATCCTCTTAAAACAGCAGTGGTCCAGGCCCTCCTTAAGAAACCATCATTAGATGCCAATTTCCCAGTCAACTATCAGCCTGTCTCTAATCTTCCCTTTTTAGGGAAGGTTATTGAACAGGGTGTCTGCCCGGCAGCTCAAGGCTCATCTCGATGCTATTGGATTCCTGGACCCATTGCAGTCAGGTTTTCATCCTGGGTATGGCACGGAGACTGCACTTGTGGCTTTGGTCAATGATCTAAGGGGAATTCTACCTTGTTGATCTTGTTACAACTTTCTGCAGCCTTTGAAGCAGTTGGTCATGAGGTGTTGTTGACAGGGCTGTGGGACCTGATGGGAGTGCGTGGGACCACTCTTGAGTGGATCCACTCATTCCTATCAGGGAGGTTCCAGCAGGTGGTGATGGGCGATTGCTTGTCATCTCCTCGGGACCTCTCCTGTGGTGACCCGCAGAGTTCTGTTCTGTCTCCTCTCTTGTTCAATGTGTATCTGAGGTTGCTGGGCAAGGTCATTTGGCGGCTTGGGGTGAGATGTCATCAGTATGCTGATGACATTCAGTTCTACCCCTCTTTTTCATCCAACCCAGGTTCCACAGTCTCGGTGCTTACTCATTGGTCTCAATCCCATGCTCTGTGGATCCCTGTGCAAGCTGCACATGTGCACATATGCACAGTTTTATCATGGCACAATGTGCCAGCAATATCGATGTGTGTGTGTCCCACGCGGCTGCCCATGCACACAGTTCTGCATGGGATCCACAGAGCATGGGATCAGGGCCGATATCTGGCTGCTGTTGGGGACTGGATGAGGTGATTGAAGCTGAATCCTGACAAGACTGAAGCAGTGATGGTTGGTCGGTCTTGTGACGTGGAGGGGATTGGGATGCCTGTTATTAATGGGGTCCATTCCCATCTGGTCAATCAGGTTAGCAGACTTGGTGTGGTTTTGTATCCCTTGCTTTGCTTGTAATAGGGATGGGTGAATGTGGTTCGGAAGTTCGGAGTTTGAAACGAACTCGGTCTGTTCGGTTGACCAAACCGAATTTCTGAACCAAACTTGAATTTCAAACTGAAACGAACCGAATTTCCGAACTCTGTTCTGTTCTCCCATCCCTAGTGGCAACACAGACCAAAAAACCTGGTTTTGAATAGCTGAACTTGGTTCGGAAGTTCGGAATTCGACCGAACTTGGTCTGTTTGGTCGACCGAACCGAACTTCCGAACTGAGCTCGAATTTCAAACTGAACCGAACCAAACTGAACTTCCGAACTCGAATTTCAAACCAAACCAAACCAAACTGAATTACCGAGCTCCATTCTGTTTGCCCATCCCTAGCTTGGAATACCAGGTGGCAATGGTGGTCAGGAGTATTTTTCACCACCTCTATCTAGCTAGGAGGCTGCAACCTTTTATTTATTTTATTTTTATTTATTTTATAAATTTGTACCCCGCCCCTCCTGCGAACAGCCTGGGGTGGCTTCCAACAATAAAAACAATACAATAAAATACAATTTAAAATCAACAATAACAATATAAATTACTAAAACAGGGCTCCAAGCCTTCATAATACATAAATAGATAATAAATAATAAATCAGGTGGGGGAGCTAAAAAATCCCCCCTT
>QEPC01015431.1:558371-569939 GCA_003113815.1 Sphenodon punctatus | reverse complement strand
ATCAACACCAAAACCTTGAACCTGGCTCGGCATGCTATCGGCAACCAGTGAAGAGCTCGGAGCACAGGTGTAATATGCTCCTGATGGCCCGTCCCCGTAAGGAGATGAGCTGCCACATTCTGCACTAGCTGCAGCCTCCAAACCAGGAACAAGAGAAGCGCGTTGCAGTAGTCCAGCCTCGAGGTGATGAAAGCATGGATGAGGGAGGCCAGGTTCGGGTCAGAGACGAACGGACGCAGCCTACGCACCAGATACAACTGGCGGAAGGCAGCCTTAGCAACTGCCTCCACCTGCCGCTCCAGGTGAGGGTCTGCGTCCAGTATCACCCCCAGACTCCAGACCTGCTGAGCTATAGGAGGGTGAACCTCCCCAACCAGGGGGGCCACTACCTCCCTCGCTCTCCCCACCAACATCACCTCTGTCTTATCGGGGTTGAGTTTCAGTCTGCTCTGCTGCATCCATTCCGCCACGGCCTCCAAACATTGGGATAGCAATGAGACGGCAGGGTCTGGGTCAGTTGAAAAAGAGAGGTACAGCTGAGTATCATCAGCATACTGGTGACACCGCACCCTGAACCCTCTCATGACCTCACCCAAGGGCTACATATATACATTAAATAATAACGGAGACAGAATTGAACCCTGCGGAACGCCGCATGATAAGGCGTGGGGGCGCGATGTCTCATCACCCAACACCACCCGCTGGCTTCTCCCCGAGAGGAATGAATGGAACCATTCAAGAACAGTCCCATCCAGACCCCCCAGGTCACACAGCCATCTCAATAGCAGCCCATGGTCCATGGTATCAAAGGCGTCTGAGAGATCTAACAGGATGAGAAATTCTTTCTGATTCAGATCTGGCCACTGTCATCCATACTTTCATCACCTCGAGGCAAGATTACTGCAGTGTGCTCTACATGGGGGTGCCTTTGATGACTGTTTGGAAGTTGCAGCTTGTGCAGAATGCGGCACCTCACTTGTTTTCAGGGAAGAGGTGCCAGGAGCACATCACACTAGTGCTCCAAAGTCTGCACTGGCTACCTAGAGATTTCTGGGCAAAATTAAAGGTACTGTTTTTGACTTTTAAAGCTCTAAATGGTCTGGGTCCCATATATATGAAAGACGGCCTATTCAGCCATATTCCATTGCTGCTCCTATGGTTGACTGGGAGTGCCCTCTTGCAGGATACATCTGTTACCTTTGTCATGGGGTGGGGTGCACAGAAGGGCATTCTTGGTTTCTGCCCCAGTTTTGTGGAACTCCCTTCCCTAGGAGGTTCACCTGAGCTCAACCCGAAGCATCTGCCGGAGGCAGCGTAAAACATTTTTATCTGAAAAAGCATTTGGCGGGTGGGAATGGGGGTTGATTTGGTTTGTGTGTAGAGTTGGGGGTGGGAGTTCTGAGGGGTGGGTGGAACTTTTTATTGTTTTATTTTTATTATCATTGTTTTATGATTTGTGAGCCACCCTGTGCCTCTATGGCAAGGGTGGTGTATAAATCTGAATAAATAAATTAAATTAAATTGTCAGGTGTAGAATTTAGGAGTTCTGTTTAAGAATACAAAAGTTTTCTAAGTCCTCTCTTTCTATTTTCACATCCATGGAAGTTCAATCAGAAATATGGGGGACAATCCAGCACTCCACATACACCGCCTTCAGGCACCATGCACAGGTCATAACGTACATGCTAATGTGTGCATGCATGCCATGTGCACAGCACAGACCCAGGGGACTGTGCTGCACACGTGCCACATGGGCACACCTGATCGTGCACGTTATGACCTGTGCACAGTGACTGCGGATGACGTACATGGGCTGCTGGATTGTCGCCATAGGCTTTACTATAAATACACCCCATAAAATACACACTTGATCAAGAGCATTGTGTTTGAAAATTGTAGAAACTTGACCTCACATTTTAATGAAAGATTCCACATCAGAAGTTAACATGGAGTGACCTTGGCCCACTGTGGCTTCTTTAACCCGCTGTAGCCAGGGTCCCAACATTGCAGGTGATGCCAGATGCTGGCCTGGGATTACCCTGGGATGTGTTGGCGGCTAGTCCAGGCTGTGACCTCGTCAATTCTCCGAGGTCACAGCCCGAGCTAAGGCCAGCCCAACTGGGCCACACCGAGCCAAAGTAGGACACAGCCGGTGAGCTCACCTATTGTGCCCCGGCATACCATGGCTGTCAATCATGGTGGGGGCAAGGTACTAGAAGCACTGCACAGGCAGGGCTGGCCACCCACACGTTTGTTGCGCTCCTGACCCTACCTGAGCCATGAGGCTGGTGGGACGGCTCTCCAGCCATGGGCACATCAGTTCAGTGCCTCAAACTGACCTGGGCCATGTTGTCTTGATTTTCCGCTCCGGGGCTTCCCAGGAAGTAGTCCTGTCAGCCGCACATTTGTTTTTACCCATGGTTTCACTATATGTCACCTTTATTGAATTCGATTATACATAATAATCAAAGGTGTCAGCTACACGAGAGTGGCCAGCCCCACTCCAACCATCATCCCCCGACCTTCCCACTATCCCATCCCCAGCTGTGATATGGCCACATGGGAATGGCAACAGCACCCACCATGTAAATCTCCGCTGCGGACCTTGTCATGGAGTAGGTCAGACAGGAACCAGGCCCACAAGTGGCTGCACAATTTGGGCAGCCTTATATTATAGATTTGGGAAAGGCTGCCATGCCCTGTGTCCTCAACCTTTCTTGAAAGATACAAATCATAACAGCCGGCTGCCCGCCCCAAGATGGGGTGAATATCTGGTGGCTGCCAAGCACATGACCCACTGCAGCTCATGGCAATGGTGCACAAGTTGGGTGTAAGGCTGGCCAAATCATGGTAATGTCTCTTTTGGCTGTACCCAATGAGGACATATAGATAGCAAGGAGTATGGCCATGAAGATCCTTGAAGGTGAAGACAAGGAGTTTGTGCTGGGTAAAAGGGGAAGCTAGTCGAGGGATGAGAGGTGATAAGGGATTGAAGATGATCAAAATGGTAGGCAATGTGGTTGATCTTAGCAGTGGAGTATTGAACAGATATAAGATCAAAGACTAGAGCTTTGGAAATAGAAATATTGTCCTTGTGACATTTTCTAGATACGATATAGTAACTTCTGCAGTAGGCAAATTCGAGTGTTTCATGGTCAAAGTACAGCCTGAGCCATTAGGTCCATTGGGCTTGCATGATTAAGGTATGCCAGTTTTTATAGCCCTTGGTACATGAAGGAATGATGGGGCTAGAATTTGCCTTCCCAACCCAATGCATCAGGTACTCATTTATATCTGGGTGAACTGAAGGAAAGAATCCATTATGAAACTAAGTGAGAATTGAATCAACAACCTACAAGGATATAGTTGAGTACATGAACCACCACACTTCTCATTTTTAATGGAGCTGTCAAGATATAAAACACCTGCTGTCTTACTATAGCTAGTGTCAGAGTGTAGCAAACAAAGTAGAAAGCTACTTTAATAAAAAGTTCATTAATAAAATTTATTTTTACCTCTGTTCACATTCCTACCAAATTAAAGGCTCTTCAGCTTTATTTGAAGGTATTAACTCTCCCGAATGGGAAAGAACACCAGTGAAGAGGCATAGAAGTGCCCATCTCATCATCATTTTTTCTTGGCCTCCTTTATCCTGAGGTTGAAAATGGTGGTGGTCCAAGAGCAACAGGGGACTAGCCTTGGCCACTCGCTCAATTCATGTGGTGCAGAATCTAGACACCAAGAGCTTGGTAGTAGGGGAGAGCAGCCAATTCTTTTAACCACAGTATTGTGCAGCTTCCTATGTGTAGTAAATATTTTATTTGGTGCTAGGGAGCATTTTTCTTAGCGTGGCAGAGGAAGGTGTTAAATCTGGAATTAGCATAGTTTCTTTTGATATTTCTTAAACTATCTCAGAACACTTTTTTAATAAGAAAGGCATGATGAAGCGCTATATGACAGACTGGCTAACGTTCTCAAGGTCAGGTTATTTACTGCTAAATGAAATGAATTTTATATATTATGAAATTTTAATAGCAATCTATTGTTGTTCTTCTTGATGTCTGAGGGTAGACATTATTAAAAACAGGTGCTCTTTTTCTGAGTGAACTTAAATAGCAAAACCCCACATATCAAGGAAAATATTGTTAGAAATCTTCATATTTTAAGAGATTTGCCAGCTTCAGAATACCCCCCTACTAAGCAGTGTTTACCTAAGGTTACCACGAGGGATTGGTCAGTCCATAGACATTTGAAATTTAATTTGGGGCTGGCCATAGTCTGGTGACTCTGACCAGACTGTGGCCTTTACACTTGTTGCAATGTGATGACCTTAGCATTAAAATTTCATTACATAGAGTTGCCAAAGAGAAGATTATATATTTCAGAGACTCTTCTTCCGTTCATCTGAAGTTGGGGAGACATAGCAGCACCATATTATACCTTTATAAAGTAGTCCATCAAGAAGTGCTATGCTCTGGGTTTCCATCCCAAGAGCACCAACAGAATACCTAAAACATCCCACTTGCTTTTGAAGTGGACCCAACATTTTTGAGCTGAAGCATAATGCTGCTGTGGTACAAGTGCCATTAATTTGTTGTCCTGTTGTGCTTAATTTGTTGTTTTAAAATAAAGAAACTCTGAGAGTAAAGCCTGTCCCTGAAGTCCCATACCTACACCCACCCACCCACCCCAATACATGGGAGTATGTTGAGAAGCACCCATGGAGATGGCCCCATCAGGCCCCAGCCACTTACCAAAAGTTTGGAAAAAGTAAAAAAAAATACAGAACAGGGTCCATCTACATTTCAAATCTTATTCTGGGTGAACTGTCCATCCTGATTCTATTGTCATCTTTGTTAAAACTACTTGAATCAAGTTACAATGATACAAACTAAATAGATTTGTCTGGCAAGGCCTAAGTAGGATGTATGAGATAGAGGTGTGCACCAGGGACCCATGTCATTATTATTTTTCATTTTTTGTTTTTGTTATTTAAATATTCCATTTTTGTTTTCAAAAATATTGACATTTTATTTTTGTTTCTACTTTCTTTTTTGATTTTCATTGATTTCAATGGAAAACACGTTTTTGGCGGTACCTTTTATGTTTTTCATTATATTTGGATGAAACATGGAGAGATTCTACCTACATTGGAAGGCATTAAGTTTACCAAATTTGAGAAAGATTAAATAATGGAATCTGATTTTATAAGCAGTTGAATTATGGTATTTTGCAAAAATCTGCATATACATTCCTGACTGTAACTTCTTTGTATCCCATTTATTGTGGATGAAACTTGGAAAGTTTATACCTTTCCCCAATTTTATTATCTTTGAAAACTTTCAGAAGAATTGGATAAAGGGTCCTGGTGGAATAAGCAATTAACTTATAAATGTATGTCTGATTATAACATCTTTGTAGTCCAACCAGTGCACATGACCTTTGGCAGAGATGTATATAAAACCTTCAGGATCACCTCCATTAAATATAGAAAGATGTTGTACAGGGTCCAAATTTTTTAAGTCTGCACAGCATATGAAGAGAATGAGCCCATGCCAGGGATTCTCTTATGTGTCACTGTGGTATAAGCTCTGTTTGTGATGCCAGTTGGCCAGAAGAAATGTCAACCAAATATCCTCATTATGTGCTGTGACCACCCCAAATTCTCTTCCCCATTTATTACTGGGAAGTTGAAAGCATCTGTTTAGGAAAGAGCCAACAGAGATTCTCTTATGTCCTCTGTCACAGTGCTTCAGGATGTGGTTGTGATGATATTTGGCAAGCCTGGATATGTAAACCATGTCTCATGATTTCTGGTATGCTATCCCCAAAGTCCCAGTTATGTCCCTTTTATGTTCGCCTCAGGGCCGCCCCCTATGACTGTCTCGAAGCCACCACAGATTTATCCTGTAAAGCTGGAAACTTGCAGTAATTAGCCAGTGAATGTGTCTTTAAGTCTGTTGGATTGCCCTCCTACTGCCTCCCTCCCCCCTGCCATGCCAGGTGCCTGGCACTGCATGTGCTTCTGTTTATCTGAATAACGATCTTCAAGGGGACAACGTCAATTGCTTATAAAATTGGGGCCCTTTGTCACATTTTCCTGTAGTTTGGCAGTGATGACAGGGAAGGTGCACAATACATTCCTGTCAAATGTCTTACAAACAGGATGGAATATAAAAAAGTTATAGCAAGAAATGCATTTTGTTGGGGAGGGGTATTATTATTATTTATTATTATTATTAATTATTATTATATTAGCATTAGCATTTACTGGTTATGTAATAATAATAATAATAATAAAACACTTTATTGCATGGTCTTCGACCATTGCAGTAATATATACCAAACATTGAAAGGAATATATGTACCATACAGATAATATGCGAACAGGGTACAAACAAGTACATAACATTACAGCAAAGTACAAGGTTGAAGCACCAGCCATGTATCTTTATGTCATTATATTTATCTGCAGTTTTACTAACAATAATTCACAAAGGTTCAATATGGGCCCGACTTACACCCGACAATAAGGGCAGGTGCACAACAGCCCATTAACAACACAGACTGGGCACGTCCTTACACCATTGCCCCAACATACCAGAAGAGCCCCCGGACCACTGCAGAACAGTGCCTTAACTAAGGAAAAAGGGGAGCAAACTCCAAAAACAATTTTCTGAGATGTACAGCTTGAAGGAGGTATGCGACAATATTCTTAATGGACTCGGAGTCTGAGCTATTACGTATCAGGGACAGAAGTGCATGGTCAGATCTGCCCGGACACTTTTCTATAGTAGCCTGCAAATACACCTGCCTGGGTTTGTCATATAAACAGCAGTGCAGGACTACTGTCTTGGCAGAAAGATAGGGGCACATTCGCAGAAAGATAGGGAATACCACAAGCCCAAACCTCAAAGACAGCCAAGGGAAGCACACTGAAGCAGGCAGAGCAAATTAATTGCTTGGCTCTACCTGAGATGGGGACCATAAGATAATCCACAACTTGCCCCGGATCTGGTACCCAAGCCAAATAATCCCACATATGGGGTGACAGCCTGAGTTTACCCAGCTCGCACTGCCTGTCCATATCCTCCATCCGCAACAGCACATCTTTCCTACGTGCAGCCAGAAGCTTATGCTGCAGGTACTCAGGGGAGAGTCCCATCCCTCTTAACTGCTCCCCTACCCTTGTTAACCATTGACTGTGAAAGGACTCCTCTCTAGTGTCCCTCAGGGGAGTTGAGAACCATGATCAAAGGTGAGTTTTAATCAAAATTTCAGAGCTGATACATTGACAGCTTGGGACCATTCTTTTTGGCCCAGTTCCAGCCAAATAGCCACTAACGGGGTGCCCCTTGGGGCCTTTGTCAATTACATGAGACTGAAAAGGGGCCCATTTCTCAGCCCCATATAAGACTTGGGATCTGATCTTTCTGGTATGCACTTGAAGTGCCGCCACAAGTGCAGATCTCCCTCATCTGATAAAGAGCCGGTGGATGGATTGAGCTGAGTCTTTCACCACTCTAAGAGCCCTAGTAACATGATTCTGCCAGCTTCCAGGCCTATGAAACAGGATGCTTAGATAACAAAATGCCGAGACCTGATGGATAGAATTTCCCTTAACAAACCAGGGGTAACTTTTCAATTTGGTGGAGAAAACCAAAATCTTTGACTTATCATAATTGATGGTTAAATGGTTCTCCTGACAAAAATGCCACAAAGCCCCGCAACTGATGGGAGAGACCAACACACGTCTGAGAAAGCAGCGCGACATCGTCGGCATAGCAAAGACAGCCGATGGGCCACGCAGCCAATTTGGGGGGGAAGAAATGTGGGTTGGCCATAGCAGGGATCACTTCATCTATGAAGTAATTAAAAAGGGCCAGAACCAAGACACACCCCTGCCTAACTCCCAACTAGGTGGAAACTGGGGGGATAATGTGCCCTTGTTGATCCACTTTTACTGCAAGAGAAGAGTGGGCATGAAGTGAGCGGATCAAGGCCAAAAGACATTTGTCTATATAGGAGATCTGCAACTTTCTCCACAGGATGGCCCGATCCACTGAGTCGAAAGCTGCGCTAAGGTCTAGGAAGGCAACAAACAAGGCTCCATTCCATGCCTGGTATTTACTAACAAGATGGTGCAAGATGTAACATTGTTCGATGGGTGAGCGGCCCTGCTGAAATCCCACTTGCTTCTGTGATAGAGCTTGGGTCTGAGCCATCCAATCGGATAATTTCCCTAGCAGATATTTAGCATAGGATTTGGCAATTACCAACAAGAGGCTAATAGGCCTATAATTAGCGGATCCATTTTGCAGCCCTTTTTATAAATAGGCACAATATCTGCCTTATCCCAGGCCTGAGGAATCTTTCCAGTGTTATTAATGGCAGTAAATACTGCAGCAAGTACAGGGAGTCACCAGGCCTTGTGGGCTTTTAGATATTCAACTCGTATTAAATCTATGCCCGGCGCCCGATTACTCCAAAAAGAATCTACCACCACCTTAACCTCTTCCTCCGAGACCGGGGGCCATGGAGGAAAATCCTCCACATTGGGCACTTGGACATCTTGGGATCCCTCCCCACTGCTAACATTAGAAAGTTTCTCAAAATGGCCCATCCAAATAGATGGGGAGAGCGTGGGGGTTGATACCTTTAGTGCCCCCCCTAGTGAACCATTTTCAAGGTGCCAGAATGTTCTGGCATTTCCCGCATTGGCAGCCTGCAAAAGATTTCCCCACTGCCTATCCCCCAAATCCCTCTTTTTTGCATTAATTAAAGTCCTATACTCCACCCTCAGCAAAATATACTCTGGGGGAAGCATCGGTGAACCACTTTTCCTATAGGAGTGATACATGCTTTTCAGTCTTAACCTAGTCATACGACACTCCTTGTCAAACCACGGTTGATTGATCCTAGCAGTAAGAATTGCTCTCCCTCTCCCTAAACCCTGCTTATAAGTTCAAAGACCTGCAGATAACTGGGCATAAAAGTCCAGAGTGTCAACATTTATTTATTTATTTAATGGATTTGCACCCCGCCCCTTCTGCAAGAAGAGGCAGAAAGTAATTTTTCCCAGAGACTGGCAACATGTGGTTGGGCAGTGTACTCCACCAAGGAATCAGATAAGCTCTCATCCCAACGAGGGACACAGATACTCTCAAGCTGAGTCACATCCAAATTGGCCACCTTGACATGAACTTTATCTAGTTCTGGGCCTGAGGTGAACAAGGTCAATTATAGAGGAAGATGATCCCCCACAATGACCGCCCAAGGCTAAGTTACCTACATAAGGAAGGACCCTCATCAAGACCAGAACAAAGTCGACTGTACTGAGGCCCTGGAGACCAACAAAGGTGAATTCTCCATCTGGGTCCGAGAAACCTGAGTCATTCAGAATGAAGAGGTCCTGAGTAATAACTAGCTCAACCAACCTAATCCCTGAGGCATTAATTTGCTTATCCTTCAATTTCCTAGGGGTCAAAAGACCCTCGGGCACAGGCAATTGCCCATCGCAGTAAGGAGTCATGGACAAATCATCTGAGCCCAAACGGTCATTGAAATCCCCAGCTATCACAAGCAATCCTTCTGGATATTTAGTGTTTACATCCTCCAGTACTTGTTCCAACACCCCCACATGGAGGCTTGAAATGAACCTGCATTACATGGAGGTATGTATATAGTTATAATTATTCGGATAAAACCCCCTAATCTAAGGACAAGCCCTACCAGAAAATGAGAGGCTGCTATATTTCCCACGATCTCCATGGGAGTACTTTGAGCCACAAAACAACCCGGACCCCCACACGGACGGCCCTTGGTTTTCATATGCATAGGGATGAGCGAACAGAACATGGTTCGCATGTTCGGTCGTTCAGTTCAAAACCCGAGTTCGGGTTTGATGGTTCAGTTCAGCCGAGTTCGGTTTGGCCGAACATTCAAAAATAGCGAAACTGAAACCAAAACCGAAGTCAAAACCGAACTGAAACAAAATCAAAACGAAACCAAAACCAAATTTTAGGCCCTGGAAAGATGTTTTTTCTGGCTCTGAATTCATCCAAACTCGTCCGAACATGAGCAAACTGTTCAGTCGTTCGAGAGTTCGGTTCAGACTTTCGGTTCGGACGTTCGGTTCGGACGTCCAAACATACAGAGTATGGTCCGAACTCCGAACATCCAAACCGCGTTCTCCCATCCCTACAAATGCACAGCTGGGAAGGAGTAAGCTGCATAACTCTTAAGCTCCAGGGGAGTTTTGGACCAAGTTTCTTGGACCAAGATAACTGAGAAACCTTTTAGGTAAGACAAGAAATCCAGGTCATCGGCGTGCCTCGCCCAACCCGCCACATTCCATGAGCAAATGGTAATGGGGTCACAAAGTGGTATGCAAGATAATCATGGGGCTGGAGTCACAGTAAGGTCTTGCTTGTCCCCGGCCTGCGGGGTCCCTGAATGAACTTCCTACAGTAGAGAGCCGTAGAACACCCTGACTGCCCCCCGCCTCTAGGGCCGGGGAACCGAGAATTGGGGTTGACGTACTCACCTCCCCTTCTCCTTTGGCCATAGGAGATACTAACTGAACATCTCAGGAACCCATAACAGCCCACAAACTTACAAGAGGGCTGCCTGACCTCTGGGATAATTAGTCAGATGAGCTTTTAGTTGGTCTACTCTCACTCAAAGATTCCTGGCTACCAAAAGCACAGGGGGGTGTATTCTTTATTTATTTATTTTATTTATTTGATTTATACCCCGCCCCTCCTGAACACAGCTCGGGGCGGCTTCCAACAATAAAAGCAATAAAACAGTTTAAAACATATAAAAATACACTCTCAAAAATATTAAAACAGGGCCCGGGATACAAAAGTCAATAATTAATGGGGCAGGGGAGATAAGAACCCCTAAACCCTCCCCGCCTCCCCAAAGGCCTGGGCGAAAAGCCAGGTTTTACACTGTTGTTGAAAAACCAAAAGGCTTGGGGTCAGGTGATCTTCCTCCGGTAGGGAGTTCCAGAGACACGGCCCGGCCACCGAGAATGCCCTCTCCATTGTGGCCCCACGCTTAACATGGGGGACCTCCAAGAAGGCACCCCCGGCAGACTGAAGGGTTCGCTCCGGAGCGCGGAGGGCAAGGCGGTCCCTGCGGTATGAGGGGCCGAGACCGTGAAGGGCTTTATAAGTCAATACCAACACCTTGAACCTGGCTCGGCATGCTATTGGCATGGAACCTGGCTCGGCAGAGGTGTTATGTGCTCCCGAAGACCCGTCCCTGAAAGGAGACAGGCCACCGCATTCTGCACTAGCTGCAGCCTCTGAACCAGGTACAAGGGAAGCCCCACGTAGAGTGCGCTACAGTAGTCCAGCCTTGAGGTGACGAAGGCATGGATGAGGGAGGCCAAGTCCGGGCCAGAGACGAACGGACACAGCCTCCGCACCAGATGCAACTGGTGAAAGTCAGCCTTTGAGACCGCCTCCACCTGCTGCTCCAGGTGGAGGTCCATGTCCAGCACCACCCCCAGACTCCGGACTTGTTGGGCTACGGGCGGCCGAACCCCCCCAATCAGGG
>QEPC01015431.1:509725-546781 GCA_003113815.1 Sphenodon punctatus | reverse complement strand
AGGAATCAAATAAAAGGAACCCAAGAGTTTCTCATTTTTTTATCTCATAATTTGTTGTGCCAATCTCATTTTTTGAGACCTGATTCATAATTTCTGGATGTCTTGTATTTACAATACTGTTAATACTGCTGTTTCAAAAATGAATACTTAGACAAACTCAGTCCCTCAGATAGATAAGAGAACTAGTCAATAGCAGCCATTTAGTATTTTACAATGTATAGCCTAACTGATATTTCTACTTATGCTTGTAGCATTTCATTGATATCAGTGGAGATACTCCATGGCTGAATAACCAATTAAATCCCTTTGTAACAGAGTTCGTTACCACTAAGTCCCATCAGAACAAAGCCAAAATAAGCAAACAACACTGAAAAGCAACATAAATTGAAAGAGAATGGGGGGGGGGGGGAGGCGGAATAGTGCAATTCCCCTTTCCTCTTGACCCAATAATCTAACACCACTCCTTCAAAATTTAATTTAATTTTTGTTCCTTCGTGGTTGACCATAGAAAAGCTAAGCAGTCTGTGAAGGTAGGAGCAGGAAATTGAGAGTTTGTACTGAGCATTTTGGTGGTCAGTTCTGTAACTGGCACAGACATCATCATCTTTCAATTTCCCTTTGAAAAGTATGCTTAATATATCCATGAGCCAGGAGTTCTCTCTGCAGCCATAACACCTTGGGCTACAGTTGCAATCTAATAAGATTGTATAGCTATTGCAGAGTCATATAAGGTTAATACTTGGGTAGTAGGATAACTCCATAAAAGCCGGGGTTTGCAGGAAGTTATATTGAGGGTAAAATAAGATCTAGAGTTTTCCTATCAAGTCATCACTAAACTTATACTTCAGCATGGTGTGAATGGGAATAAGTGCTGGTGCAGCTTTCATACGTCAGACAGAAGTCAGATGTTCAGATATTTTAATAGGGCTGAAGCAAATATTCCAAGCAAACTTCAAATTTTTCAAATTCACCATATTTGAACTATGTTTGAATGTTCATATTCAAAGTAAATTAATTTCTGGAATTTTTCTTCAGAGTTGTCATGAGTGATTGTTCATTTATTTTTTCAGTGGTTTGTTTTGAGATCTGTACGTTGTTGATTGGTTAAGTTGTTATGGTGGTGAACACTGACAGAACAAACAATGAAGTAAATGAACAAGGAAGTACCGAAGTGAGGAATTTGATGACCTTTCACAAGGGTTATGAATTTGAACTTGGATATTAATTGATGTGCATGAATACTCAAATACAATTAATGAATTCCAAAAGCACTATTTGTTTCTGCTCTATATTTAACTACTTATAATCATTAGAGCTGAAATGAGTACCTGCTTCCATATCCATGAATATTACTTGAATTTTCAGATAGTCTCCAAATATCTGAATCATGTGTCATGGAAACTATATTTGCACATCCAGTTATTCAGCTATTTCAGCATTTGAGGTTGGTTTAGAGCAGAAATGAGTACTTAATTTAGTACCTGTTGGTAATACCTGCACCTTCACATACCACATTGGGTACTTGATGGGTTACCTGGGTACAAATCGGAGGACCTGGATACCTGAGAAAGGGATAAATTCTAGTACTGATTTTTTAATTTACTGATTCCCAATGGTATATTGGTAGATCAATCGGTATATTGGGTCAGAGAACCAAAAAAATAGGCACAAAAATCTTTTAAAACGTGAACAGAAGTTGATTTTCCAGGATGGAAAGTTGATTTTCTAGGACAGAAAAATGACAGGAAGACCCCCACTTCCTGACCATGTGAACAATGCGGCTGATCCTTCAGGAAAAAGCCAGGAAGAAACTGAGAAAGTGCCCAGTTCAGCAAATGTACAAGAGTCTCCTCTTAGGAAGGCAGCAGAATCCCAAAGGTACTACTTGAGAGGTTTTGGAGTACCCAGCAGTGTTGCTGGTGATTACTGCCTGGCTACCCACCATATGTAAGCAAACCACACATGACACTATTCATTGGTTTGTCTGCAGTATGGGGCCACCACAGTGTCTCTGGGATAAGTTCGAAGAGGCAATGTGTACAGTGGGTAGAACGTTCTGAAGACCTGGGTTCCATGCCCAAACCTCTGTGTCTCTGGACAAGTTATTACCTCGCTCTGTGCCTTAGTTTTCCCCATTTGTAAACAAGGACGATGATTAGTTACCACCTCTGTAAAGCACTTTGATATCTACAAATGAAAAATGCTGTATAAGAATTAGCTACTGGAACATTGTTGCCTTTGACAGCACATGTCCAGGAGGGAATGAGATGGCTCTGAAGTGCTTAGAGAAATTGGGAGACCTTGCTAAAGTTATCCTGGACTTTAGCATTCTGATACTAGTTTTTATATTGTAAGCCACCCCGGACTGCCTGATGGCAGGAGGGGCGGGGTATTAAATTGAAATAAATAAATAAATAAATAAATGTCAGAAGTCCATAATTGACTGGACTGGAAGTTGATTTTCCATGATGGAAAACCAAAAAATAGGTATCAGAAGTCAGTATATGTTGACAAAAAAGTTGAAAAACCGGTATGGGACGTCGACATTCCAGGACTGGAAGTTGACATTGTGGGATGTTGGGTACCTGAATCAGGTCAAATTTGGGTACTGATTGGTTACTAATGTTGGCAGGTTGATTTGGGTACTGAAAATTTGACAGGTTACCCATTTTCCTGAGTACTCTCTTTCAGCTCTAGTTTGGTTATTTTGGTCATTTTATTTCTTTACTATGAAGCTAAATGCTAAATGCCAAAACGAAGTAACAATAATAACCAAAATAACCAATGAACTTGGTAATGAACTTTTCCATTTTTTGTATTTTCCTAATTCTGGTTAAGCACTTTTCTATAGATGAGGAAGTTTGTATTTGCAACAGTAGTGATGTAATGACTACATGCACACATGATTTTAAAAAACAGTTAAAGTAGTCATAAATCCAAACCTATCCAATAACCCTGCACTGTATTTCATGCCAAATTTCTGATGTATGCTCTAAGCCTTAGCTGAATCATAACATTGTCAGTAATCCTGAAGCCACTTACGTATAAGTAATCCCACTGAGGTCAACTGGTTGCTTGTGAGTAAATGGCTTCCAGATTGCAGCCAGTTTTTGCCTGGGATTATATATAACTTCTTCCAATGAGTGTGCCTTGGAAATAATAACAGTTACCCACAAGCAATTTATTAATATTTGATAATGAGGAGCTTTTTCAACATTTGCCTATAGACTATTTTATGTACACATCTCTCCAGAAACTTATTTCCTCTAATTCTCTGGAAATTCAGATTTTCATAGAAAATTCTTCTTTGCTATAGACTAATAGGGTAGAGCTCATGCTCTGATGCAATTGAAATAATACAGGCATTCATATTTCCTACATTTGCTTTTGTTAGTATTAATAGTGGAAGCAGATTAGGTGGGCTTGATCATTAAATTCTCCAACCTCAACTGCGACCATTTTGGCGTCTGTGTGGGAAGGGCATTTTCGGTCTCTTTATGCTGCCCCTGACCTTAGCCATGAGCTTAAGTTCTCCCCTCTGAATAACTTTCCAGCTTGGCCTTCTGTCTGTCCTGAGGATCTGGAATCATTGATTGGGCAGTTACAGCTAAACAAGGTCCCTGGGGTGGATTTTATACCTCCGTAGCTTTTGAAGACAGATATTGGATGGTGGACGGAATTGCTGACCCCAGTTTTCACCTATGTCAACGAGACTAAGCATTTCCCAGATGATTGGAGAAAGAGCATTACCGTCCCTATATTTAAGAAAGGATGGGTGCAAGATCCTTCTAATTACTATCCTATAAGCTTACTAAGTATAATCAGGAAGCTATATTCTAATTACTTATTGGCCCGCTTGAAGCAATGGACCATTACCAAAAATATTCTATCGCGTGAACAGATAGGGTTTGCTAAGGGAGCATCAACACTCAATCATATTTTTACTTTAAAATAGCTCATTTCTAAATATATTCGAGCTAAATTGGGTGCTTCTCTATATCTGTGTTTCGTGTAACTTAAATCTGCATTTGAGACCATTTGTATAGATTGGCTGTCGTTGAAACTGTGCCAGTCTTCTATCGATCGTCGGCTTTTATTCCTGCTGATCCAATTACATCAGGGGCTATTGATGCAGGTTAGAGTTAACAGGAGGGGATTGATTTTGCGCCCTGTCTACCTAGACAGAGGCGTTTGACAAGGGTGCCTCCTGGCACCCATGCTCTTCAATCTCTATATTGACATGGTTGTGGAAGTTCTGAGGGGCTCAATATATCATCCAGTCCACCTGATCCATTATACCCTATCTGTTCTGCTTTATGCGGATGATACGGTTCTGATTTCCCAGTCACAGATTGGTCTCTGACCTTTAATGAGGGACTTCTCCTTCTGTTGAGATGAACTTCTTGTAGTTAACTATGTCAAAACAAAGGTGTTGGTGGTTGGTCCTGGGTGGGTCAATCACTTCCGGTTCATGAACGAACATGCAATTATGCAGGTCAATTCTTATATTTATTTGGGTGTGACATTTGCTCTGACTGCTTCCTGGAAGTCTCATTATAAAATGACTATGGACAAGGCAAATGCTACTTATAAGGGGATTCTTAGTTTCTTTTTCTAACGTGGGGGGAAGTTGGTGGGCCTGGCTATTTGCCTCTTTAGAGCTAAGGTTATTAGGGATGTGTGAACAGAATGCAGTTTGGATGTTCAGACGTTCAGTCGTTTGGTTTAAAACCCAAGTTTGAGTTCGGTTGTTCAGTTTGGCGATTTCGAAAATAGCGCTATTGATACCGATATTCGAAGATTTTTTTCGATATCGGTATCATTTGGCCCTGAAACAACCCCTGGTCTCCACCCCTGGTGCCAGGAAGTCTGCTCCTCAGCTGCCTCCCACTTCTAGTTATGTTTTTCCTGCCCAAAGTCACATTTTTCCCGCCCCCGAATTCATCCGAACTCACCCAAACATGACCGAACTGTTCGGCCATTTGCGAGTTCGGTTTGGAAGTTTGGTTTCGACAGCCAAACAGATCGAGTTTGGTACGAACTCTGAACATCCGAACCACATTCACACATTCCTAAAGGTTATTCTACAATTACTCTCTGGCATACAGGTGTGAGGGAAACCAGTTCCTTAATGAACTCAAAAAACCCCAGAATGCCTTTTTAAGGTCGATTTTATAGGTCCCCTGTGGTGCTCCAACAGCTCTGATTAGAGCCGAAACAGCTTCCCGCCCCATTGCGTCATTGGCTATAGCAGCATTTCTAAAATTTTGGGTCCAACTTCTTTTTCAGTCGCATGAACCCCTTTCCCAGGCCATCTTTTGTATAGCATGAAAGGGACCCTGGAAGAGGGGTATCTGTAATTGTTTAGCCCAGTTGGGCTACTCACAGGATTTTTTTTGCCCATTTGGATTGCAGTAGGGGTAGGGGTTTGATCAAGTCAAGAATTGAGGATCAGGAGCTTCAGCTTAGAACGGAAGCAATAGCTTATCAACGGGTGGCAGCTATTTATCCCCTGGAGCACAAAAGGAGCAAATTATCTTATGTCCTTGAATGCCAAACTAAGAGTTTCCTTTTCCCTGGCCAGATTTAATCTATTCCCTTCCGCTGTCTTGTGGGGCAGATATGTGCGTCTCCCATATAAATTGAGGATTTGCCAATTTTTTCAGTCCCCATAAAATTGAATCTATTCATCACATCCTTCTAGACTGTTCACTGTACAAAGATTTTCAAAGTTGGTTGGTTGAACCGATTGTAGATGGAATCCTCCATGCAGCCAGGAGATGTTATTAAAACACCTTCTGGCTGACAGGGATGCCGTTATCACTGAAAGTGTAGCCAAATTTTGTGCAACAGCATTTCGAAGGCGGAATGTTCTGCTTGGCCAATCCTATGAATGAAGTGTTCTTCATCCCTTGGGACGATTTGGAATAAAGTTTAAATTTGAAGTCCAGACTTTTTGCCCTTTCTAGCATGGTATTTTTTTATGATCTTAAGTCAGCCTGTGAAGGTTACAAGATTTATTTTCAGGGTCAAATACTAGCTGAATGTTAGTTCTAGACAGATAGGATATTATATTTATTAATCGGTGTCTTCCAAAATCCCTATTCATGGGATGTATTGTAAGACTGAATTGTATTTTGTTTAATTTGTTTTTTGTTTGTTTTTTATTTTATGGTGAATGGCATATAGCCAAACGAATAAATATTTGAACTTGAACTTGTATTAATAGGTCACAATGATGCTTCCCTGATCTCTCTTTTTAACACTCTATTTCAATAACACATACTATACGTGAGAGGTGTGTCGGCTGAATGCTTGTCTCTGAAAACACCAGTACAGCCACCTATTGTATAGAAACACAGAGTCAGTTCACTGAGTGAGATATAAATCAAGTTGTGTCACCAGGACATTGTTTCTGTCCTTCCAAGCATTCAGTTATTTCAGAAGTCTGAGGATATATCAGTCATTTTAGAGGCAGGATTCAAAAGCACACCTGCATTTTTCTTCCATTAGGAAGTGCAGAAACTAAGGCACTTTTAACACAGACACTCTAACACCGATAAAATGGGCGTTACATTTTATTATACATGGTACAGGGCAACATTGTAGCCCTGCAACATGGGCCCTTTTCACACAAGATGCCTCCACCCACTTTCACTGGGTGGAGGTGTCTGTGCAAACACCACAGGTGGTGTGTATAGGTGTGTGCATGCTCCCGCACAACACCCATCTCCACCCACCCATGGCGCAACGGACTCCACTGCCGATTGCTCCATGGGTGGGTGGTGGGTGGAGATGGGTGTTGCGTGGGAGCATGCACGCACCTACACCCACCACCTGCGGTGTTTACACAGACACCACCACCCAGCGAAACTGGGTGGAGGCATCTTGTGTGAAAAGGGCCCATGTTGCAGGGCTGCAGTGTTGCCCTGTACCATGTATAATAAAATGTAACCCCCATTTTATCGGTGTTAGAGTGTCTGTGTAAAGAGGCCTAAGTGGCACACATTTCATGCTTACGTTATTGCTACTGACTTGCTGAGGAGGTATGGATGTAAGTTACTAAGTAAATGGACATTTATGTTCTAAGAGAAGGCATGGGGAGCATCTGCTTTTCTGATCATGCCAAAATAGCTTTTTGTTGTTGTCATGATCTCTCAAGCATGGTGTTCCAATGAGATGGAACTTCCTATTCAAAGCTGTTGTTCTAGCAAATTGTTGTTTTTTTCTCCAGGAACTGGCTCAAGGTTTTTTTGACATTCACAGGGAATGCAAAATATAGGCCATTTTTCCACGGAACGGGGTGGGTGGTGGCAGGGGAGGGGTGTCGGCATGGTGGGTGTAGGTGGGAGTGTGCCTATTTACACAGACACCCACCGACCTACACCTACCAGCACCCATCTCCACTCACGGAGCATCCTCCATTCTGTCGGAGGGTTCTGTGGGTGTGGGTTGGTGTGCAGCAGGGGTTGGTGGGTGTTCGGTGGGAGCATGCACGCACAAACACCTGCCGCCAGTGGCATTTACACGGGTGCACCCATCCCCCACCTACACAGGGGCCATTTACACAGACTCCCCCCCACCGCACACCCGCCCAAACTCCGAAAAGTGGGGGGGAGCGGGGGGGGGGGAATCCATGTAAGAACGGCCATACTTGGATTATTTTCCATACCACTCTTAAAATATTTGAAATAGCACATGAATCACTAATCAGATTGCCTAAGGAGTGCAGTATAAAGGATTTATAGGAGAGAGAAATCCCATCCTTCCAGAACCCCTGAACACAGAGCTGACTACCAAAATGCTGTTATTTAAAATCAATAATGACTTTCAGTATATTTCTGGTACTTTTCTAATAGTTTTTAGAGAGATTTCAAACTTTGGAGTTTTTCTGCTGTTAATTTTTATAGCAGAATTATTTTTTTCCCTGCCACAGTCACATCTTTTTAAACCCGCAATGCAATAGAGTGGGAGATATTTCTTTTTAACAGTACCACTTCTTACAATAAATGTTTTCTTTCATGCCTTCTCTACAGGACCATCTTCCAGTGTCCAACAACCTCTCTCATTTATAATGGTTTTCTGGATAAATAACCTCATGAGTCATCTAATACAACACCCTGGCCTGAGGCAGGATCCTGCTACCTAAAAGATCCCTGATATATGCCTATCCAGTATAGAAAGTAAGTATAGAAAGTATCTCTTATCCTTATAATATCCATGTGAAATAGGGAAGTACTATTTAAACCCATTATACAGATCACAATCAGAGAGAGACTAATTTCTTGTATAGCAAAAGGGTACAGTGCAGAATAGAATCCAGGACACTCAAGTCCTCAATGAATTCCTTAATCTTGGGATTGTCCGGTCTACAATGTCCTGTGAAACATCCTCCTTCTAAGTAGGTAGTATACCTGAGGGGGATTGTGGACCTAGATTTAGGGTACAGTCACATTAGCTGGATAGGACCAACCCCCTGCACACCCCGGGGTGGGCAACTGCAGCCATCACACTTTGGGGCTTGTGAAATGAACAGGTTACATGGTCCTTCCCTCATGGGGAAACTGGGCAGGTAGGCCGCTGTCGGACATCCCGCCACACCCCAGAGAAGGCCAAAGTGCTGGTCACATTCGCGGGCACCCACCCCACCTATCATCCCCCAGACCACCTACCATCCTGCCACAGACTATGATGAGGAGGCATGGAATGGTGGCCATGACCACCACACACTAGTGCTGGCAGGCTTTGCCATGGGGTGGGGCAGCATGGGGACCAGGCTGACAAGCGGTGGCTTAGTAACCTGATTTGGGCAGCCTTACCCCACTCGATTAATACATGGGGGATGGAGTTTTATATTGGTTTTTTTTAAATTGTAATTATTATTGTTTATTTTAATGTTTTAAAATGTTGTGAGCCGCCCCAAGATGCGTGAGGCAGGCGGGGGCAGCATATACATTTTAAGATAAATAAATAAAATAAATACTACATTCTGTATCCCCAGCTTTTTTTTAAAAGGATGCAGCACATAGCAGCCAGCTGCCCTCCGCATCCTGGGGCGGGGTGAACATCTGGTAGCTGCTGCGCATACAAGTCACTGCATCGCATGGCAACAGTGCCCAAATTGTGGTACAACTGCCCAAATTCGGTTACCGTCTCATGTGGCTGTACCCATAGAGAAGCAGCCTAGCAGCACGCTCTCAAAATGCTGCTGGCACTCAGGCACAGAGACAGGTGGCAATGTGCAAAGGAAGAGCCTTGCAATTATGCCTCATGCCTATAAATCATCTCATCTGCTTCTACATATTACAGTAGCCCTTTATATTCCTGTGTTTTGTTTTGGTTTTTTGTAAATAGAGAAATGGGAATGACTGCCTGATAAACCTAGATCTGCTGCTCCAGTAAAAATTGGAGCTGAAGACCTGTGTTTGACCCCCACATGTAGCCAACTGTNCCCATGTTGCAGGGCTGCAGTGTTGCCCTGTACCATGTATAATAAAATGTAACCCCCATTTTATCGGTGTTAGAGTGTCTGTGTAAAGAGGCCTAAGTGGCACACATTTCATGCTTACGTTATTGCTACTGACTTGCTGAGGAGGTATGGATGTAAGTTACTAAGTAAATGGACATTTATGTTCTAAGAGAAGGCATGGGGAGCATCTGCTTTTCTGATCATGCCAAAATAGCTTTTTGTTGTTGTCATGATCTCTCAAGCATGGTGTTCCAATGAGATGGAACTTCCTATTCAAAGCTGTTGTTCTAGCAAATTGTTGTTTTTTTCTCCAGGAACTGGCTCAAGGTTTTTTTGACATTCACAGGGAATGCAAAATATAGGCCATTTTTCCACGGAACGGGGTGGGTGGTGGCAGGGGAGGGGTGTCGGCATGGTGGGTGTAGGTGGGAGTGTGCCTATTTACACAGACACCCACCGACCTACACCTACCAGCACCCATCTCCACTCACGGAGCATCCTCCATTCTGTCGGAGGGTTCTGTGGGTGTGGGTTGGTGTGCAGCAGGGGTTGGTGGGTGTTCGGTGGGAGCATGCACGCACAAACACCTGCCGCCAGTGGCATTTACACGGGTGCACCCATCCCCCACCTACACAGGGGCCATTTACACAGACTCCCCCCCACCGCACACCCGCCCAAACTCCGAAAAGTGGGGGGGAGCGGGGGGGGGGGAATCCATGTAAGAACGGCCATACTTGGATTATTTTCCATACCACTCTTAAAATATTTGAAATAGCACATGAATCACTAATCAGATTGCCTAAGGAGTGCAGTATAAAGGATTTATAGGAGAGAGAAATCCCATCCTTCCAGAACCCCTGAACACAGAGCTGACTACCAAAATGCTGTTATTTAAAATCAATAATGACTTTCAGTATATTTCTGGTACTTTTCTAATAGTTTTTAGAGAGATTTCAAACTTTGGAGTTTTTCTGCTGTTAATTTTTATAGCAGAATTATTTTTTTCCCTGCCACAGTCACATCTTTTTAAACCCGCAATGCAATAGAGTGGGAGATATTTCTTTTTAACAGTACCACTTCTTACAATAAATGTTTTCTTTCATGCCTTCTCTACAGGACCATCTTCCAGTGTCCAACAACCTCTCTCATTTATAATGGTTTTCTGGATAAATAACCTCATGAGTCATCTAATACAACACCCTGGCCTGAGGCAGGATCCTGCTACCTAAAAGATCCCTGATATATGCCTATCCAGTATAGAAAGTAAGTATAGAAAGTATCTCTTATCCTTATAATATCCATGTGAAATAGGGAAGTACTATTTAAACCCATTATACAGATCACAATCAGAGAGAGACTAATTTCTTGTATAGCAAAAGGGTACAGTGCAGAATAGAATCCAGGACACTCAAGTCCTCAATGAATTCCTTAATCTTGGGATTGTCCGGTCTACAATGTCCTGTGAAACATCCTCCTTCTAAGTAGGTAGTATACCTGAGGGGGATTGTGGACCTAGATTTAGGGTACAGTCACATTAGCTGGATAGGACCAACCCCCTGCACACCCCGGGGTGGGCAACTGCAGCCATCACACTTTGGGGCTTGTGAAATGAACAGGTTACATGGTCCTTCCCTCATGGGGAAACTGGGCAGGTAGGCCGCTGTCGGACATCCCGCCACACCCCAGAGAAGGCCAAAGTGCTGGTCACATTCGCGGGCACCCACCCCACCTATCATCCCCCAGACCACCTACCATCCTGCCACAGACTATGATGAGGAGGCATGGAATGGTGGCCATGACCACCACACACTAGTGCTGGCAGGCTTTGCCATGGGGTGGGGCAGCATGGGGACCAGGCTGACAAGCGGTGGCTTAGTAACCTGATTTGGGCAGCCTTACCCCACTCGATTAATACATGGGGGATGGAGTTTTATATTGGTTTTTTTTAAATTGTAATTATTATTGTTTATTTTAATGTTTTAAAATGTTGTGAGCCGCCCCAAGATGCGTGAAGCAGGCGGGGGCAGCATATACATTTTAAGATAAATAAATAAAATAAATACTACATTCTGTATCCCCAGCTTTTTTTTAAAAGGATGCAGCACATAGCAGCCAGCTGCCCTCTGCATCCTGGGGCGGGGTGAACATCTGGTAGCTGCTGCGCATACAAGTCACTGCATCGCATGGCAACAGTGCCCAAATTGTGGTACAACTGCCCAAATTCGGTTACCGTCTCATGTGGCTGTACCCATAGAGAAGCAGCCTAGCAGCACGCTCTCAAAATGCTGCTGGCACTCAGGCACAGAGACAGGTGGCAATGTGCAAAGGAAGAGCCTTGCAATTATGCCTCATGCCTATAAATCATCTCATCTGCTTCTACATATTACAGTAGCCCTTTATATTCCTGTGTTTTGTTTTGGTTTTTTGTAAATAGAGAAATGGGAATGACTGCCTGATAAACCTAGATCTGCTGCTCCAGTAAAAATTGGAGCTGAAGACCTGTGTTTGACCCCCACATGTAGCCAATTGTACGTGCAAACCTGCAGTTATGAGTATGGGGTGGAGGAGTTCGTTTTCTCTTTACTGGAAGGAGTCTAGTCTCCTTCCTCCATCCCATCTGGAGTGACTGAGGACAGGCAAAAGTTCACCATTCCATGCTGACAAGCTTAGGTTTCTGGCAGCATCCTCAGTCTCTTCCCAGCTAGAGATGATGCTGGTGGGTCAGAAGTAAAACCAAAAGCCCAGGACTTCTTTAAGCAGAACTATGGATGTACCCACACACTTCTGGAAAGGGTTCACTTCTGGATGGGTACAAGTGGGTGAAACACATGTGCATTCCTTCACAGGAGTCTACACATGGGAAGGGTGGGACTCTAGGCAAAATCTCGGTTATACCGGTTCTTGGTTCTCATTTATCAGTTCTTCTCCCAGGGTATTTTCAGATGTTACGCTGGGCTGATTCACCACAGTGAATCCCTGGTGTAGATGAATGAAACAACCTCCCCCCACCCCTGGTCAAAAAAGGCCCCAAACAGACATGACGGGACCAGGACCACGGCAGGGAATTGGGCTGCCAGATCACGGACCGTGGCAGCACAACAGACATTACGCCGATCCCCGGCTATGGTCAAAACACCCACAAGCCACCAGGAAGGGGCGGGACACAGACATGGCCGGCCGAGGGCAAACGAAGCCACAAGGTACAAAAGGGAATGCCCACACAAGGGAAATGGGAAGGGAGGGGGGAGGAGGGAGACAAGCAGCCCGGGTACCACACACAACAGGCACACAGACAACAGGGGCACAGCAGAACACACAGCAAAAGCACACGCCCGGGCATACACACACACACACACACACACACGGGACTGGAAGGGAAGGGAAGACACGCGGGGGACCGAACCGCACACAAGGCACACCAGGCAAAGGGGGGGTGGAACAGGGGAGAGGGGGAGAAATGGCACAGGGGCAGGGCAGGGCACAGGCAACTGGGACCACAACAACCACAGCATAACAGGCCACACGGGACCCCCCAACAACACAGGGGTAAAAATGCACAGAGCGGGAGAGCCGTGCATCCAGTAGCCTGATGCAGCGGTCACAGAGGGGGCCAGTACCCAAGCAGTAAGAAGCAGGCAGGACACATAAGCATGTTCAAGTCGGTTTATTTGGAAACACATTGTAGTATAGGAAAGGCCCAGAGCTATACCANACACAGGTAGTTTAGGACAGGCCCAGAGCTATACCAAGCCCCAAGACTCAGTGTGTGCAGAAAGGAGGAAGGAAGCTCCCCCATGCTCGGGCAGAGACGAAGAGAGCCGAAACATCCCGGCAGAGGAGAGCGACAAAGCAGGTCCCAGCATGAGCAGGACAGTCAGGATGGGGGAAGGGTGCCCTGAACAGTCCGGCCACGGCCGCCGTGTCCAGCTGGCAAATGAGACAAGGTGCCTTGGGGGGAAGCAACCAAATGGCTGGACATCCAACATACAGGTGGTCCCGAGACCCAGCGGGAGCCCACGCAGAACCAGGCGCAGCCCGGGAATGGTCCTGGAGGCACACTCTGACCCCACACCCCGGCGAGGGGGGCCAGGAAGGAGCGCCAGTGCAGGACTACCAGTCCATAGGCACACACACACCCCTTCAGGAAGCCAGGAGGGACAGTACAGGGACCCCAGAACCCAGAGGTCACACAGGCACCCAAGGGGGGGCAGGGGCCGCCGGAGGGGGCGCAGGCAACCGGTGATACACAGAGGGACCGAGGTGAGTTGTGAAGGCAATGCAGAGAGCCGTACCCAGGATCCGGAGAAGGAAAGCACGCAGGAGAACTCCGGATGCACAGGGAGACAGGGGGGCAGAGGGGGCCCGGCCCCACAGCCAGGGCCAGATGCACTCCGGAATGCAAACAGCACAGGCGATCGCAAGAGACAGCAGGGAGGGAGCCGTCAGTGGAACCCGCACCCTGGGTGGGGGCCAGAGTCCACATGGGGACAGACAACCAGGGGCTGGGAGGCACACATGGACTCAAAGCCAGCTGCTGGGGACCACCACAGGGCCAGGGGCCGGATGCCCCGCATGGTGAACCAAGTGGGGCCATTGGCTCATGCCTCGGCAGTACCCCAACAAGGACATGTGATGGGAGATCAGGTAGTAGGCCTTGAAGGGATCCTGCATGGACAGCCCCAACTGCACATCAGAATGGGACCACATGACTGACAGTGCCGACAACTCCACTGCGGAAGGCTCCAACACACAGCAATCAGCAGCAGGGTGCCAAGGAAGCTGATCCAGCTCCAACAGCCAGTGATACTCCGCCCCATGGGAGCGCCGGTACCCATGGGCCCCATGGATACAGCCAAAGTAGGAGACGGCCAAGGCAGAGCCCCCCTCCGCAAGGCACAGCATGTAGGTGGACAGGCTGCACACAGACAGTGCAGACATGGTCTCAGTCGCGGACCAGGCCATATGGGAGCACCTCATTTCCGGGATGCACCAATCAGGAAATGGAACCAGTCCCTGCATCGCTGCATGCAGGCAGCAATCCCGAGCGCTCGCCTCATAGCCGAAGTAGCGAAGCCCAGAGCTCAGGCTCGCATAAGCACCTGACTGGCTGTCTGGGCAGCCCTGAAGCAACTGCACGGCTGGGGTGTGCCACAGCTCACACAGGGACATGGTCTCGCGGAAGGTCCAGATATGGGGGGCCCCATGGGAGCCGGGAAGCAGGAGCCTGGTGGAAGCACAACCAGACATGGTCCAGCTACACAGGGAGAATAATACCATGGACAGGGGGGCGGGGGCACCGTGGGGCCCGGCAGGGGGCCCAGGACAGGCTGTGCAGCCAGGGGGGCTGGAGCCATGACATAGGCACATAGCATGCCAGCATGCAGGAGCAGGGAGGTCCCAATGTCGTGGGACCTGTCCATTTTAGAGGTGTGCTCCCGCACCATGGCATCGATGGAGCGCTCCAGCTGCCTGATCACCTCCACCTGCCTGCTGTGCTCGCGGCGGTCCCACCTCCATTCCAGGCGCACCTCCGCCTGGAGCCTCTCGTCTCTCACCTCTGCCCGCTCCAGGGACCGCTCTATGGCTGCCTCCATCCTGTCCACGGTGGCAATCATCTGCTCCCCCTGATCCACTGAGGGCCGGACAATCTCCTCGCCTGGTCCTCTCTCCGGCGGCGGACCCGTGTCTGGTGCTCCGTCATGCTGTGCTGGAGGGATGGGCCCGGGTGACTGTGGGTGCCCTGGATGCCCTGTAGGATTACAGAGGGGTAGTCAGTTACCGACCCATGGCCGCTACCATCCTCTCCCTGTTCAGCTGAGGTGCGGACGATTTCCTCCGCCTGGTTCTCTCTCTGGCGGCGGACCCGTGTCCGGTGCTCCATCATGCTGTGCTGGAGGGATGGGCCCGGGTGACTGTGGGTGCCCTGGATGCCCTGTAGGATTACAGAGGGGTAGTCAGTTATCGACCCATGCGAGCGCCCCAGGCCCCGGGCCCAGGTCTCGGAGGCCCAGCAGGGGGGTTCGCCCGTCCCCTTACCCCCCCAGGCCCTCCCCCTTCCAGTGTGCTTCACCTGCTCGCTCCTGCTGCTGCCTGGCCTCCTGGGTGCCCCCCTCCTCGGCCATCTGGGTCCGGGGCCGGAGTGTCCTGTGGGTTCATGATGGGGGGGTTGGTGATGGGGCCCTTCCCCCCTCCTCCTGGCTGCTTACCCTCTATCTTGGTCTCTGATCCCTCCAAGGCCAGCCCCTCCATGCCAGAGTGTTCCCCTCGAGACCACTGGCTGAGGGTACCAAGGGTGCCGGCCTCGGACTCCGCCTGCCCAGCTTCGGGGAGCTGACTGTTGGGGATGCTGTCCACGGGGGGCCTGCTGGTGCCTGAGGACCCGGGGAATTCCTCCTGGGTTTCTGGGGCCCTAGATCCAGTGCCTTCTTGTGGGGCAGCAAGGGGAGGGGGTACCTCAGTCCGTTCCCTGCCCTGGACCATGGCGCACTAGGCATGGGGCAAAGATGGACCCCTTCATATGAAGGATATGGTCCAGGGCATCATAGAAGGGGGCGGTCCGGGCTCCATTGCCGGACCACGTGTTATTGTCCCGGATGGCCTTTTACCCCTTCTTGAGTTCTTTGGCCTTTGAGCGGCACTGTCTGATGGTCTGGTGGTGCCCTGCCGCTTCCATGTCTCTCACTATGTCCTGGTAGACATGTTCGTTGTGCTGGTTGAGGGCGAGCTCCAGCTGGTACTCCAGGGTCCCCCAGATCCATATGAAGTCCAGGGTCTACCGCAGCCCCCACTGGCCCCCTCGGTGGTAGGCCCATCTCCCCCTTCTCCACTGTGGTTCCTCCTTGTCCTTCTCATTGTCATAGTCCTCCTTCACCACCTCCTCCTCCACCTCTTCCTCCGCCCGGGCTGGGCCTGTGTCCTCTGGGGGCTCGTCCACCCAGGCCCATTTCCATGTCTGTGGGAGGCACGGAGGGGTGTTTTACTGCTGGGGTTCCATTCTCCCCCTTCCTGGGGCCCTCCCCCTGTCCCTCCCTCCCTACTGACTGCCCTTCCGGGCCCCATTCCCCCTCTGGCTGCACCTGTGCTCCCTGTTCCCCTCCCCATGGGTTCCCTTACCCGTTTCCGGGGCACCTCCTCCCCCACTATGGCTGATGTCCCTGGACCAGCCTGTCCCGGCTGCACGTGCAACTCCTGTTGCTGCTGCTGGTGCTGTTGTCCCTCCACCACCTCCATGTGCAGCACAACCCCCTCCTCCTCCTCCCCCCCACTGTGCCTGCGCTCCCTCCACCATTGCCACTGCCTCTTCCTCCTCCCTTGCTCTCTCTCCTGCCATTCTCCTCCTCCCTCCTCGCTTCATGCTTCCCTGCTGCTGATTGCCCTTTAAATCTCCCTCCCTGGTCTGTGTTGTTGCTGGTTGCCTGGCAGCGACGCTGCATGCGTTGACCCCGGCTGAGAATCATTTTCTTTGATCCTGGCTGGTGATTGCCATCCAGATGTTACTTTTTGTTGTTTCCCAGCGGGAATCACTTTGACCATTCTTTTGGAGCTCATCCCGCAGGGACCCAGGGAAGCGTGGTTGAAATTGACCCCATGTGGGTATTGAGCATGGTGAACATCTGGCGGCCACCAAAGAGATGTTCAGGGCCCTTTGGGCCAGCAGCAAAATTGACCGTGGTTCACTCTGGTTGACTGTGATCTCGTAACGTCTGAGAATACCCTCAGTTTTTGGTTCTCTCGGTATCAGATTTTTAACATTACTATTTTCTTCAGAGACTTCAGTGATTGCCTAATGACTTCAATAGGAAAAACTGCAATGTTAAAAATCCAACCAAAAAAACAGTGCAGAAAAGTGGATACCATCAATACTGAGAAAAGAACCGAGATATCAGATTAATCCAATAGGCCCATTATTGGGTACTTTCAGTTCTTGGCAATACCAAGAGTCCCATCCCTACTTTCCAGAATGTGTAGACTCCTGTGAAGGAATGTGTTTCTGTCCACACCCTTGCTATTAGGGATGGATAACGTGTGGAAACATCACTCATTATGTCAGTGTAATTACAAGTTCTAGAGTCTATGGGGAACTCAGCCCTCTACATCTTCTGTTGTTGATGTGGGGGCAAAAAGAAACACAGATGAGCACACACAAGTGGAATAGAAAAATTCCAGAGGGGCTCAGTGACATGCAAAATACTGAGTCCCTACCACCACAAAGGTACACCCAGGCAAGGTAATTGTAGATTTAAATTACCCAGGGCTAAAACTATTGGTGTGACCATTCCTAAATTGGATTCAAATTACCTTACAGTGACTGTAAATGAATGAGAGAAGACACATGAGCATTAACCTAGCGATAGAGCTAAAACAAATAGTGTATTCACATATATTGAATATATTACTACAACTAATTGATTCTATAGCACTACTAGGCATGCACAGTACTTTACAGTCTCAGATTGTGGGCTTACAATCTAAGATGGACACGGGTGAGGGAAAACAGGGTGACACACACACATACACATTTTTACAGATGGGAAAGTGAGGCTGAGAGGCTGTGACTTGCTCAAAACCACCCAGGGAGTTCATGGCTAGGGCAGGATTTGAACCCTGGTTTCCCAAGTCCAGCACCTTATCCACTTTGCTACAATGGCTCAGAGGTTGTGACTTGCCCAAGGTCACTCAGTGAGCTCATGGCTAGGGCAGAATTCAAACCCTGGCTTCCCGGGACGAAGTCCAACATCTTATCCACTACACCACGCCGGCTCAAATGAGCCTCTGGGAAGGGTGGCATATCAATGTAAATAAATAAATAAATATTCACATTTTCAGATAACAATTCAAAGAGAAATCCATATTTGCAAATCCACTTTTTCGGTTATTTTGTTTCAGATACTGTGTTCATTTTAGTTAGCATTTGTTTGGTAATTTCAACCACTTTAGCATAGCCTTTACTTTACTTCAGTGCCAAAATAAACAAAATAACAAAATGACTGAAGTGAAATAACTAAAGCAAATACTTGGCAAAGTGGAACCAAATATCTGAATTGGTGTAAGTCTGGGAACTGGCAGACGAGTTGAGAGGCGTCATGAAGACACAGCTTAGGTCAAGCCGGGTGGTCCATTAGCACAGGTGTCAGCAGAAGGGTCAGTGGAGGCATAGTCTAGACAGAGCATGGGTTAAGCTGGGTAACCAGATTGTGGGTGATTTCAGACGTTACGGGTCCCGTTGGCCTAGTACTGAAATCACCCCATTCATTCCCCGCCGGGGTCACCCCATCACGCCGTAACAGACGTGCCAGGGGGATCCCGGCAGGGAATCTGGGAGGGGGTGGGGCCGCGCGGCGCAACGTGTGGCCGCACAGCCCCGCCCCCTCCACGCTCCCGCCGCCCGCTCTCTGGGGAGATGGGCGGGCGGTGGGGCCAATGCGGCCGCTGCGTCGGGCTGGAGTTGCCACGGCCTGGGATCCCGCTGGGGATCCCAGGCCATGGCACCTGGCCAGATGTTACTTTTTGTTGGTCCCCACTGGGGATCTCTTTGACCACGCTTCCCGGGACATTCCCCCCGCTAGCTCGGGAAGCATGGTTCAAATTGACCCCATGTAGGTAATGAGCGTGGTGAACATCTGGCGGCCGCCAAACAGATGTTCAAGACACATTGACCACAGGTGGGTATTCACCATGGTTTACTGTGATCTCGTAACGTCTGAAAATACCCATTGTTGGCAGTAGTGGGCGAGGACCTAGACAACAGGTGACAGACAAGGAAAAGATGAGGAAACGGGGGGGGGGCGAATGGGCATGTGCAAGCTGTAGGTCGTGTGTGGCTGTGCTACCGCTGACCCGCTATCTTAAATCAGAGAGCCTGAGCTCAAAAATATCCAAGAAGAAGCTGAACACTAAACATAAGCTATTAAGGAATGAGCCAAGCAAAAAAAAAGAACCAGACTCCACACTTGACAGATACTGCCTCCCCCGACGCAGCACCAGGAAAGCAGAGACCGAGCAGCTCAAAATGGCGGACGGAACACCGCAGGAGGAATCGAGGGACCCTGATTCTTTATTGCAGGTACTGGATTTATTTAAACCAATAAAAGATGACCTGACCTTCAACAAAGAAAGTATAACAACTATTAAGGCTAATTTGATAGAAATGAAGTGTCAAATGGAGGGATTCAATAAAAGATTGGATGTTATGGAACAACACATTAGTGATCAGGAAGATCACAATAATTTGCAGGATCAAAAAATCTCCTATGTAGAAGAGAGTGTGAATGTTCTAAAAGATAAATTAGAAGACTTGGAAAACAGGTCTAGAAGAAATAATCTAAGATTCCTGGGAATCCCTGAAGGACTGGAAATAAATGGTGCAAGAGAACTCCTTCTAAAAATTCGTAAAGCTCTGTTTAGTGACAAGCAAGAACTCCACACAGTTGAAATAGAAAGGGCGTATAGATCCCTTAGGTCTAGACCAAGGGAACAAGCTCCTCCACGTGCAATGATAGCACAATTCCTGCGATATCAAAACAAGGAGAAGCTATTAAGAGCAATCAGAGCTACCAAAGACCTGGCCTTTGAAGACAATAAAATTTCAATATATCCAGACCTGGCATATGATACAGTACAAAAAAGGAAAGCCTGGAAGCCACCAATTGACAAGTTATACCAACTAGGATTGAAAGCTCAGATTCTATACCCTGCAAAAATTTCATTTATGGACAAAGGAAAAAGAAGATATTTTAATGATAAAACTGAATTGGAGAATTACTTGTCCAAAAACCCAAGGGGGAGTACAAGTAACTAAAGCAATAGGAAATGGTGCATGTGCAGAGCTTAAATATAGATTTTGAATGTAAATTCTTTTTGGATGTATGAAGTGAATAGAAAGGGGTTGGTGGGTAGCAGAAAGTCCATTATACACAATACTCCAAATTAGGGGGCCCACACATCTTCCCATTATTCTTTTATTTTGAGATTGGTTATTTAGTATAAGTTGGGTATTGGGGGGGAGATTTATAATGTTAAACTGATGATATAGTTTATAGTTAGTTAGGATAAGATAGAAGGTATTAATTGTGACATAATGTGTGGCAGAAGCATCTGTGAAAGTATTGGTGACTTTATAAAATCTAAAAGGATTATAAAGTTAGGAAAGGAACAGCAGGTTAGCCCTCAACATAAGAAAGGAAAAAAGGTAAAATTAGAGATCAAATACTTAACTATTAGAATGAAAATAAAATGGCAAACTTAAAAGTAATTTCTTTTAATGTATGTGGATTGAATAATCCAATAAAGCGTAAAAGGGTTTGGAAACATATACAAGCATTTCATCCACATATATTTACAATCCAAAAATCATATTTACTCAAAAATGATAATTTCAGATTTTGTAATAAACTGTATAAAATATTCCACTCAAATGCAGGGAAAAAGAAGACTGGTATACTTATTGGAATTCTTAAAACGCTAAATTTTCAAATTCATAGTATAAATAAAGACACTGAGGGGCGTCTCTTGACATTAAAAGGTAATATTGAAGAAGAAAAATATACCATCACAACAATCTATGCTCCTAATAATAATACTGCTGCTTTCTTTACAGATATAATTCCCAACATAGCACAGGAAATGGAAGGTATAGCATTGATCACTGGGGATTTTAATACTGCCCTCTCCCTGATGGATTTATTCACAAAAATAGCTTGAATAGATAACAAAATAGAATAATACAGGTAATAGAAAAATATGGGTTGAAAGACATATGGAGAACATTCCATCCAAAAATACAGGAATTCACCTTCTACTCCAATTCCCATAAAGTGTCTAAGAAAATTGACCATATGCTAGTTAACCATGCAGTCTTACAGAGGAGTGATAAGGCTTACATACAAACAATCCCCTTTTCTGACCATAACTCATTGGTACTAGAAATAAATGCAAAGATCAATGAAAAGAGACAAAAACCAAGATGAATTTTAAAAAGATTTTATTTGAATAATAAATGGTTACAGGAACAGATTCAGGAAAAAATCAAAGACTTTATTCAACACAATGATACACCTGAAATTTCCCTGTCACTTTTGTGGGAAACTGCCAAAGCAGTTCTTCGGGGTCAATTTATCTCACTGGGTGCACATCTGAAAAAAGAAAAAAAACAAGCAAATTAGTGAAATATATTTACAAATCAAACAACTAGCTAAACAGCCTAAATTAAATGCTGAAAAAATGGCTTTACTAAAAACCCAAATAAATTTATTAGAAACTGAAGCTATAATTGGCAAGTTAAGATATGTAAACGCCTTTTACTTTGACAAAGCAAATAAAGCAGATAAAGTTTTGGCTTGGTTGGTGAAAATAAAAAAAAGATATTCCATACATACGGGAAACTCCAATATCAAATATTTTAAAAGGTAAAGAGTGTCAGGCTCCAGGGGCGGAGCCAGGGAAAAGGGAGGGGAAGTGGGTAGACAGGAGGTGGGAACGGGGTGTAGGGAATCTGGGATGTTCCTTAGTACGCACGGGGAAACCTCTCAGCTGCTCTCCAATGCCAAGGAGATAGGGTGTTCAGCATGGTTCCCAGCACTTCTGGTCTAAGAATACCTATGGCTCATCATTGAGGTCAAGGGACAGGGAATCCAGAAGCGAGGGATCAAGGCACTAGAGGCAGGGTTCAAGGGATCAGGGGTAAGGAACAAGGAGTCAGGGGAGCAAGGGATATGGGGTATAAAACAAGGAAACAAAGGCAGGGAGCAAGGGGTCAGTGGTAAGGAACAAGGAACCAGGGGAAAGGGAGCGAGAAACCAAGACTATGGAGAGAGGGGGCAAGGGGTCAAAACTAGGGAGCAAGAAACCGAGACTAGGGGACAAGGGGACAAGACTAGGAAGCGAGAAACCAAAACTAGGGAGCGAGGGAAACCTGAAGCAAGGGGAGGAGCGAGGGAAACCTGAAGCAAGGGAGTACACTGGAAGCACAGGGGACCCTGGGAGCAAGGAGGGGGGCCAAGGCAAGGGAGCCCTGGGAGCAAGGAGAGGAACAAGGCGAAGGAGCCCTGGGAGCAAGGAGGGGAGCAAAGGAAACCCTGAGAGCGAGGGACAAGAATAAAGAGAACTAGAACACAGAGACAACTAGATGCAGAGACACCAGACTACACAGAAACTAGGAAGGAACAGGGAAACTAATACAGCAAATAATAGGGATTACTTACAGAAGGACATTGAGGGAACAACAGGGAGACAGACTAACATGAAGACAAGGCAGGGTGTGAGGGGGAAACTGTACACAGAACTCACCACCACCAAACACTATTCCCAACAAAGACAAAGGGCAAACAAGGTGCATCTAGAGACAGAACAAGGTGAGCGGGCCAAGCACAAGTCTAAGGGGAAGTGACTCAAAGCTCCACACCTGCCACCACCCTCAGTAGTCCTAAATACTCCACAGAGCCAATCAGACCATGGCAGGTGTGGCCACGCCCACCACCAGATGTACACGGTGAGCAAGGCAAGAGAGAGAGAGGGAGGATGCGACAAATAGGGAGAGAACTGCCCCCGGCAGCATATTGCCAATAGCGCAGGCTGCAGAAGCACCTCCCAGAAGCCCCAAGGCCATGGGTTTAAGGCCTGGCTGTGACAAAGAGAAAGAGAGATTTTTTTTCAATTTTATCAAAAACTTTATAAAACAGGACACTCTACAAAGGTCAATATAAATAACCTTTTGCAGTCAATTAAACTCCCTTATATAAACGTGGAGCAACAACATTTCCTTTATAGGGCATTCGACAATAAGGAAATACAGGAGGTGATCAAACATCTTCCAAGAAACAAAACGGCTGGTCCAGATGGTTTTCCGGCTGAATTTTACAAAACCTTTTCAACACAAATTTGCCCATTACTAACCACAATGATTAATTCTTTTCTGAAACAACAAGAATTGCCACAATCCTTTTATGAGGCTTACATAGCTTTATATGCCCAAAACTGGATAAAAATCTAGAGGTTTGTAGTGGATACCAGTCTATATCGCTACTTAATACTGACGCAAAAATATTTACTAAAATATTGGCAAACAGACTTATGGAAGTGATGCCAGATATAATTGCACCAGATCAAACAGGGTTCATATCTGGAAGGTTAGGTATAGATAATATACGTAAAGTAGTAGATGTTGTCCACCATATTTGGAGCAACAGGGTCCCAGCTGCTGTTATATCCTTGGATGCGAAGAAGGCCTTTGATATGGTGGAGCATCAATATTTGTTTGAAACAATGAAAAGTATAGGCATAAAAGGCCAGTTTTTGCAATGGGTACAACTAATATATAGAAACCCTAAAGCACTGACTATAATTGATGGGGAGGTCACAGAGGGGGTAGTGCTGACAGAGGGCACCAGACAGGGCTGTCCTATGTCTCCATTGTTATTCAACATCGCAATAGACCCTTTGGCTATAGCTATTAGAAGTTCACAGCAAATACTAGGATTAAAAATAGGGAAGGTGAAATATAAGCTGGCCATGTATGCTGACAATATGATGATGTTTCTGACAGATTTGCCCCATTCGGTACAAAACGTATTGAATGTTATAAATTAATTTTGTGCAATATTTAGGTACAAAATCAATGTTAAAAAGTCACAAATGCTGTTATTCAATGAAACTAAGTTGTCTAGGGAGGAATATAAAAAGTCAACTCCTTTTAGTTTGCAAAAAGAAGCTATCAAATATCTAGGAATTTACATCACAAAGAATTGGAAAGAGTTATTTAAGAAGAACTTTGTACCACTGTTAGAAGAAATAAGATGTAAGGAGGATGCTTGGAAAAAAGTTACAGATCTCATGGATAGGTCGTACAAATTTGGTCAAAATGGTTATTCTGCCTAAACTAATGTATACATCATTTGCATTACCGATAAAGGTACCTAAAGAATACTTTGGAGCAGTAAACAAAGTCATTTCATGTATAATTTGGAAAGGGAGGAAACCACGTATTAGGAGATCAATCTTATACACCTCAAAGGATAAGGACGGGATGAATATGCCCAACATAAAATTGTATCATTGGTCATCTGTGTTAAGAGGAGTGAAGGTGTGGTCCCATGATACAGGGATTCCAAACTGGATTGAGCTTGAAAAAGAACAGTGTAAGACAATAACCTTTAAGCACTTCTTAACAGATGACAAAAAAATTTAATTACAAGTGGTACGAGACCATCCATTTGTATATATGGCATTCCAAACATGGGAGACAGGTTTAAGAAAAGCAGAAATAACCAAGGACAAAAACCCTTATACACCCATATTTGGACAACGGACTAAGGGAGTAGATATCCCGACAGAGGTAAAAAAGAAATGGGAGACAAAAGGATTAAAGTTTGCTCATCACTTGTTCGTCGGAGAAGATTTTATTACTAAAGAAACAATAACACAAAAAACGGAAATAGATCCAGGATTCTTTTTGTATGCAAAAGTCAAGAGTAAATTTAACAATAAGGCAGACAAGCAGAAATATAATAGAAAGATAAATGATCTGGAAAAAGTTTTGTATGGTGATTCCTCACAAAGACATCATATCAAGGATATATAAAATTCTACATGGATTATTTAACTTACCTGATGCTGGATACTCTTCAGCTTGGGAGGACGATATGCAAACTGAAATAAAGACAAAAGAAATTTAATGTGGGAAGCAATGCAAACTGCATCCAAGTCATTAGCAGTAAAGGAACCCCAAATTAAAACAACGTATAGAATCTACTTAACTCCACAAAGGTTAAACCAAATGAATAAGGACTATTCGAAAGAATGCTGGCAGGGATGTAAAGATACAGGAACGTGGATGCACTGTTGGTGGCAATGTCCCCACATAAATGACTTTTGGGGAAAAATATGGCCAATGCTGAGTGACATGGCCAAGAAGGATATCCCGTTCCAACCAATGACAGCATTGCTTGGTATCTTCCCTGATCTGCAGATAATAAAAGAAAGGAAATTGGCCTGTCAACAACTAAGACTGGCTGCTATCCATACAATAGTCTGTAACTGGAAGTCCAAATCCAAACCATCATTTACTAAATGGATAAATAGACTGTGGTATGTTCTTACAATGGAGCGAATTCAAGCGGAACTACATCAAGACTTGGAGGGCTTTTATGCTGTTTGGAGTAACATATGGACATTGATCCAGCAATATTCTAAATCCAATGCAACACAGATGTCAATTTGCTTAACAGAAATATGAAAAGTAAGGTTTGTCACAATGAATATAGATAGGACACTGGATAAGGGGTTTTATCCCCGAATATGGTCCAATATTCTTAAGATATTGTGTATATAGTTGTTGTAATGTTATTAAAATAATAAAAATATATTTTTTTAAAAAGAAACAGGTAGGGAACGTGAAGAGGCCAGGTAGCTGGTAGAAATACATGGAGGCTATGCCAGGGAAGTGTGTTGGTAAGTCACTGGTAGTTTGATGTGTCCTGCTTATATGAGGGAAGAAGAGGAAGTGCTAGGCACTTCCTGTCCTGCTCCATGGCTCCTGGACCTGGCTCTAGTTGGCTGAGGCCATAGCAGTCTCTGTGGTAAATGACATGGCACTACCTGTGACCCAGTGCTGCCATGATTAGATGACACCTCCTCTGAGGAGGCCAGCACTACCTGCAGTCCAGTGCTGGCACAGGGCTTGTGGCTGTGGATGATAGTTGGCAGATCTGAATCAAAGTGGGTGATGTCATTGGATATAGTATTCACCTTGAATATTTGTCTCAGGTCTACCTAGGAATAACTTACCTCAGGATATATGGAGCCACACTACACCAAAAGCCCATGGGCAACTTCACACAAATGGCTTTGCCACCAAGAAAACTAACCATTTCCTAGGTAAGGTGTTCATTTGTTTTGAGAGCACATGCTGAGTAGAGGTGTGCACCAGGGGCCCATGTCGGTTTTGTTTTTTATTTTAGTTATTTAAATCTGTTGTTTTGGTTTTCATAAATATCAAATTGTCGTTTTCGTTTTTGCTTTTGTTTTCCATTGGTTTCAATGGAAAACACATTTTCAGATGTATCTTATGTACCAAATTCCAAAAGATTGGATAAAGGAATCCAATTTTATAAGCAGTAGAATTATATTATTTTGCAAAATTCTTCATATACATTCTTAGCTATAACTTCTTTCCCTCACATGTAATGTAGATGAAACTTGGCAGGTTTACACCCCTTCCTATATTTACTATCTCTGCCAACTTTCAGAAGGATTGGATAAAGGGTCCTGGTGGTATAAGCAATTCACTTAGAAATGTATGTCTGACTGTAACATCCCAAGTTGTCAACTGCCTGACCCATGTGGGGGGACGTACCCTCGACCTGGTATTCTGTTCTGGCCTTGAGGCAGGTGATCCGGTAGTGGGGGAATGTGAGGGTCATGCCCTTGTCATGGACAGATCATTACCTCCTACATGCTAGCCTCTTAGCACGCCACCTCCAGAAAGGGAATGTATCAGTTAGGTTGGTCTGCCCCCGGAGGCTGATGGAACCTCAACGGTTCCAGGAGGCCCTGGGGGATTTAACCATAGACCTTGACAGCCGTCGGCCACTCTGTTGATGAGCTTGTCCAAACTTGGAACATCTTGCTTGGGGGAACCATTAACAGGGTGGCTCTGAGATATCTTCTATCTCTGTCTCATCACCGCAGGGCCCCTTGGTTTACTGAGGGACTGAGGTGTATGAAACAGGCAGGTAGGTGGCTAGAGTGATGCTGGTGTCAAACTTGCACTGAATTCGACCAACTTCTCCATAGGGCCCATTTGCAGTCCTATGTTGAGGCTGTGAGGACGGCAAAGAAAGAGTTCTTTGCCACCCTCATAGCGTCTGCAAAGTCACGTCCAGGTGGTGACGGGGGGTGGTCAGTCCAGCCTCCCTCCACCTGGACAGGGATTTGTCCCAGGCCCGCTGTGAGGAGTTTGCAGAGAAGATCGCTCGGATCCAGACCAATTTCGACACTGGATTAGGAGCAGTAGAGGTGGAGCGTGAAGTGATGGAGGCCCCGTCTGGTCCATCTTCTTGGGTTGAGTTTCAGGAAGTGACGCCAGCCAATGCCATGGATGTCCTGGGGTCTGTTAAGAGTCACCAGTTGTGAACTAGATCCATGCTGGTCCTGGTTGGTGAAAGCCTCCAGGGAGACTTTGGGGATGGTGCTGGTGAGGGTAATCAATGCGTCCCTTTGGCAGGGGAGTTTGCCCCCGAGACTCTCAAGGAGGCAGTGGTGTGCCCCCTGCTGAAGAAGTCATCTTTGGATGTGGATGCACTCGCCAGCTACCAAATTTTCTCTAACCTTCCCTTTTTAGGGAAGGTTATTGAACGGGCGGTGGCACTGCAGCTCCAGACTCATCTTGACAGCATTGGTTTCCTTGACCCATTTCACTCAGGGTTCCGCCCTGGCTATGGCTCAGAGATGGTGCTGGTGGCGTTAGTGGACAATCTCCACTGGGAGATGGATGTAGGATGTTCAACACTACTGATCCTGCTAGATCTCTCGGTCGCTTTTGATACAGTGGACCACGGGCTGCTGTTGAGACGATTGTGAGCCCTGGGGGGTCTGGATGGGACTGTCTTAGGGTGGTTCCCATCATTCCTCTCAGGGAGAAGCCAGTGGGTTGTCCTGGGGGTTGAATCTTCCAGCCCCCGGGCCCTGGATTATGGCGTACCACAAGGTTCTATTCTGTCTCCATTATTGTTTAATGTGTATATGAAGCCCTTGGGGGAAATAGTGAGATGGTTTGGTGTGCTTTGCCACCAATATGCTGATGACACCCAGCTATACCTCTCCTTTTCATCTGACCCAGATCCTGCTTCTGTCCCAATGTTTGGAGGCCGTGGTGGATTGGTTACGGCACAGCAGATTGAAGCTTAATCCTGATAAGATGGAGGTGATGGCGGTGGGTAGGGCGAGGGAGGTGTTGGCTCCCTTCATAGAGGGGGTCCGCCCTTGCATAACCAAGCAGGTTCGGAGTCTGGGAGTGTTATTGGACTCGGATCTCCACCTAGAATGGCAGGTGGAGACGGTGACTAAGGTTGTCTTCCGCCAGCTGTATCTGGTGCGGAGGCTGAGTCCATACATTTCCAGACCCGACCTGGCTACCCTCATCCATGCCTTCATCACCTCAAGGCTGGACTACTGCTACGCGCTCTATGTGGGGCTTCCCCTGACACTGATTGGGAGGCTGTAGCTGGTGCAGAATTCGGCTGCTCGTCTCCTTAAAGGAACAAACCAACGGGAGCATATCACTCCCGTGCTCCACACACTGCACAGGCTGCCTATAGCATACTGAACCAGATTCAAAGTGTTGGTTTGGGCCTATAAAGCCCTAAATGGTCTTGGCCCATCATACTCAGGGACCGCCTCACCTTCCACGCCCCAGAGCAATTCCTTCAGTCTGCTGGGGGTGCCTTCTTGAAGGTCCCCCATGTAAAGGTGGGAGCCACAATGAAGAGGGTGTTCTTGGTGGCCGGGCTGTGTTTATGGAACTCCCTCCCAGAGGAAGCCCATCTGACCCCAAGTTTTCTGGCCTTCTGCCAGGCCTACAAAACTTGGCTGTTCTCCCAGGCCTTCAGAGGAGGGGAAGGGGGGGGATAAATGTTTGGAGTGGTGGTTAGTTTTTAGGATTTTAAATGTTTTAATTTTGTGAATCAGTGTTTTAATGTTATTTTAATGGTGTTATTTTTTGTATTGTAAGCCACCACAAGATGCCATGGGCATGATGGGGTGGCTAAGAAATATAAATAAAGTAAGTAAATAAATAAATAAGTAAATAAATTTTAAAAATCTTTATAGTCCAACCAGTGTACATGAAATTTGACAGGACTGTATATCACACTTTCAGCATCATCTCAGTCAAATAGCAGAAAGATGTGATAAAGGGTCCCAATTGTATATGCCTGAACAGCATATGCAGAGAAGGAGCCTATGTCAGGGATTCTTTTACGTGTCACTCTGGTATAAGATCAGTTTGTGATGCCAATTGCCCAGCAGAAATGTCAACCAAATATCCTCATTCTGTGCTGTGACCATCTCAACTTATCTCCCTCACTTGTTACTGGGAAGTCAGAAGTATCTGTTTAGGAAAGAGCCAATAGGGATTCTCTGGTGTCCTCTATCACAGTGCTGCAGTATATGATTGTGATGATAATTTACCAGCCTGGATGTGTAAACTATGTCTCCTGATTTCTGGGATGCTATCCCCAAAGTCCCAGTTATGTCCCTTCTATGTCTGCCTGAGGACCGCCTCCTGTGCCCGCCTCAAAGCCACTACCAATTGGTTCTGTAAAGCGGGAATCATGCAGTAATTGGCCAGTGAATGTGCCTGTCAGTCTGTTGGTTTGCTCCACATCTTCCCTCCTACAGGCTCTCTCCCCCTGCCATGCCAGGTGCCTGCCTCTGACTGACACTGCATGTGCTGCTATTTATCTGAATAATTGTCTTCAAGGGGACAACGCAATTGCTTATAAAATTGGGTCCCTTTATCAAATTGTCCTGTAGTTTGGCAGAGATAACAGGGATGGCACATGATACATTCTTGCCAAATATCTTGTAAACAAAATGGGATATAAAAATATTAGAACTGGAAATGTATTTTCAAGTTAATGTCTTATACCATAAGGACCCTTTATCCAATCATTCTCAAAATTGGCAGAAGTAGTAATCCTGGGATGGAAAAAATTTTTATCACAGGGTTCATGCAAATTGGATGTAAAATAAAGAAGTTGTAGCCATGAATGTGTATGGAGTTCTTTAAAAAACTACAACATACAATTGCTTCTAAAATTGGTTTCCTTTTTCTCATTATTTTGACAATTGGTACACATAATGCCCTCCACTGGGGGTACAACATCCCAAAGTGTCATTATAATTGAATAAGAAACAAAAACGTTATAGCTGGAAATATATTGTTCAGGTTTTTCCCTTTATTTCAAAAACAAAAAGTTGTTTTCATTCCTATTTTTATTATTAATATTTGCTGTTTTCATTATTGCAATAACAATAGTGAAAATGACAAATTGTGTTATTGTTATTGTAATAATAAAAATGACATGCACACCCCTAATCCTGAGTTTCTACTTCCCTAGATATAACACTTATGCAATAGCATGTTCAAGCATCGGAGGTGGCCTGATTGTATATGTATGTTTTAGTGTGCATGCTTCCAAAATATTAGTTTATAAAAAGAAAAAAAATGTCATGGAATGCTTTCATTTTGGAATAACAGTGTTAAAGGCAAGGCACCCACACACAATGCCATTTCATTAAACCTTAAAACCAAGTCCGACTCCAGCTATTCTCCAACTCTTTAATCCCCTCCTTTCCTACTTGACATCTTATGAGCTTCAATGCTTCACAGGAGTTTTACAAAGTTGAGGAAATGTGTTGCTTTTCATAAACTTCTGCAAATTTCCATCATTTCTTGTAAAGCAAGAGGATAAGAACTGAAAGCTGAATTTATTACAGTGTGCTTACTCTTTACGGTTTTTCAGTAAATGGAAGGTGAAGGAGGAAGCAATCTAAAATGCTCCCATCTCCCTGAAAGTTGAATACTATCTAAGCTTATAGAGACAGAAGACATGAAATGATCATCTTTTCAGAATGACTGATGGAACATCACAAACAGAATTGGAAAGAAAAGGAGAAAAATCCAAACCAGACATAATCATGTAAAAATATTTATTTTATTGGCATTGCTAAGGAAAATTTAACACATAATGCATTTTTCCAGAGCCGTCTTGGTCTAATGTGATTGCATTTGCATCTGTCTTTTATGCCACAGGAGAGCTTGCCCAGATGTGTTAGCAAATTCCTAACATGACATCACTACTGCTAAAAAGCTGTCACCATATAGAGCTTGCACAGCATGACTAAGGGTGAAAACAGACATGACGCTAACCACCCTTTAACCACCCTTGGTGGTCATTTATGCATGTGTCGGGGCTGCATAGGGCACCAATAAGCCCTGCAACATGCATAAATAACCACCAAGGGTGGTTAAAGGGTGGTTAGCGTCATGTCTGTTTTCACCCTNTGCTGGGGGTGCCTTCTTGAAGGTCCCCCATGTAAAGGTGGGAGCCACAATGAAGAGGGTGTTCTTGGTGGCCGGGCTGTGTTTATGGAACTCCCTCCCAGAGGAAGCCCATCTGACCCCAAGTTTTCTGGCCTTCTGCCAGGCCTACAAAACTTGGCTGTTCTCCCAGGCCTTCAGAGGAGGGGAAGGGGGGGGATAAATGTTTGGAGTGGTGGTTAGTTTTTAGGATTTTAAATGTTTTAATTTTGTGAATCAGTGTTTTAATGTTATTTTAATGGTGTTATTTTTTGTATTGTAAGCCACCACAAGATGCCATGGGCATGATGGGGTGGCTAAGAAATATAAATAAAGTAAGTAAATAAATAAATAAGTAAATAAATTTTAAAAATCTTTATAGTCCAACCAGTGTACATGAAATTTGACAGGACTGTATATCACACTTTCAGCATCATCTCAGTCAAATAGCAGAAAGATGTGATAAAGGGTCCCAATTGTATATGCCTGAACAGCATATGCAGAGAAGGAGCCTATGTCAGGGATTCTTTTACGTGTCACTCTGGTATAAGATCAGTTTGTGATGCCAATTGCCCAGCAGAAATGTCAACCAAATATCCTCATTCTGTGCTGTGACCATCTCAACTTATCTCCCTCACTTGTTACTGGGAAGTCAGAAGTATCTGTTTAGGAAAGAGCCAATAGGGATTCTCTGGTGTCCTCTATCACAGTGCTGCAGTATATGATTGTGATGATAATTTACCAGCCTGGATGTGTAAACTATGTCTCCTGATTTCTGGGATGCTATCCCCAAAGTCCCAGTTATGTCCCTTCTATGTCTGCCTGAGGACCGCCTCCTGTGCCCGCCTCAAAGCCACTACCAATTGGTTCTGTAAAGCGGGAATCATGCAGTAATTGGCCAGTGAATGTGCCTGTCAGTCTGTTGGTTTGCTCCACATCTTCCCTCCTACAGGCTCTCTCCCCCTGCCATGCCAGGTGCCTGCCTCTGACTGACACTGCATGTGCTGCTATTTATCTGAATAATTGTCTTCAAGGGGACAACGCAATTGCTTATAAAATTGGGTCCCTTTATCAAATTGTCCTGTAGTTTGGCAGAGATAACAGGGATGGCACATGATACATTCTTGCCAAATATCTTGTAAACAAAATGGGATATAAAAATATTAGAACTGGAAATGTATTTTCAAGTTAATGTCTTATACCATAAGGACCCTTTATCCAATCATTCTCAAAATTGGCAGAAGTAGTAATCCTGGGATGGAAAAAATTTTTATCACAGGGTTCATGCAAATTGGATGTAAAATAAAGAAGTTGTAGCCATGAATGTGTATGGAGTTCTTTAAAAAACTACAACATACAATTGCTTCTAAAATTGGTTTCCTTTTTCTCATTATTTTGACAATTGGTACACATAATGCCCTCCACTGGGGGTACAACATCCCAAAGTGTCATTATAATTGAATAAGAAACAAAAACGTTATAGCTGGAAATATATTGTTCAGGTTTTTCCCTTTATTTCAAAAACAAAAAGTTGTTTTCATTCCTATTTTTATTATTAATATTTGCTGTTTTCATTATTGCAATAACAATAGTGAAAATGACAAATTGTGTTATTGTTATTGTAATAATAAAAATGACATGCACACCCCTAATCCTGAGTTTCTACTTCCCTAGATATAACACTTATGCAATAGCATGTTCAAGCATCGGAGGTGGCCTGATTGTATATGTATGTTTTAGTGTGCATGCTTCCAAAATATTAGTTTATAAAAAGAAAAAAAATGTCATGGAATGCTTTCATTTTGGAATAACAGTGTTAAAGGCAAGGCACCCACACACAATGCCATTTCATTAAACCTTAAAACCAAGTCCGACTCCAGCTATTCTCCAACTCTTTAATCCCCTCCTTTCCTACTTGACATCTTATGAGCTTCAATGCTTCACAGGAGTTTTACAAAGTTGAGGAAATGTGTTGCTTTTCATAAACTTCTGCAAATTTCCATCATTTCTTGTAAAGCAAGAGGATAAGAACTGAAAGCTGAATTTATTACAGTGTGCTTACTCTTTACGGTTTTTCAGTAAATGGAATGTGAAGGAGGAAGCAATCTAAAATGCTCCCATCTCCCTGAAAGTTGAATACTATCTAAGCTTATAGAGACAGAAGACATGAAATGATCATCTTTTCAGAATGACTGATGGAACATCACAAACAGAATTGGAAAGAAAAGGAGAAAAATCCAAACCAGACATAATCATGTAAAAATATTTATTTTATTGGCATTGCTAAGGAAAATTTAACACATAATGCATTTTTCCAGAGCCGTCTTGGTCTAATGTGATTGCATTTGCATCTGTCTTTTATGCCACAGGAGAGCTTGCCCAGATGTGTTAGCAAATTCCTAACATGACATCACTACTGCTAAAAAGCTGTCACCATATAGAGCTTGCACAGCATGACTAAGGGTGAAAACAGACATGACGCTAACCACCCTTTAACCACCCTTGGTGGTCATTTATGCATGTGTCGGGGCTGCATAGGGCACCAATAAGCCCTGCAACATGCATAAATAACCACCAAGGGTGGTTAAAGGGTGGTTAGCGTCATGTCTGTTTTCACCCTAAGTCACCCAAGTATTACAGGTAAATTTTGGTTGTTTTTGATGGAAAAACAACATAAAATTGCATAAGTGTATTTATAAAATAGAAAATTGGAATATTTTTTATTACAAATGCCACTGGGAAATACTTTGCAGGAAAAATATGTTTTCCTTGGGCAAAGCTTTGCTTCAATATCATGTATTTATGATGAAGTTTCTACTATGACTGGTAAAATATTTTAAGAAGGGCTTTAAACTTAGGGGGAAATAATAAAGACATGTAATTACTGGAAAGTTTTTCCTTGCAATTTCACTAATGGTAGGTAAGCTTGGAGTGAAAATGCAAATGAATATCCAAGGTGACCCAAACTTGTAAAAAGAGAACCACCAAGCAATTAGACCAAAATATTCTATAGTAGTTTAGTTTATTATTTCCAGCAATTTGCTATCACAAAAAGTACCCAAATTTAAAATAGAAATACTACATAATATAAACAAAACATAAAATATACAGCTGGTCCATCAAACCAACCATCCAATAGTAGTAATAAATAAGTAAAACCAATCACACACACAAAAAAGACAGTGGCTCAACCAAGCGTTGTTGTTCCCTAATCCTTCAACTTTTCCCAAGTTTTCGCAACAAGCTTGAGAAAACAAGCAACTGTCTTGTTGACTTCCAGGTCAGTCCCTACAAGTAATCTCAGCATCTTGCCTTCTACAGAGAGGGATAAGTTCTGGAATAATGGGTCTATCCACACTTCCCTAAGAATCTTATACCGCAAACATCGAAAAAACACGCGTTGCATAGTTTCCACTTCCTGTAGATCACAATTCAGGTTCTAGTGGAGTAAGGAATTTTTTGTCTTCTACCTCTCACTACAGCAGTTTTCACTAGGTTGAACCAAAAGAGAGTTATCCATCTCCTTAAATTAGGATCCTGCATTTAAAGAAGATAATTTTCAAGGGCACAAATAAATTTAATCTGTGGATACATTGGAGCTATCTTTGTTATTGCAATAGCTTGTAGATCTTTCCTCACAGCAAAGTCCTTAACCTTGCATTTTAACTCCAAATGACTGAGTGCATGCCCTGGAGCCTCACTACCATCCAAGGGGAAGAGATAGGTTAGCCTCGAGCATCACGATGCCCTTCCACCATTTATACTGGAGAGATAGACACAGGGCATGTGTTTTTTGTTCCAGATAACACTGGTGAGCTAGCGGTGAAACCATCCCCTGTGCTAATTTGCGCCAAAATATCAGAGCTCTGAGATGACATTGAGCCTGGATAGTTATAAAGCCTGTCTCCAAACAAAGCATGGAGAGAGGAGTAGCTCTCTGTGCTCTTAATATACTCCTCAAAAAAGCATTTTGGGGCAGCTTCCAACTAGAATCGTAGGTGTAAAATATCAATTCTGCTCCATAAAGGAGTTGGGGGAGAACTTTGGCCTTAACTACTCCCACAACAAGATCCAGAGGGGCCACCGGAGCAGAGTGATACAGCCTTAGGATCACAGCGATTGACTGCGATGCCTTAGCTGTCCAACAATCATGATTAGCCCTCCAGGCCCGACTCACTGAAAATACAAGACCAAAGTAGGGATAATGGATTGCCCGGGATATCGTCTGTGGGCCAATCTTCCACTCATATCTTGGGGAAGTTGTGCCAAAGGACATGATTTTAGACTAATTAACATGGCCACGATATGACCGTGTAAACAATACAAAGTAAGAGCATCCAGGCATTGCTGGAGTCCCTGCTTCGACTGAGACAAGAGGACTATATCGTCCGCATACAATAATATAGAGATAGACTTCCCCTGGATGAGAGGCGGAGTGGAATGGGCAGCACCAACAAATTGAACAAGGTCATTAATAAACAGATTAAATAACAGGGGACCTAAAAGACAACCCTGCCTTACTCCCTGATGTAAATCAAAAGGGCTAGCAGCCCGACCATAAGGTCCCACTCTAACCACTGCCCTCATTTTTTCGTGTATGGTCCACTCTAACCACTGCCCTCGAATCTTCGTGTATGACTCCATTTTGGGAGTTAGTGTGATAGACTACATGATGACCTACCCAATATTTTTTCCTATGCTTAAAGATCTTAAGGTATTGGTGAGATCAGAGGGTAACCATTACCCTTTACAATGGGATCTACGAGGGTTGGGTACCTTTGAGGACCAGGAGCAGTCATCCCTTAATAATCCGCCCCGGACCTGCCTTGCAGTCAGATGGACTTCTTCCGTCTCACTGCAGGTAGCCCACCTACTTTACTCTACAGACCTTCTAGCTCTGCAGGAGACCCTTATGGCCACAGAGGAACATGATGATCTCTATGTTCCAATGGAAACTGTTATTGAACGCTTGCTCTCATATATCACTAAGGCAGTGTCATACCATACATATTCTAATCGACAATTTAACAATAATCCCTGGTATTTATTTATTTATTTATAAAACTTCTACCCCACCCCTCCTGCACGCAGCTCGGGGCAGCTTCCAACAATCTTTAAAACAATGTAAAAACAATTTAAAACAACAATAAACATTATACATAATTAATATACAGGGCAAAACAAAACACTAAATATCCAAAAGTAGGTGGGGGAATTAAAACCCACCCTACTCACCCTCCCTCCCAAAGGCCTGGGCGAACAGCCAGGTCTTACAGTTTTGCCGGAATATTAATAGGCTAGGGGCCAGGCGAGCTTCCTCCGGAAGGGAGTTCCACAGCGCGGCCTCACTACCAAGAATGCCCTCTCCATCGTGGCCCCCCGCTTAACACGGGGGACCTCCAGGAAGGCACCCCCGGTGGACCGCAGGAGCCACTCTGGGGTGCGAAGGGTGAGGCGGTCCCTAAGGTATGAGGGGCCGAGACCGTGTATGGCTTTATAGATCATCACCAAC
>QEPC01015431.1:431510-442809 GCA_003113815.1 Sphenodon punctatus | reverse complement strand
CAGCAGCCCATGGTCCACGGTGTCAAAAGCGGCCGAGAGATCTAGCAGGATGAGAAATGTTGAACATCCTGCATCCATCTCCCGGCGGAGGTCGTCTACCAAGGCCACCAACGCCGTCTTGGTGCCATAGCTGGGGCGGAACCCAGATTGAAAAGGGTCTAGGAACCCGATGCTATCCAGATGAACCTGGTGCTGGAGCGCCACTGCCCGCTCAATAACCTTCCCTAAAAAGGGAAGGTTAGAGACAGGTCGGTAACTGGCGAGCCATTTCATGTGAATTCACTGCCCGGTTATCAATTTTCCTGATTTCTGTGGCACTCTGATGTGGCAGGGGGAAACAACATAAAATGAGATCTCTCAAACATGAACATGAATCGTTTTCCAACAACCAGGTTTTCAAAATAACCAGCAAAAGTAATAGACTAATATTACTTTGGTCATATGTTGTGTTATTCATTTTTATCTGGTTTACTCCCAACTGGCAATTAGAGGATAAAGCCTCTTCCATGCTGGGGGATTTTTCTTTTAACCGGGTAGGAGGATATAAGCACACCCATCTCCCTTGTCCCTCATTGTATGTCTCTACACATACCTCTTGCCAATCCTCCAGGCACCTACCACAGGGGCAAGCATTATGTTTGACCACTCAAATGTGGGACCAATCCACAGAGGGAACATGGGTTTGCCAATTTCATAAGTGAGGCCCCTGGAGTAGGGATGGGCGAAGAGGTTGATGTTCGGATTTGGCCGTTCGGTTCGGTCCGCCCGTTTGGTTCGGCTGTTCAGTTCGGTCATCAGGTTTGGATTCGGTCATGTTCGGTTCAGTCATGTTCAGTTCGGGAAAGTATCATGAGAGCGTGATCGTGCCGGAAACAGGAAATTTGTGTGTGGTGCGAGCTGTGTGGTGAGTGAGTGTGTGTTTGGCTGGGTGTCTGTTTGGTTTGTGTGTTTTGGCTGTGTTTGGGTGTGCTGTTGTTGTGGTTGGTGAGTGTTAGTGTGTGTAGTGTGTTGGACTGTGTGTGTTTGTGATTTTTGTGCAAAAAAAAATAATGAAGAAGGTTGCAGTGTTGATTCCCCAGCTGGGGGCCAACTTTAGGGTCAAGGAGGAGGAGGAGGAAGACATTGCTGCCCCTACACCTCCAGTGGTGGTGCCCGGCTCCTCAGAGGAGGAGCAAGCGGAGCAAGTGGTGGCCTCAGGAGGTGTTGGCAGGTTTGTAAATGATTATGTTTTCTTCCCTAGGCACAGAGAGAGGGGGAGGGTAGTGTAGTGTTGGGGGCTCAGCCACAAGCAAACATGTGCCAGGCTAGCAAGGGTCTCCACTCTCCAGTTGCCATCCCCTTCCCTAGGCACCCCCAAATCAGGGCAGGATTTGAACGTGTCAGAGAGGGGCTTTCTAGTTCCAGTCCATTGCATCCCCTGACCCCTTAGCAGTGCACCCCAGGGAGGGAGGGCTAGCATCCCCTCTGTATGCCGCAGAGAGAGGGGGTGGGTACTGTAGTGTGGGGGCCTCAGTCACGAGCAGCACCCCCACTCAAACACATGTTATTTATGTGTTCCTGTTTCAGAGAGGATTCGGATGCTGGCCCCAGCAGCACTGGTGCCAGGTTACGGAGGATATGATGTCGTCGGAGCCCAAATCCAGATATTGGATGGACCAGGTCCAATGTCTGGAAATTTTATGATAAGGAGGATGGGCTCACCATATGCAAGGTAAGACATGGGGGCTGGAAGAGAGAGATTTGTGCCCACCCACTTGTGGAGACATAATGCAGTCAGGGCTTCACACAGACCATTGGCCTGACAGTATGACACTACTTATATTCCTATATTTGTTTTTATGCTCTTTAGATCTGCAAGAAAAGATTCCAGCAACAGAGAGAGGGCACCACATCTGGGCTACTAACTCATATAGAGAAGGCCCATGACCAGAAGGTGGCTCGGGCCCAGGAGACTGGTGGCATGGCCGTGGAGCAGCAGAAGAGGGGGGGGAGGCAAGACAGAAGAGGCACCATGTGCAAAGTCCTTCCCCCCCGCTCCAGCTCAGATGTGGAGCCCCCCGAGAAGCAGGAGTCTGCAGAAGCAAGGGCCTGTCGAGGCGAGGTACAGGGGACCAGCCGGGACTTTGTGGACCGCCTCAAGGTAATGGAAGATCGACTAGTGGGACAGTTTCAGGCGGAGTATGTTTCCAAGTATGTCTCCACTGAGAGGGCCAACCTGGAGTTCTTCTACCAGTCGGTCTGCAACTGGTGGGTGGCCGTGGCAGGGGCCATTGAATATGCCATCCAACACAGTTGTGAAATACCAGCAGGTGCGGCCCCTGCCCCTAGGTCCCCTCCACCACTCATGCCTTTCCCCGAAGTTCCGGAGGCCAGGCCCAAAGACTGAGTAGTTTAGAGGATAAGTTTCCTTTCTGTTTAAAAATGTTTGGTTTATTTTTTATAATGTTGTTGTTCTTGTTGTTGTTTTGTTAATAAAAGTTATATTTGTTGTTATTGTTACAAGCTTTGTTTGAACTTTCCAATATTTTATCCCTCTGTGCGGATGTTCAGACTGGCAGGTGGTATATTCTCACAGCTTGTTGATCCCTACCAGCACACAGCACATGACACCCCATGTAGCGTAGTTATTAAACCAAAGTTGTGCCAGCCACAGGGTCTCAACTTGCAGATGGCACCCAAGGAGGTGCAGGGCTTGTGTTTGTGTGGGTGGGTGGGTGTGACAGAGACAAAGTGAAACAGGCTCCTTGGCAGTGGGGAGCAGGTGGCGTTAGAGGGTGGTTGGAGGGGTTTTTATATCATCTAGCAGCTTCAGTGGGCATCCACGCTTGACTGTGGAGGAGTAGACTGTTGGTGGTGGGGCAGGCTGGCGTGTGGGCACCAGGCTTCTGCCTTCTGGATGCAGTGGAATGGAATACAGGATCTCAACGAAGATTCCTGTGCTGGGCGTGCATGACTGACTCAGGTACAGTGGAATGACAGCCTATGAGTGTTGAATGATGTCCCTAGAATTAGTGCTTGGTTGGGCACACTTCATTCAATCATTGATAAATCATGTGACAGGTAGTAGCAGCAGGTACAGGGAGGCACACAGACAGACACATATAATATGTTGTGTGTTATCACCATCCCATTCTGGTATGTTTGCTGCTGGATGGGGGCATTGAGCATGAGCACAGATGAGATCTCTTGCTGTTTCTCCAGCTTGATCTGGATCCACCTCTTCCCCTCCACCCACATCTCTCTCATTCCAGCAGGGAGCCTCTCTCTCTCTCTCTCTTGAATGTAACCTCTATACAAACCTAAGACTACAATTGCTGCAACCTTATTTAGATAAATATCCAGGTCGATCCATCTCAGAGATACTCCAGATTACCATGTCAACTAAGGATTGGGGTTTCCTGGAGAAGATAGCTCAATTTCTGTGCAAAGCTGTTTTGACCCGTACTGCTTTCCTAGACTTTCAGGGCATCATTACTTGTTGAATATAGAGAATATTGCTATTTATATATGTTGTGCCTAGGTATTGGTGGAACTGATGTGTATTATGAGGTTATATTAACCCATTCCATGATATTTTAGTTATTTAATTTTATTATGACTAATTTCCTTCTCTTTTAGTTTTTGTTTAATTTTCTTATTGTTAAGGTTATGTCAGAGATGGGATTTTGTTAGTTTACTTTTTTAAACTGAGGCAATGGCTTAGGTCACGCCTGGTCTGTGTAATCTAATTTTAATTCTGACCAATAAAAAATCAATCAATCAATCAATCAATCTCTTTCTCTCTCTCTCTCTCTCTCTGGTCATATGGTGCAGGTGACAGACAGCAGCATGGGTGGGATCGTGTCTGTCTCTCCTTCAAGCAGTGGGTGGATTTTCTCTCTCTCTTTTATTTCTCTCTCTATCTCTCTCTCTTGGCAGCAACCTGGGTGGGCAGACAGGCACCTTGGCATGAGAGGCAGGAAGGCAGGCTGAGGCAGACTTTGAGCTTGACGGCAACCTGGGGTACAGAACCCTTGTCACGGATAGCATATAGGCCAAGGCCTGGGGACCATCTCTGTGAGTGGAATGATGGCAAATGGGAGGAGTTCTAGAGAATGAGGGGAGACACTGAAGCAAGTAAAACTCCTCACCCACACCTAGTAGTACCTAACTAAATACCCACGTACTAAATAAATGTGACAGACACAAACATATGGGTATAATGTCACGTTACCAACCCCCCTCTCCCCCAATTGTCACCCATTGACATGACTTTGCTAATCTGCATGCCTTGCGTGACATACTTTATTGATGCCCCCATGCATGGGAGCCATCAGCACCCTAACGTCCAAGAGCATTGAGGTCCAGGCTAAGAATGATGAAGGGACAGGGGTAAGGGGGCTGGGCAGGGGCAGGTTCCTGCTTGGTGGAGAAGTTTATAAGTTGTGTGAGGATCCAGCACCTTTTGGTCTGGGTTCAAACCTCACAAAGAGTCTTGTGGGGAAAACAAGTACAAAACCCAGGATAAAGAAGCAGAAGAATAACAAGAGATGCCACTGCCTTCCAAAGAGGAATTTGTGATGGTTGGTGAGGAAACAAGGAGCAGCTCTCCTGCTATCTCCCCCAAGGATTTCAGTGTTGTCTGTGATAACATGCTGCAGGGGCTTGCCCGGTATCTTTGCTGCCTTGGAGTATATGTCCACATGCTAGAGAATGGCAATGACCATAGGAAAGCTGCTGAGATTGCCAGAAAAGAAGGAAGGATCATTTTAACCTATGGACTCCCATATCAGACTCTGCAGTCCCAGATAGGAAAGGGAGTTGTCGGGAGGGGGGGGGTATCAGAGAATGAGCCAGCTGTATCGGCAAGGACTTTTATTAGACCTCCCATTGATACGAAGGATCAGCAAGAAACTAGGTCGTGTAGAAACAAGCATGAGAAGCTTAGGGTAGTACCACTACCTACTTAAGGCTCTCTCCTTTTGTATCAGGCCATTACCTGATGGCACTTTCCCCCTTTGGAGGGCTAGGAAAGACATCCAGTGCCATTTATCCACCATTCTGGGTAGTTCAATCCCCGTGAGCCATATTGGTGTCTTCCATATATTATCAGTACAAGGGAACTGCCAGAGACTGATTGTCCATTTCCGGAATGATAGCTTAGTGTCCCATCTGTTATGGCATACTCCCTTGGTTTTTTCATGGGGGTACAGATGGGGGAGGTTTTTGAGTATGGAGAGCCTCCCCCTCTATGGAAAGTAACAGTCAGGGCGAAAAGAGGGCTGTAGGCCCCAATACTGGCCCCTTAGTTAGGAATGGTAAGGAAGATAAACCCTTTGTGGGGGATAAACATAGCCTATCTAGACCTCCCCCTATAAATGATAGGCTGTTAAGCATGGTCGCAGATGAACTTCCTCGCCTGTTGTCTCAGATGAGAGGTACTAATGAAAAGGCTGGCAGTAGTGAAATCAGCTAAGGAGCTAGTAGCACTTACTGAGGAAATAGAGACTCTGGTCTTAGAGGCTAGTGAGAGTTTCCACTCAGAAGTCCTCGAGGGGGGGAGTCCTTGTAAGGGGGGACCAAATAAGTCTTTTAGATACTCCCTCGTAGTTAGCAACTAGCAGGAAGGAACCCCTCCAGGGAGAAGCAGTCATTAGGTATTCATAAGACCCTTCAAGGGCAGTGGAGGGGATATCTAGTGCTCTGAATGTCAAATTGAAGACATTCAATGAAATGCGGGTAAACGGTGGGAGTAACTATGACTCTCTTAAGTGTTACTGGAGGAAGAGCTGGCTGAGTTTATCTGCCTCGCAGTACTTGATTGGAAAGCAGGGTCTTCTGTATGCCTGACAAGGCAGCGACTGCTATGTGGTCCTGTGCTCTGAATGTCAAAGTGAAGACAATCAATGAAGCGCAGGTAAACAGCGGGAGTAACAACTATGACTCTCTTAAGCAATTGGCAAGCTTAATGAGTAATTATCTGTACGTGATTGGAAAACTCATCACAATTCCAGACATTGGATGTCTTACTAGTTTGTAACCGGGTCGATCTCCGGGGAGAGTTCTCTTTTCTTTGTGAAAGGCAGGGCACCGGTAGAGAACTCCTCATGTACTTTATTCCATTTGGGCAATGTTTGGGTGCTGTGCAGCACTGTTGCCCGCGTACATGGCCTGGGATGATTATCTTGGGGGAGGAATTTCTGTTTCTTGATGCTTTGGAACGACATCGGAATGTGCGAGGAATGACGGGCCCCAGACCCATGACGGTGGGTCCTGGGGCTAGAGTGGCAGCTTCTGGATACATGTTGGCCACAGCCCTCCCTGCCAGTAACTTGGCCCAGGACCCTGATGGTGGGTCCAAGGGCTGGAGTGGCTGTTCCTTGATGCTGTGGGATGGCATCGGAATGTGCGAGGAGTGATGGCCTCAGACCCGTGACGGTGGATCCTGGGACTAGAGTGGCAGCTTCTGGATCTTGGCAGCAGCAGAGATTGAATTGCTCAGGCACAGAGCCCATGGCACAGAGAGGAGAGGCAGCATTGGAAGCAGCAGCACACATTGAATTGCTCGGGCACAGAGCCCATAGCACAGTGAGCAGAGGCAGCATTGACAGAAGCAGCAGACATTGGATTGACCAGGCACAGGACCCATGGAACATCAGGATGGTTGTATTTGCTAGGAAATAGTTCTAATACAGTAGTAGAGGTCAGCAGCAGGATTGCGTGGGCACATTTGGATTGGCCAGAGCAGAGCACCCATGGACCATCAAACAGCAGCAGCAGGATTACCAGACCAGTGGTGCACATCAGACTGAGGCAGTGTTCGAGTTTTGAAACCTGGGCGGGCGGGCAGGCAGCGTGACATGAGCATAAGGCAGGCAGACTGAGGTAGGCTTTTATCTAGACCATCTGGGCAGGCAGGCGGGCGGGCGGGAAGCATGGCATGAGCAGAAGACAGGCAGACTGAGGCAGGGTTCAAGATTTGCAACCTGGGAGGGTGGGCAGGCAGGAAACATGGTATGAGAAGCAGTAGGGAAGGCAGGCTGGGACCTTGGCACCAAGTTGGCAGGCCACTCAGATAGGCTGGCGGAGACTGTGCCACACGAGAGGGAGAGCCAGTCAGATAGGTGAGCTGAGATTGTCGAGCCACTAGCCAGAGGCCACCTTGCAGACTTACAGTTTCCCAATGACACCCTTCAGCATGCAGTGAGTCAGATAGGTCGGCCGAGGCTGTGTAGTATGAAAGAGAGGAGGAGAGGGGCAGGTAGGGTGCCACTGAAGCAGTGGGAGGGAGGGACAGCACCTCAGCTCAGCAGCAGCAGCCCTTATTGGCGAGAAACCCCTTCCCAAGACTGTCCCTGGCATGGGATGGCATGTGCCACTTCACCATCACTCCTTGTCTAGGGGCAGCTCAGGGAATCCCAGCAGTGGAAGGTTGACCTTCAAGAAGAGCAACTGCTCCACGAACTTGGCCCCCAGTCTCAGGCGGTGCGGGGAGTAAATGTCCCCCACCACAGAGAACACCCGCTCACTGGGGACACTAGTTGGTGGGTATGACAATAATCCCCTGGCCACTTTGGACAGGGTCGGACACATGTTGGTCTTGCCGGCCCAGTAGGCCAAGGGATCGCTGCTGGGATCCATGCACGACTCCTCGTCTGGGTATGTATCAACTGCTGCTGAGGCGCCATCATACTCCCTCTCATAAATGTCCCTGGGCACCACCGCCCCCACTGCCCTCAGCCATGCTGTCAGTCCCTGCCCTTTTGTGGGCCGTGCAGAGGAGGAGCTGCTGGCAGTAGGGGTTCTAATCCTGCTGGTTCTAATCCTGCTGCTGCTGGTGCTGCTGCTACTGCTCAGGCTGGGAGCAGGAATAGACCCCACTGGCTAAGAAGGGCAGCTGCTCCCACTCCCACCAACCCCTGGGGCATCCTGCTGCTGCTGGACACTCTCAAGAGCTCACTCTGCCTTCCGGACCCTCCTCACAAGATCATCCTACCACAGGCCATAGAGGGATGACTTGCGTGCCACGCTGTCCTTGACCCTGGTCCAGCATTGTTCCCAGAACATATTCCCCCCACTGCAGAAGCTTTTCGAACCTCGCCATCAGGCCTGCCCTAAGTTTCTGCACCAGCCCGACCACCTCAGACCCCAGCTTCTTGCCCCTAGGGTCACAATCCTGACCCTGCACCATGATATCCTCCAGACTCCCATGGAGACTCTGGACCAGAGGGGTCACCTGGCTTATGGTGACTGTGGAGGAGCTGATGGTCTCAGTCACCTCAAGAATGGTCTTAGAAGTATGACCGTCTGTTCCAGGATCTCCCATTCTGGTCCATTGAAGCCTGGAGGTGCCCCGCTGTCCATGTCCAATTCCACCTGATGCAAGGAGGCTTTCTGCTCCACAAGCCACTCAAGCATCAGGAAGGTGGAATTCCACCTCGTGGACACGTCCTGAACCAGCAGACGCCCTTGGGAGCCTTGCTCAGCCTGCTGGGACCAGAGGATTTTGCTGCCCTTAACAATGCGGTTAACTGTCTCTTATACACATCTAGATGTGTATAAGAGACAGGTCCCTACCAGTGCCAGCCTCTCCTTCAGTTCCCTGTACAAGCCTGGCACCACCGTACGGCTGAGCATGGTTCGGCTGAGCATGGTTCGGCATGGCATCTTAAACTGAGGGGCCAGGAACCCCATCAGCCGCTTGAACCCTCTGTCCCTGACAATGGATAAGGGCTGGCCATCAAGAGTGATCATCTCACCCAATAGGTGTGTGGATTTCTCTTGAAAGCCACGCCGCCCTCCTCCTGCCAATGGTCTTGGAAGCTGCCCCCACCCCAGCTCCTCCATTGTTGGCTGACACTGCTGCTTCTGCTCCTGCTGCTCCCCCCTATCAGCAATACTGCTCCTGCTGCTAGAGGCATCTGCTGCAGTGGGACGGTTGCCCGATGGAGGACAAGTGGCCGCGTGGATTTGGAACCCACTTGCGTCCACTGACCCAGCCTGCCCGCTTAGCAGAGTGGCATTGTGGCACGTTTTAAGATGCCTTGACATGGCGGATGTCCCTAGGTTGGTGAGCACCTGCCCTCGCTTAACCACCTTGCTGCACAAAGTGCACCGCACCTCCCGGGGATCATCCACCTGCACCAACTTAAAATGCTCCCAGACCCATGATTTTTTAGCCTCTCCTGCCTTCTGGCCTGCACCAGGTGACGCACTCCTGGGAGGGCCAGGACATGATGGCACTGGTGACACATCTCGTTGAGGGACAGCCATCAACTCAGCAGCACCAGTCAGATACAGAGACCTCCTCCACAGAAATCTCTGCATCACTGTCCCCATCCAGAAACAGAGTGACAGAGGCTGCTGGACTCCCCATGCTGCTCTCACTCTGAGCAGCAATCTCCCCCTGCCCCTTATAGCTGCTGCTGCTGCTGCCATCCAGGGATCCAGCCCTGCCTCTAGCCAGGCTCTCAACAATGGGGGAGTCAGGGGACAATGCTGGCCCCTGCTGGGATTCTTCATTCCCTGAATCACCTGCTGCCACAGCCACCACAGCCTCTTCCACTGCCAGGAGGTGACGCCCAACCCCGTGGCCCTTAGTGCTGGGAGAGTGAGACCCAGCATCACCAGGCCTTAGCATCTTGGGGCGTGGGGATGTGCTTGGGCTGCCGCTTCTGCCCACTGCTGGCACTCTGATGTCACGGCCCCTGCCACGTGCCTCATTGGCTGCCATACGGGCAGCAGAGCGGCCTCGCCCTCTCATCACTCCCTTATCCATTTATAAAAACCAGTCCACACACAACTTTATTAAAAAATATTTTTTTACAATTTTTATCAAATATTATATATCTATCTATACTACACTAAATTTAATTGCTATTTAACTATCTAATAACTATTATAAACCCTATGGAACTAAATAATGGAATATAAAAAACACACTCTAAAACTAGATCACTATCTCTCTATAAACTAATCTAACTTAACTGTAATAGTTATTCTAACTATAATCTTACCTAACAACTACTATAATCTATCTTTCTCTCTCTCTATATATATACACACAATATTACACAGAGATGGGGGGGGGGGTAACACAGACAGCTCAAAACAATACAGGGAGGGGTAAAGAAACTGAAATAAAACCTAAATCAATCTAATCCTACTCTAATAAATAAAAAACCAGGGGAAGGGAATGGGGGATGGAATATGGAGGGAGAGGGAGAGGGAAAGAAATGGATTCAATGGAGGGTAGGGAGATAGAACACAGGGAGGTGTAAATAATAAAAAATAACTGCTAAATTTATCTAATATAATCTAACTAAATGATAATAGGATTAGGGAGGTAAATCTATTGGATGGATGAAATGGGAGGAGGATTGGGAATGGATGAGGGAAACAAACTTCTGGGAGTCAGGGAGCCTTCTGAAAACGCTGCTGAAATGATCAGTGGCTGGCTCAGAAGGTGTTGGAAGGGGGGCAGGGCAAAGAGTTTTGTTACTTTCTGCTCCTGCCTTACCACAAGGCCCGATTGGCTCTGTGCAGCCTAGCCCCTGGCCAATCACAGACTATGAAGCCAGTGTTCAGTCAAAAAGGAAAGGTGATTTGGGTAGGCTGGCTGCTACTCCAAGCCTCTCCACCCCCCAGTACCAGAAGTCTGCTCCACATCTTCCTCCCCCTCCCTGGGCCTTCAGTCACGTTTTCCCACCTAAATTCAACCAAACGTGGCCGAACACGAATGAACTGTTCGGTTGGTTTGTCGTTCGGTCAGAGTTCGGGTCGGCCAGTTCGGGTTCTGTTCTGAAGTTCGGTTCAGTCTACCGAACAGACCAAGTTCGGTCCAAACTCCGAACTTCTGAACTGCGTTCGCCCATCCCTACCCTGGAGAGCTCCCACTCAGTCGCAACCCATGTGGACAGTGGGTGTTAACTAATGTGATGGATAGGGGTGGGAATACTGGCAAATCCGGAATCCGATAATGCCGGTACTGGGCGTACCGGCATTATCGGATTCGACCCGGTAAATCCGGTCCGGTTACCGGATTCCGGGTACCGGATTTTTTTACATTGCAGCTATTTAAATGAATGGCTGCAATGTAAAGTCCCACCAAAAAAGTAAAAAAACACAAAACCTCCCCGAGTCCAGGCTGCGCGGGTGGAAGGGGGGACACCCCCCCACCCACCCTGCCCAGCCTGGATTTTTGTTAAAAAAAAGAGCCCACCCCCCAGCACCAGTGGCCGCGGCGTACCCGCAGCCGCCGGTAAGTATAGACCCGATCCCTGGGGGGATCACCCCTACTAAAGTTCAGTGATTTACCTTT
>QEPC01015431.1:411457-431276 GCA_003113815.1 Sphenodon punctatus | reverse complement strand
GGGGGGAGGAATTAATTGTATTTCATTGATTTCAATGGGGACACAGTGCCCCATTGAAATCAATGAAATAAAACCAGTACCGGATACCGGATTTAATCCGGGAATCCGGTTCTTTGAGAACTGGAAACCGGTAAATCCGGTATCCGGTAATTACCCCGGGGTCCCACCCCTAGTGATGGACAGCTGTCATCCCGGTCAAGGGTGGGGGATGACTACCCTTGGCTGGGTTAGGTTAGGTGATGGAAACTAACATTCTCCCAGCCTGACCCAGCTGGGGGACAGGGAGGAACATATGGCTGGCCAGCCCCACCTCCTCCCACCTGCCATGAAGGGCAGCCATGGTTGCCAATAACAGGCAGTCATGGCTAGCTGCCATGGTGAACCCCCCATGCTGGACTGGAAAGGCACAAAAATACATGCCCACCCAGTTTGGCCTGCTTTGGCCCGCCAAGGTGGCTCACGGGGTTGGACCATGGACCCAGTTCATTCTGGGCTCACATTTCTGGCCCGGCCACCAACCCTACCAGGGTTTGAACCAGGCCCACATCTGGCAGGTCCAGAACAGATGGGCAGAGTTTGGTGTTAGCCCAGGTGGGCGAGACAGGCCAGCATTATGTTAGCTAACACCCAGTGTGGGGAGCACAACAAACGGGCAGCCCCTAGAGGGGCCATATCCCCTTTAAAAGAGGATGCTTATGAAAAATACATGGTGCAGGGCTGCACTGGAACCAATTCAGTCCTGCAACAAGTACTTCTCATAAGCGTCCTCTTTTAAAGGGGAGGTATGGCCATCCTACCCCTGCCCACAGTTTATGTGCTTGTGACAGGCACAGCTGCTGAAGAGGCCACTAGCACACTTGGGGGCAGCACAATCATTCTCTCCTCTCCCCCTTTCTTTCCTTCCCCCCTGGCCAGTTGTCATCTGCCATCTGAGAGGGGCACACTAGCACTGGCTCCAATGGAAAGGGAGGTCACGGCCATGAAAGGGCCCTTCCTGGCCGTGACCCCCCTTTCCATGCTCGCTGCTCTCCTTTCCTGGCAGGGGATCAAAGGCAAAGAGCCACACAAATCCTGAGTTCCCTTGGTTCCTTTCCTGAATGGAGAGGGGATTGCAGGATCTGCACAACTCCTCTGGAGGGGGCATGCACTTCCTTTGATCCCCACTCCTCTCTTTTTCTATCGGAAAAGGAGAACCACAGACATGAAAAGGTTATCAGGGCCGGGTAAGAAGCCTTTACTGGCTGTGACCCTCCTTTCTTTTGGAACCAGTGCTAGTGTGCCCCTCTCAGCTGAAAAGCAGCCAGAGGGGGAAGGGAGGAAAGGGAATAGTCAGAACACACACACACACCAAAAATCACACACACATTTTAAAATGATTTTAGGAACCAAAGTTCTGTAAAAAGTACAGACTACAAAGAAATATCTTAACATTTTAGAAACAAAACATTTCTAAAATATTAACCCTAAACAAAACATTTGGCTACAATATGCCAGATTAGATTAAGGAGCCTAGTCGTTCAACAGGGAGTGGGTCGTCATATTGCTAATCCCACGGTTGCAAAGTCTTTGCATACACAATACTCCGCCTGCATTGGGTCCATAAGAAAAATGGATTTGACTGTGCACGACTGCTATCGTGTGCAGACATATGTTTGTGCAGACAGATGCTCACTTTAATGTGTTTTGATAATGAAACGGCATGTTGCATTGTAATTCTCCATCCAGGTGAATCATTGCAGATGTTGTTGGCAAGAGGCCTATTCATAAGCAGCTGAGATTTGCATGATTGGCAAGAAACCTGTTTTTGTTATTTATATATGTTTGCAGGCCATTCCAGATTGGGGAGAGCCATGAACAGTTTACATTCTAAATATAGGAAAGAACATCATTTCACTCATGCAGAGTACTGTTCAAACTCCTGTCCAGCCCTGTACATTCTGGCATAGATCTAATAAATTATTAGATCAGGATGCTGTTTCATTCCAGGAGAGAAGGGAGACTATAACTGGCTCTGTTCTGTTAATATATTACATAGAGTTCCCTATGTTAAGCGCAATAAGTAAAACTGTCTCTTCAGAACTCCAATGGTCCACATTCAAGTTCTAACTCTAGTGGACAAGTTTGTGAATGAGGGCAGCACTTCCACTGCCTTGGCTTTGCCCTTCATCCAGGATACTCATGTATCTACTGCTCATAATTTAAATTGACCCTTGTAGGGGTGAGAATAAAGCAGTGAGGAACAGAGTGGGATGCATTAAGGCAGAAGAGGTGAAGAGAAGTTTACAATTAGGAATGGGCAACTAATGAAGCTGCACAGGGTTCCCATGCTAGAAAGAACTGCAGCAGATTTTCTGAGAAACCCATCTGCATGGTGGCCTGGTCTCTCCCAGTAAGTTGCTTCAGGATCAGAGCCCCAAACAACACACTTTCACTCAAGTTCTCTTACCTAAGTGCTCTTTAATTTATGGTGATCATCAGCTCCCAGACTACATACAGTCCCAAATCAGGTTTAAATGTGCATAGCAAGCTCCTTCCTGAGTTTCCAGTTTTTGGATCAGCTTTCCAAACTTCCTGTTGCCTGTAGCACCTTGGTTTCTCCCTTCGTCTAGGAAACCAATTCCTATCCTCTGTGTTAACTCCAATTTTTACCACATTTACTCTGAATTTAGTGCAATACTGCTATAAATCTGCTGTGTTATGCTTGATTTTGACACACGTACACACAGTGAAGACATAATGTACTCCTCCATTTTTGGAGAATATTCAGCTAAGGCTTAGACACCAGAGTCTCTGAAAGATTTGTAAATCTTGATGAACCTGAGCCAACTTTAGATTTATAATTAAAACCAGAAGCCAGGCTGGGTTGTCCATGAATTGTATTTTGTTACAATTTTTTTCTCCTTCCCATTCATAAGTATGAGGGTTTAAAACTACTTTGTTTGGCAATAAATACATGCTACAACAATTCACAAAAATTCACAACTCTCGTGTAAGTCTTGTGAGTTTGCCGACTTCACCCACTTTAAGTTTGCTCTAACGGCATTTAGTGATGCCCTTTCCTTGTCCAAAGAACTCTATTACTCCACATTAATCAAATCTCACTCCCACAAACCCCGCCGTCTCTTCTCAATATTTGTTTCTCTTCTAAATATGTGTCCTCCCCAGCTTTCTGCACAGGATCTTCTCTCCTTTTTCAGCAACAAGATTGATAAACTTCACCCTGCTATTGCTTCTCAACCTGCTTCCCTCCCCCATTTCCTTCCCTGCTATTTCCCCCTCCTTCCTCTCTTCTCCTTCTTCCCAGCATCCCTTGATGAGGTCACCTCCCTCCTCTCTTCATCCAACCCCTCCACCTGCTCTCTTGATTCCATCCCCTCTTGCCTCCTAATGGTGATTGTCCTCACTACTGCTGCTTCTCTGTTGCACATCATCAATTTCTCCCTATATGCTGGATCATTTATATTGGCTTTCAAACATGCCACTGTCTCCCCTACCCTTAAGAAGGCTACTTGACTGAAATTGCCCTCATCCAAATCACTGATGACCTTCTCTTGGCTAAGTCTATGGGCCTCTACTCCATTGTTGTGTTCCTTAATCTCTCTGCCACCTTTGACATTGTCAACCATGGCCTTCTCCCAGATTTGCTACACTCCCTTGGTTTCTGGGACTCTGTTCTCGGCTGGTTTTCTTTGTATGGCTGCATTCCCATCTGTGGTGGAGGTGGGAGGCAGAGGGAGGGGCGAGGGAAGACACGGCAGCGTGGAGGAGCTGGTTGACAGGAAAAGAGCCGGTGCGAATGGGGAACTGTCGCGACTTCTCTCGCACATATCTCTAAAACCACTCCTTCAATGTTTCTGTTGCTGGTACCTCCTCTACATCGTTTCCCCTCTCTGTGAGAGTTCCCCAAGGCTCTGTCCTGGGCCCTCTTCTCTTCTCCCTTTACACTCTTTCTCTGGATAAACTCATTGAATCTCATGACTTCCAGTACCACCTGTATGCTGATGACGTGCAACTCTATCTCTCCACTCCCGTGGTCTCCTCCTCCAACCAGTCTCATATCACTGTCTGTCTGTCTAACATCTCTGCTTGGATGTCTCACTGCCGACTGAAGCTTAATATGGCCAAGACTGAACTTGTCTTCCCCCAAAAATGTTCCCCTCCTACTTCCCTCTCAGTTTCCATTAAGGGAGTCACCAACCATGTGGGAGGGTTGACAGTTTGGGTGGTTTTTTTGTTGTTGTTTTTCTTTTGTCTTTTACTGGTTTTATTGATTTTTAATATGCTTTTATATGTATTTTATATGTTTATATTTGTAAGCTGCCCTGAGCCTTTATTTAGGGAAGGTTTAAAGGTTTAAATAAATAAATAAATAAATAAATAAATAAGATAACCAGCCAAACAAGTTTGATTCCATCTAATAGATGACAGTTTGTTCTTAAATTTTATTTTGCACAGTAGAACAGGTTCTCCAGAGTCGATATTAGTTTGCAGCTGAATTGGAAGCAAACATATCTTCCAGTTCCAACATTTAAAAACCAAAGGCTTCAATTCATAGTTAAGGCTAATTAATCATACCTAGTTTTCTCACTTTCTCACAATCTAATTCCATAATAAAAAACCTCCTTACAATGAGAATTAAGGCTCTTGCAAATTCAGTCATGCAATAAAAATGTGGAAATTGCAAGTTAAGGCTCCCGCCTTAAGTTACATGACAAGTAAGCAGTAAAGATGTTGTACCATCTCACATATTGTGCTCTCTTACAACATAGGCTCCATGCACCCACACTTTGCCTTCATCTTTCAGGCCCAATCCTCTTCCTCTTTGCAGGTTGGGGGTAACATTGAAGCTGTGGACAGGAGGGTGTGAGCTGGCCCCTCACCCACTCCTTTCCCTCTGTCCTTTCATTTGGGTTGGGGAGAATGGAACAGTTAAATAATGGCTCAGAACCCTCTCTTTTAACCAGTAGTCCCCCACTGCCCTCACAGAGAACATAGGAGTCATGGTTCCTACACACCCCTCCCCATCTAACCTACTAGGTCCCCACCCTTTAACAGAGAAGTCAGGACTCCTCGCTTGTAGCCCCTTCACCCCACTCTAACCTGCTAAGGCTGCATTCCCTTCACAGCAACCCAATCATCCTGGTTCCCAGCCTGATCTGTTCTCCCCTGCTCTCAGCCTTGTAACAGACAACCCAGGAGTCCTGGGTCCAAATTGCCCCTTCTAACACTCTAGCCCCCACTCCCCTCACAGAGAACTCCAAAGTCCTGGGAAATATATCTATCTGTATGTCTCGAATGGAACAGGAGTAAAGTTGTGTGTGTGGAATGACAAAAAACAAACAAACAGGACAGGAAGTGGAATAACAGGGAGGGAGGGAGGGAGGCTATAGGGAGCCAAAGACTAGGGAGTCAGCTGTGGTAAGTAGCTGAAATGATACAAGTGATCCCACATGTATCCCATCAGTCTTCTGAATGATTTATTTCCCACAGAACTTGGTAAATATTTCTAATTCCTCTTGTCATTCCACCCACTTGCTTCCTCCTGCACACTTTTAAAAGGTACAGCTCTGTTGTATTCTTTGATGGTCACTTGATGTTGCAATGACAATAGCATTTCTTTAGAAACTGGCATTGCTGTTGCCTCCATTCCTTCCAATTGCCATTCCATTTTATTCATTACAATATGGACCCAAAGAAACGTTTTTATAAAACATTTGTAAACACCAGTACACAGCTTCAGTGTAGTCACTATGATCTCCTGTCCCATTCTCCCCAAGTAAAGGATATAGGGAAAGGAGGGGGTGAGGGGGCAGTTTACACCCTCTTGTCCCTCTCCCTTCTTCTCACCACCCAACCGGTCTCTATCTACACCCTCCTGCTCCCTTCTTAGCCCCCCTCCCACCTGATCCCGATCTGCCCCAAGTACCTATTCCCTTCTTTCCCCTCCCCCATCTCTTCTTACCACCTCCCACCCGGTCTCGATCTCCCTTCTTACGCCTCCTCCCCTCTCCTGCACCCTATTAAATCCCCTTTTAAAACTTTCCCCTGCACATCCATACGACATGGGTGGATGACAGGAACTCAGCCCCTTCTCCTGTTGTCACCCTCATGACACCACTTGCATACACCACAGCTTCCATAGGCTAACATTCCATTTTCTAAATGTCACAACATAAAAACTGTCCTGATCTGCACCCCCTGCTGCCTCCTTACTCCTCCTCCTACCCGATTCCAATCTGTCCCCCCCATTTCCCTTCTTACCCCTCCTCCCAACTGGTTCTGATCTTCCTCCCCCCTCCAAGTCCTAATCTGCTCCTGCCCTGCTCCCTTCTTCCCCCCTCCCCATGTCCCATTATTCACCCTCCCAATCTCTTCTTCCTCCCTTCCAACCAGTCCCAATCTCCCTTCTTACCCCCCTCCCACCCAACACCCACCTGGCCTGCTCCCTCTTAAACCCCCTCTTTAAACTTTCCCCTGCACATCCATATACATACATACAACATGGATGGATGACAGAAACTCAGCTCCTGCTCCTTTCATCACCCTATGATATAACTCACACACATCACGGCTTCTATAGGCTAACATTCCATTTTCTAAACATCAAAATATAAAAACTGTCCCGATCTGCTCCTCCCTGCTCCCTTCTTCCCCACCCTGCCAACTGGTCCCAATCTACCCCCCCTTCCCTCCCTCCCACCCAGTCCCGATCTGCCCCCGCCCTGCTCCCTTCATCCCTCCTCTCGCCCAGTCCCATCATGCACCCCCACACCCTGATCACTTCTTCCCCCTTCCACCCAGTCCTGATCTCCCTTCTTACTCCCTCCCACCCAGTTCCAATCTGGCCTCGCTATGCTCCCTTCTTGTCTCCTCCTAACTGGTCTGAATCTGCCCCTCCTGCTCCCTTCTTCCCCACTCTCCCCGGTCCCGATCTGCAACCCCCTGCTCCCTTTGTCTCCCCTCCCACCCAGTCCCTATCTGCCCTCCTGCCCCTTCCTTCCCTGCTCCCACCTGATCCCAATTTCCCTCCCCCTGCTCCCTACTTCCCCACTCCCTCCATCGCTTCTTCCCTCCTCCCACCTAGTCCCGATCTCCCTTCTTACCCCCCACCCAGTCCCAATCTGCCCTCACCCATCTGTTCCCTTCTTTCCCTCTCCCCTGGTCCCATTATGCACCCCCATTCTGATCTCTTCTCCCCCCCACCCAGTCCCAATCTCCCTTCTTACCCCCTCCCCTCTCCTGGTCCCTCTTAAACCCCCTTTTAAAATTTTCCCCTGCACATCCATAAACATACATATGACATGGATGATAGTAACTCAGCCCCTGCTCCTGTCCTCGCCCCATGATATAACTCACATACACCATGACTTCCATAGGCTAACATTCAATTTTCAAAATGTCAAAACTTAAAAACTACTGACTAGATTTACAAAAAATATACAAAAGGTACACCATGCCATCCTCCTTCAATTTTCTAAAAGGCTTCCACCTCCTCACAACAAATACTACATCCGTCTAGCCTGGTCAATTCGAGACAGTTGGACTGGCCAAAAAAGCACACTTCAAAGTGCAGTTTTCAAACTGCAATAACCCATCTGTTCTCCAACCGATTCTGTTGAAATTTTCACAGCATGAACTGCTTAATCCAGTAATTTTGTACTACAAATTCATGATCCTAACCTTAATCATTTCAATTTTAGAATGAATAGAATGTTGGGGCTTTATAATTGAGCATGTGACACACCTTTGTCCCTGTATATAACAATCTGTGAGAAAAACTAATCCTATACTTTAAAAATATTACCACTCCACATCAAATCTCTAATTACCACCCTATCTCTCTCTCCTTCTCTACTCAAAATTATCACTCCCTTTCTCCTTTCAAGAATATGACAATTCTCTCATTCCAAAACATATCACACCACTTCACACATTCTAATATTAAACAAATTAATCCTCATTAATATGCCTTAACAAGTTAATGCAGATGCTGATGTTTTTGATTTGTATATGAAAGTAAAAAATTAATGGTATCATTATATTTTTTATTTATGCATAGAAAAATAGAGGTGTTGGCCCACAGTTTGGAAATACCTGCTCTAAAGAAAGGTGGACAACATTTCTCAGAGTTTCAAGATTGGTGACAAAATAAATGCTCAGTTTTGGCCTCTGAGAAGCCTCCAAGGAAAGGCAGTTCCATAGCTGTCGGGTAACCACTGAAAATGCCTCTCTTTGTGCTCTCACCATATGGGCTTGATGCATTGACAGAACTTGCAAAAATGAGCTCTTGGATGACCTCAGGGACCACAATGATACATGGGGAAGGAGGCGGTCTTTCAGATGTGTGGGGCCAAGGCTTTGTAGGTTGAAAGCAGCATCTGGAATTGTGCCTGGAAAGCTATTGGAAACCAGTGCAAACTTTCAAGCACAGGTGTAATGCGCTCAGAAGAGCCAACCCCCTGTAGAAGAGCTAACCAGCTGCAGTTTCCAGTTTTTAAGTGCATCCCCACATAGAGTGCATTGCAGTAGTCTAGAGTCAAGGTTATAAAAGCAATGATGGTGGCCCTGCTCATCTATGGTAGAAATTAAGGTTTCAGTCTTCTCATTAGATGGAGTTGATGAAAAGCACTATTGACCACTACTGCAACCTGATGTTTCAGATGCCGTAACATATCCAGGAACAACCTACAGCTGTGAACCCAAGTAACCAAAATGGGATGGATCCCATCAATGGCAAGTGTCTTTATCTCCACCAGGTCACAAGGATGTCTAACCATTATCACTACAGTCTTGTCTGGATTCAATTTCAATTGGCTAGCTTACATCCAGTCTCCAAAGGCAGTCAAGCAGTGAGTAACAGCGAGAGTGCAAAACCTAGGATAGATGAAAAAGAGAAATAGATAAATCTGGGTGTCCAGTCAAGTCAAATTTATTATACACCAAGTAGCATACATGCAATTATGGTATTCAGTAGTTGTACAAACAAGCACAATAAACAACAATCAAACAAAATTTAAATAACCCAGAATAAAAATCCTAAAAAATTAATCAGTCAGAAAAAGGAGGCACCCAATCCCTTCCAGTAGAACAAATCTTACTTCTAATTTTGGCCGCAGCCTTAGCAAAAATAACAACTCTATGTATCTTCTCAGGGTTCTTCCTGTTTAAAAGCACCTCCAATTTGTGAGCTGTTGTATAAAGGAATGTATGTACCAAAGGGGCATAAGCCATTTATCCCTCAGATCTTCATGAAATGGGCAGACAAACAAGTAATGAGGAAGGTGCTCCATGTCCCCACCCTCCAATATCGCAGATTGAAATGTTTGACAGCATAAACCAGTAAATTATTTCCTTAAAACACTACAAGGGTGAAAAGAGACAATGCTATCTCCACTTTAACACTGCTTTAACATTTCTTGTGCATGTTGCAGGACTGCATAGGGTACCAATACAACCCTGCAACATACATATGAGTTAAAGTGGTGTTAAAGTGGAGTTAGCTTTATGTCTGTTTACTTTTAACCCTACAATTTAAACATAAAAGATCATTTGCCATAACATGTTCAGCTTTTTAAAACTGATACCAAGGAGACATATTATAATTATAGATTGCAGCCAAATCAGACTGTTTATCAAGTTCTTGAATCCTCCTTTTGATCTTAACCAGCTCATTGCTACAAAGGCACAAGTGGGTGCGAATTTCTGAAATTAAAAAAAACAGCAGTGCAATAGGGAGTGAATTCTATTGAACTAAAAATGCCCCACAGGATTAGGGTCATTTAATAGCTCCTCCAAGCACATCCTTGGTAACCATTACCTCCACAGTAGAAACTTTATACCAAAACCTAAAACAGTCTCAAATAAACTGTAGCTAAAATAGAGGATTCCTCTGCTTCCCCACACAAAATAGGAGCACGGTATAATTCAGGACAGACAATAGTTTCCATAAAAAATATTTTTGTGGAATTTCAAGGGCAACTGGATCTTTAACACCCTAGATTTCAGCCTCATACAAAATCTGAGCTACAACTGTAGCTCTAAAAACACGTAGGGCAGGGGCAACAAAATTATCCAGGTACAAACAGGAAAAATGGAGAACAGCTTCCATGGCACATAACACCTGTTTCTTAGCTACTTGGACATGAAAGTTCCATCTTCCATTATGTAAAAAGCAAATTCCAAAATATCTAAAATTCTTATCTTTTTTAATACTATGATGAACAATAGACCAATTAAACAATTTGGGGGGTTCACCAAAAACCATAACCTTGTTCTTATCATGCTTGGTGCACAATTTTTCCTATGAGAAATAAAACAAGAAATTACTAAGCAGTTACCTCAGTCCAGCTGGGGGCTTGGGAAACTTACCATCAGGGGCTTGTTTCCCCGCTGTTACTGCAGCCGCGTTCACCATCCCTCCTGCTGTTCCTGTCACTGTGGGGTCCATGCAGTCACCTGGGGAGAAAAGGGGAACAGGTGAGGGGGATTTGGACTCTTGGGGAAAAAAAACCTGCCCCGCCCCCCCCCCCCCCCCCCCCCCCGGGCACAGGGAGGGCCTGGGGGCACTTAAGGAGCACACTGGTGGCTACGCCGCAGGCTGCCAGCGGTGTCCGCGAGCCGAAGGGCTGCAGCCAAAGGGTGCAGCCCTTCGAGGCCTGGAGGGGAGAAATCCCTGCTGGGATGAGGAGATGGGAGATGAGGTTGGGGGGGAAATATGTTTAGGGGTTTTCTGGGGTGGGAGGGAACAGCAGCAGGGGGTAAATATTGGTGGGAATGAGGATATGAGAATTAGGGAGAGGGGGTGTAGGGTGTTGTTGACAGAGGATAGGGGGGGAGTTGTGTATTGGAGGTGTGCCATGGGTAGGCTTCGGGGAAGTGATGGGAGATGAGGAAGAGGGGGAAGAGGGGGAGTTATTTACTATTGCCGATGTAGGTTTGGTGGGGCCACCTCCCCCTGGTGAGAGGGGGGTGGAGGTGGTCAGGTCTTCCCTGGTGGCAGCAGGGGAGGAGTTGGTTGTTGGTGGGACCTTCCCTGTTTTTGTAGGGGAGGTTATAGTGTGGGACATAGGCTAAGTGTAAGAGAATATGAGATTGTGAGGTGGGGGATATTGTTTTTGCTCTTTTTCCTTATTGTGTAAATTGTATATTATGTTAGTTGATGTGTACAGTTGTTTTTGGGGTCCCTGCATGGCTAGTCCATGACATAGGTATCTGTATATCTTGTAAGCTGCCTCGAGTCCTACGGGAGAGAGGCGGGGTATAAATTAAATTTGAATTGAATTGAATTGAATTGAATGTCATCTACATGTAATAAAGCAGTGACAGGACGTGATTTAATTCTAGGGGAGAAATAATAATTTCTGGCTAATGACACTACCACATCATTAAGAAAATAATTAAAAAGAAAAGGGGCTAAAGACAACCCTGTGTAACTCCCTTATTAATAAAAACCAAGACTGCATTCACACCTTCAGTGGTGGGCAGGTCCACACATATTTTGACTCCGGGAGAGAATCCGGAAGCCAAAATATGCGTAGGGTTTGGCCAGTGTGAAAGCCCTCCCTCCCCACTTTGCGCAGCTTTGCCAGCAAGCACCTGGAAGAGTGCAGAGTTGGATTTCCTGGCTTCCGGATTCTCTTCTGGAGCCAAAACATGTACAGACCAGCCCACCACTGAAGGTGTGAATGTGGTGCAAGTCCAAAAGCTCCCCTGATTGGTCAATTCTTACCCTTGCAGCTGTATTTGCATGTAAAGCTTGCAACAATAACAACAATCTCAAGTCTATCCTGGCTACCTCCAGTTTCCCCCAGGGACACTTCCTATTTATAGAATAAAATGCAGACCTTAAATCGATACATGCTGCATATTACTTGCCCTTTTCCCTGTTAACATATTTATTTATTAAATGGGAAAACACAAAGCAACCATCTGTGTGGAATATCATTTTCTGAACCCTGCTTGCTCCTCTGAGATCAAACTCTGAGTATCCACCCATTCTACCAGCTTACCCAATGAAAAATGAGTATAGATTTTAAAAGCAATGCCCAACAGATGGTTTGGGCCAGTATTACCTTTTTTGAACAAGGGGGGGTGGGGGCAACAATACTTATTGCCCAACCTGCTGGGAACTTTCCTGAGTTATTAATTTTTATTTATTTATTTATTTATTTATTTATTTATTTTATTTTATTTTTCAATTTAATACCCCACCCCTCCTACCATCAGGCAGCCCAGGGTGGCTTACAATATAAAAACACAAATAAAATTCAATATAAAACATTTTTAAAAACTGCAAAAAGGAGGGCAACATTTAACACCACCACCATCCCACCCCATCCCCCCTCCACCCTTTCACCCCTCTCCCCCACCAAATGCCTGGCGGAACAACCAGGTCTTACAACTTTTCCAAAAAGAGGGGAGGTTGGTGCCATCCGCACCCCCACCAGAAGGGAGTTCTACAGCCATGGCGCGGCCACTGAAAATGCCCTCTCCTGTGTGGCCCCCCAGAAAACTCAGGGGACCTCGAGCAGGACACCCCCAGATGACCGCAGGGGTCGATTCACCACCCGGGGGGTGAGGCAGTCCTGCAGGAAGGCAGGGCCTAGACCATTTAGGAATTTATAGGTCAAAACCAACACCTTGAAGTGGGCCCGGAATGCTATCGGCAGCCAGTGCAGAGCATAGAACACCGGTGTTATGTGCTCCCGGTGGCCCAATCCCACCAAGAGACAAACCATTGCATTCTGCACTACTGCAGCCTTTGAGCCATTGTCATGGGTAGCCCCACATAGAGCTCATTACTATAATCTAGTCTAGAGGTGATGAAAGCATGGATGAGGTTGGCCAGGTCAGAGTCTGAAACATATGGCCAAAGCTGCTGCACCAGATGTAATTGGTGAAAGGCACTCCTCACCACAGCCTCCACCTGAACATCCAGGTGGAACTGCGTGGCGAGGAGCACCCCCAGACTCCGCAGCTGGGGAGCCAACTTGGGACAGACCCCATCCATAACAGGGACCATTACCCCTGTCGCCTTATCCACCAGCATCACCTCCATCTTGTCAGGATTCAGCCTCAGTCAGTTGGCCCTCGTCCAATCCCCCACAGCCATTAGACACCAGGTAAGCACCCAGACTGCAGGGCCTGGGTCTGTTGTAAAAGAGAGGTACAGCTGGGTGTCATCCTCATATTGATGACACTGCAAGCCGAACCTCCTAATCACCTCACTGAGTGACTGCATATATACGTTGAACAGGAGAGTGGACAAGACAGAACCCTGTGGGACACTACACGAGAGGTCTCGGTACAATGAAAAACATTCTCCAAGTACCATTCTCCAAGTTCTTCCTGCTAGGAATGAGTGGAACCATTCAAGAACAGTCCCGCCCACTCCTGCACAGTCACACAGGTGCATCACCAACATCTCATGGTCAACTACCGTATCAAACACAGCTGAAAGATCTAACAGCAACAGGGTCGACTGACCCCAGTCTAACTCTCAGTGCAGGTCATCCACCAAGCCCACAAGCGCAGTCTCAGCACCATATTCCGGATGAAATCCCAACTGGGAGGGATCAAGAAAGCCAATGCGATCCAGATGCCCCTGCAGCTGCTGGGCCACTTTCCATTCAATAATCTTCCCTAAAAAGGGAAGGTTAGAGACAGGCCAATAGCTGGCAAGGGAGTCAATGTCAAGCAATGGTTTCCTGAGCAGAGGCTGCACCACCACCTCCTTGAGGCAGCCCACCACTCTGTCCTCCTGGAGGGAGGCACTGACCACCCTCCCCAGCAATAGCCCCATTGTCTCCCTGCAAGATTTCACTAGCCAGGATGGGCACAGGTCTAACTCACAAAAAGTGGCCCTAACCGTCCCAAGGACCCTGATCACATCAGCAGGCACCACCAACTGGAATTGATCCCACAAAACTGGACAAGATAGGGCTTCCATAACTTCCAGCTATCCTACTGTAATAAGTGCAGCATCGAAGTTGCAGTGAATACAAACAATTTTATCCACAAAATAGTCCACAAACATGTCACAGCATGCCGTAGATGACTCCACTCCTAGGTAGGGGGAGGCCGGACTGACCAACCCCTGCACCACCTGGAAAAGCTCCACTGGACGGGACCTAGTGGATGCTATGAGGTAGGGGTGGGACTACCGGATCATCCATATCCGATACTGCTGGTATTTTAGTGTACCAGCAGTATCGGATTAACCCGGTAATCCGGCCCATTTCCCGGATTTCCCCCCCATACTGGATTTTTTACATTGCGGCCATTCAAATGAATGACCGCAATGTAAAAAAAACACACAAAAAACCCCAAACACTTTCCCTCCCCGAGTGCAGGCTGCGCAGGTGGAAGGGGGGACACCCCCCACCCACCCTGCCCAGCCTGGATTTAAACAACAACAAAAAATTCCCCTAAGTTACTAGTGCGGGATCTGGGTCGCCACCGGCGACCCAGAGCCAGCACCAGCGTCCAGCAGCGGGTAAGTACCGGTACTGTACTGATCCCTGGGGTGGGGGGTGGTTTAACACCCATCCCACCCTAGGGATCACTTACCTGCCCACCCAGGGATCGCCTACCTTGAGCTCCGGGTGGCGGCGGCGGTCCAGAGGCTTCAGCGTTGGCTGTGGCTGCCAGATTCAGTACGCTACTAGGCCATCCAGGGAACTTCCAGAAGTTCCCTGGAAGGCCTAGTAGCATGATGAATCTGGCATCCACAGCCAGCGCTGAAGCCGCCGGACTGCCACTGCCACCGCCGCTGCCGCCGCCCGGAGCTCAAGGTAGGCGATCCCTGGGTGGGCAGGCACTGCAGGTAGGGTGATCCCTGAGGTGGGGGTGTGTTAAACCACCCCCCATTCCAGGGATCAGTACAGTACCGGTACTTACCTGCTGCTGGATGCTGGTGATGGCTCTGGTCATCGGTGGCGGCCCGGAGCCCACAGTAGGGGACTTAGGGGAAATTTTTGTTGTTGTTTAAATCCATGCTGGGCAGGGTGGGTGGGGGGTGTCCCCCCTTCCACCCACACAGTCTGGGAGGGAGAGGGGGGAGTTTCCCATTGAAATCAATGTAAAAGATCCGGTACCGGTAAACCAGTATTTATCTGGTAAGCCAATTTTTTTAAATTCGGGAACCAGTAAAACCGGTACCTGGTATTTGCCCTGATGTCCCACCCCTATGAGGGCAGCGAGAAAGGTGCATTTTAACCACATGAAGAAAGCGCGCGTTGTCTTCGTTGTTTAGCAACAAACTACACAACACGTGAGCATGTGTGAAAAATTAAACACACTAGGTAAATAGGTTGTTGAATAAGGAACTTCGTTTTCCGATAATACTTCTAAGAAAGAAAGCACCTTGTAATTTCTTCCAGAGAAATTGGCCCATGGTCCTGCTTTTTCTTCTGTTTTTTTTTATTTATTAATTTCCACATAACCTGAAAACTCCATGGCAACTTAATATACAGAAAACAGAGGTGAAGTCATAAAGAGTGAAGCCTGAAGACAATGGGGAAAAATAGTTTGAGCTAATGCACATTGATGAATTACTCAGCTGGGGAACAAATGAAAAGGGCAAAGTAACTTTCAAACATGGTTAGTAAAAGATCTTGCTACAGTTTAATAATCTCAAAAAGATTCAACCAATATTTTTTAAAAAAATAATTAAGGAGAAGAATTCAGCCAGTTCTTTATTTTTTTTATAATTCAGAAAGTTACATGCTTCAATGTTTTTTCTTTCTAGTTCCTAAAAGTTAATTTTTTTTTAATGGAACTATCTTTTTTCTATAGGCAGTGTTTTAAGAGCAAGGTGCTTTTTCAATAGGAACTAACTTTTATGAACAGTCTATTTATTTAAGCAATTTATTTCCAGTTTTCCTAGTAAGGAAAGTCTGAAATGGAATAAGGAAATGGTTCTCTCTAAAGCAGCTTTTTGGCAAACAAGCATTAAAAATTCAAATAGATTTTTGATAATGGCTAACTTCCATAACATCATTGATTATAACTAACACCATTTCTTGGCTTTATGAATTTACTACCATTGAAAAACATAAATGACCTAATGCCTAACTTTAAAATCAATATTTGATTCACTTAAGCTCCCAAATGGATGTTAGTCCTAGGGTGAAACCAAGTAGAGACACGAAGCACAACCACACGAGCTTCAGAGGACCCGATTCCCACGTGGTCCCTTGGTGGACAAGCGCTGCCACCACACTGCAGGGCCCGCAAGGGGAACAGGGCAGACAGTCAGCTCCCCCACAAGATAGCCAGGTTGGTGGGCTACTGTTAGAACTCCCGCCATGGTTGGGGTGGACCGAGGTACACCAGCCACATGAGTGTGGGCACCTGGCCTGGCCCCACCTGCTTCCTCCAGCCTACCCAAAATCCTGTGCCTGGCCATGATACGGCAGCGTGTGATAGGTGACAGTGCCCAGCACTCAAAGGTCCTGCCACAGAGCTCACTGTGTGGTGGGGCAGAAGGACCCCAGCACATGGGCTGCCACTCCTTGGCCAGCCTTTATTTATTTAAACTTAAACTTAGCAGTCTTAAACATTTAGCAGTTTTACCATTTGGGGTAAGGCTGCTACGCAACTCATCCCTAGCCTTTTTCCAAGAATGCATCACAAAACATCCAGCAACATGCCCCACCATGCAGTGGAGCCCCTCCTTGCATGGGACCCAGTTGCAGAATATTGCTCTCAGAGACCCTTCTTACTCAGGGTTGCGTCAACTTGATTCCTGACTTGACCTGCAGATTTATCAATCTATCTGTTGGTGCACCAACAGCTATCATAAAGCAAATACAGGAACCCCATCCACTGTGTCTTTTGCAGTGAACACTTGTCCCTGGGCATACATAAAACAACGAGCGAACACTATAATTAATTTATTATGCAATGTAAATGCACAAATTTCACAAGTGCGCAAATCTCTTTAAATTATCCTACGCATTGTTAATGAAAATTGCCTTTAGGATTTGAAGTTATATTTCTTCAGTATGCCTTGGGCTTTTTAGTAGATCTTTTTGTTCTGCTTTGAGGAGGTAGGGCAAGCAGTCAGGGTATGTTGTATGAAAACTGATTTTTACAAATTTCACTCATCTTTCACAAGACCATCTCATTCTGTTCCGTTCATCCACCCAACGGGCTGGACCTTCCTTCTGAATTCTCATCAAGTCACAATTCATTACAGAGCATTGTGATGTCACAACACTCTGCAGGGAGTATGGCCACACTGGAAGGAGAGTTTACTATTTATTTATTTATTTATTTATTTATTAAAAACCACAAATAAAAAAAGAATGCATGGTTATTGTAAATTTCACTCCATGATCAATGGATCCTCCTTGGTTCTGCCAAGCCAGTTAGAGCTCAGGGGCCTACGTGATTCGTTGGGATCAGCCCCAGTGGTGGAGCCCTGGAATTCATTTTGGTTAAATCCTAAATTTTCTTGACTCAGTCCAGAAACTGAAGTCTGAAAACCTTGGGCCAAACCGAACAAAGCCATTGAGCACTGCAGAGACCAGTATGGGCAATGACCAGAAAAGGATCACAGGATCTATGACTACACATGTGCTACTGGTTAACTCTAGCCCAAACCCATAGGATTAAAAAAAATGGTCTCTCATTTATACAAGTGAATGATAAGACTGAAGGGTGCTCCTAAGGACTAGGAGGTGCAGGAAATCCTTGTCCTGTGTGTTGAAAGCATTTAAACTAAGAGTGGCCAATGTAGATCAAAGGCACTCTTGTAAGACTAGATAGCAACAGATCCAACACCCCTATTATCTCAATGCTTTGGAACAAAAATTGTTCCCATAACCCTGTCAGTATTTGCACAAACAGGATACTTAGGATGTGAAGAAACTGGCCAAATAGATTCTGAAAAATGTTTCTGAGATCACAGAAGAACTCTCAAAAGAGGAAAATTCATTATTTTCCTTCTTGCTTTCCTTATTTGGCAAGAAATTCTTCAACTCACACGCATTTGCAACATGTATCTTAACAATAATCTTCTGTCACCAAGACCTCACAGGCAATTTGGCAAGTTAAAATTGAAACTGTACACAGAAATGTCCCCAGGCCTCAGACTTCACCATTTGTCATTTTAGGTAAATTTATACGGAAAATAACCAAGGGTGTGTGTGTGTGTGTGTTGTTTTTTAAGGCAACCATTTTAAATCTAGAACTGCAAATAATAATGCTATCTGTATCTGATATTTGCCCCACCCACCAGCCGGAAGAACGAGATAGATACAATTTGCCTGTGGATAAAAATGGCAGCACCTTTTTATTAATAACGTAACAAGAACTAGCAACAAAATATCCAGTCAGAGACAATTAAGGTCCTGGGCAATGGGACGGAGCTTCTAAACCAGCTCCACCAAGGGATAATTGATTCCCACCCAACTCAGGGATCCAAAAAATGGGCTAGGGGATACTCTCCAAAACACCCCCCTTGATGATACCACCAAGGGGGGAGTGGGACCATAGGTACCAGCCTTACCAGGCTGCCCAATCTAGGCAAGTCTGACACCTACTTCCTACTCTGAGGCAACAGCACAACAGGCCAAAACCTGCTATGCCAGCCCCACAAAATTGTTACCTCAAAGGGGCAACCATTAACTGCAGTCACCTGAGCTGGCAAAATTCATCATACCTCGCCCTGGACCAACTGCCAAAAAGGTGCTTCAAAGCCTATGCTAAAAACTAACATAACACCACTCCCCTACTTCAAATGCACCGTGCTAAGTGTTAAATGCACTTAACAAGGCAACAGACATTGGCTGTATTTAGACACACATTTCTCCTGGATGTTTGCTGTAACATCCTGCCTCAGGACAGTAGGCATTTTTAGACACACGTTAAAGTTCCGGATGTTTCAATCTTCTGGGTTTACAAGCCCACAAGTAAGTTCTGGATTCATTTTTCACACACACACTGCCCTGAGGCAGTTCCTGGATGCATTATTCACATAAACACTGCCCTGAGGCAGCCTAAAGTAGCCGCAGCTGTAGACGTGACAGGCTGCCATGGAAACCAAGTGACCACAGCTGCCTGGAGCAAAGCAGTTTACCAGGAGAACCTTTTACACATAAAAGTTCTGTGAGAAGTTTCATGCAGAAGTTCAAAGATCCGGATGTTTAAGATCTGGATGAGTGATTTAGACACACAGAAAGTTCTGGAAGTTACAGCAACCATGTGTCTAAAAACACCCAGTGTTTGTGTGAAGAATGCATCCAGGAACTGCCTCAGGGCAGTGTGTGTGTGAAAAATGAATCCAGAACTTACTTGTGGACTTGTAAACCCAGAAGGTTGAAACATCCAGAACTTTCTGTGTGTCTAAAAATGCCCACTGTCATGAGCTGGGAATGAACAACAGGGAATAGATCGCTCCATTATGACCTGTTGGGTTCTTCTTCCATGCAACCGAGATTGGCCACTGTCAGAGACAGGATGCTGGGCTCGATGGACCACTGGTCTGACCCAGTAGGGATGGGTGAATGCGGTTTGGAAGTTCGGAGTTTGGACCAAACTCGACCAATTCGGTCGACCGAACCGAACTTCCGAACCGAACTTGATTTTTGAACCGAACCAAATTTCCGAACTCGACTGTTAGCCCATCCCTAAAAGATAATATTCCATTTAGTTCAATGGGGTTTGAATTTCTGAACTTTGTTCGGAAGTTCAGAGTTTGGATTGAACTCGAATAGTTCGGTTGACCAAACCAAACTTCCGAACCAAACCGAATTTCCGAACTGAACTGAACCGAATTTCTGAACTTGGTTCTGTTCGCCCATCCCTATGACCC
>QEPC01015431.1:391457-406457 GCA_003113815.1 Sphenodon punctatus | reverse complement strand
CCAAGAGATCATGGTTCAAAACTTGTCTGGATCAAGTTTAATTGCATTTTATAGAGAGAGCTCAGAAAATAGAAAGAAAAGGTACTTCAGTTGTTGAGACTCAAGAATCCAGACCCCATAGTCTTACTACAGGGGAATGGGATTGGGAAGAGAGTGCCAGCTCCAGCCATAGTTTATTCTTCACTGGGGTTGGAGCCATAACAATACCAGTCAAGGACAGATGAGAATGCAGCTTTGGAATCTGGCTCATGGTGACTTCTGGAACTGCCGTCTCTCCTTAGCCAGGACTCGGCCAAGGGTTGCTTCAAGCAAGTCGTCTCCTCTCTCCCTTGACCACAGAAGTGCCAGACCAAAGCGAGAAGAGTTCTGGAACCCCCACAATTCTGTTTAGTTTGAGTGTTCCCCAAGTCTTCCAGAACTGCAGATTTTAACTGTATTTCAGGGTTGCCAGTTCTTATGATTTTCCATGATTCATGATTCAAGGTGAGAACCATCCATTTCTTTCTTTTAAATTTCCCCCCCTATCCTTCATAGTTGTAGAGAGCATCTAGAAAATGTGGCAATAGTACCCTTTTATTCAGTATTCAGTGCAGGGGCATTGTTTTATTCTTGATTTGTTTAATGTCATGTTTTTTAAGCAAAGTGATTTTGAGGGCCTGAATCATGATTATTGAATATTTAGAGATGGCAAGCCTGTTTGTAATTAGGAATGAGCAAAACATGTTTTGGGAAAGAAGTGAAACCTATTACGATATTGTGCATTCCAGAATTCTGAATGGTTTGCCTTCCAGTTTCCATGTATAACATTTTTAAGGCTGTGTGTATGAATATGGAAATGCATGCTCTTGAGTTCTGTGTAGGAATGGGGTCCCTCAACTATCTGTTATCGCCCGTCCCTTACTGCTCCCCCACAAGGTCTTTACACTTCGGTTAGCTCCACATCTTTATTAATTTTTCTCCCTTGGATAAGCAGCCCACACCATTATCTGCTCAACTTAGGGAGGGCAGGGTGCCGAGCCATTTTAAAAAGGCAGTGGTGTGGCTCCTGCTCAAGAAGCCATCTTTGGACGTTGATTCCCTGGGAAATTATTGGCCAGTCTCTAACCTTCTCTTCTTAGGGAAGGTTATTAAGCGGATGGTTGCTCGGCACCTACAGGGGCTTCTGGACCTGGTGGTTGGTTTCCTTGATCCCCGGCTGTCTGGTTTTTGTCCTGGGTTTGGCACGCAGACTGCACTTGTGGCCTTGATCGATGACCTGCGCCGTGAATTAGATCAGGGCAGATCATCAATTTTGATCTTACTGGATCTGTTGGCGGCATTTGATATCGTTGACCACAAGATGTTGGTGATGAGGCTGTGGGACCAGGTCGGGGTTAGCGGAATTGTTCTTGATTGGTTCCGTTCATACCTGGCAGGGAGAACACAGCACGTGGTTCTCGGGGAATGTACATCGTCGCCCTGGGATCTCATGTGTGGAGTCCCGCAGGGTTCTATTCTGTCCCCTCTCCTGTTCAATTTGTATATGCAACTGCTGGGCGAGGTCATGCGAGGGTTCAGCATATGATGTCATCAGTATGCCGATGATACATAACTCTGCCTCTCATTTTCAGGAGACTCAGGCCCAGCAGTATCTGGGCTTTCCCGGTGTTTGGCGGCAGTAGGGGACTGGATGAGGACAAGCGGTCTGAGGCTGAATCCTGACAAGATGGAGGTAATGCTAGTGGGTAGAACTGAGGGGGGGTGGCTCCCATCATTGGTGGGGTTTGCCCCCTCCGGCTGCTCAGGTCCATAGTCTGGGGGTGCTCCTCAACCCGCAGCTCCTCCTGGATTATAAGGTGGGGGCTGTGGCAAGAGGAGCATTTCACCAATTACATCTGGTGTGACAGATTTGGATGTATGTCTTGGATTCAGCTCTGGCCACCATCATCCATGATTTCATTACCTTCCGACTAGATTGCCACTCTGCTTTTCCCTCCCTTTCCCCAGGTAATAACAACCAGGGTGGGGCCCTGTGGGCGCTAGCCCAAAGGGTGACACCCAAAGAGTGTCAGCCATTGACTGGGGCCGTTCATTGGGTCAGGGTGGCCCGTGACCCCTTTGGTCAACAGACACTATCTTTGCTGCTGATGCTGCCCCACCAATACCACTGCTGCTGTTGTTGTTGCTAGACTCACTGGCTCTTAGCGGGAATAAGGGGATCAGGGGTGGGCAGCTTTCATTTTGTTTTTAACTTGTAGTTTTAAGGGGTTTGGGGGGGATGAGGTGGGTGTGGCTTGGGGGGGTTAGGGTGGATATAGCCAACCCTCCTCATGAGATGAGGGGAGGTGACCTTTGGGGAGGCTTGGGGGGGACTCCCTGTGAGAGGGGGAGTCCCGGGGGGGAGATGGGAGGGGGTCAGAACAGGATGGATGGGGGGAGGGAGGGGCCATTGGAGTTGTCATGGGTCATGGATGGTATGGTCGATGGGGGCAGAGGACTCTGGCACCCAGGGGTGCTAGAGTACTTGTGGAGCTGAGGAGAGCCTGCCCGCCACTGGAGGTTCTAGGGGTATGGGGTCCAGGGTCCTGTGGCAGGGAACTGATGCTGTTGAATGCAAGGTCCGTAATAAATAAGGCCCCGATAATCTGGGATTTGATTCTGGATGGGGTGGTGGACCTCGCATGCATAACGGAGACCTGGCTGGATGAGGAGGCGGGGCCAATATTGGCTGATCTTGTTCCAGCTGGGTATGCCATGCAGCATCAGCCTCGTGCCGGGGGCTGGGGAGGTGGCGTAGCTATGATTTTTAAAGAGACATGGTCAGCTAGGAGGTATCCAGTGCAGATATTCCTGGGATTGAAGCCCTCCACATGGTGTTTGATTTTGCAGGGGGCAATTTGGGGGTGTTGCTGGTGTACCAGGCCTCTTTCTGTCCAGCAGCATCCCTCTCCACTCTTGTGGACCTGGTCTCGGTGGTGGCGTTGGACTCCTCTAAGACTTTGGTCCTGGGGGACTTCAATGCCCATATCGACACCGACCTTGTGGGGCGGAGCGAGAATTCATGGCCACCATGGCAACCATGGATTTGTCCCAAGTTGTCAGCTGTCTGATGCATGTGGGAGGGCATACCCTCGACCTGGTGTTCTATTCGGACCTTGAGGCGGGTTATCCGGTAGTGGATGTAACAACTATGCCCTTGTCGTGGACGGATCATTACCTCCTTATGACCAGTCTCTTAGTACGTCACCCCCAGAAGGGGAAGGTACCAGTTAGGATGGTCCACCCTTGGACGCTGATGGAACCTCAACGGTTCCAGGAGGCCCTGGGGGAGTTAATCTTGGACTCTGCCAGCCGCTCTGTGGATGAACTTGTCCAGGCTTGGAACATCTTGCTTGGGGAGGCCATTGACAGGGTGGCTCCAAGACGTCCCCTGCCCCTGTCTCGACATCGCAGGGCCCCTTGGTTTATTGAGGGGCTGCGAGGCATGAAGCAGGAAGACAGGCGACTAGAGCGATGCTGGTGTCGGACTCACTCTGAAACCGACCGAATTCTCCACAGGGCCCATTTGTGCTCCTACATTGAGGCTGTGAGGGTGGCAAAGAGATAATTCTTTGCCACTCTCATAGTGTCTGCAATGTCACATCCAGCGGAGGTGTTCCGAGTGGTTCAGGGGCTGGTCAGTCCGGCCTCCCTCCGCCTGGACGGGGACTTGTCCCAGGCCCACTGTGAGGAGTTTGCCAACTACTTTACAGACAAGATCGCTCGGATCCAGAGTAACTTCAACACTGGATTAGAGACAGTAGAAATAGAGCGTGAGGTGATGAAGGCGCCATCTGGTCCATCTTTCTGGGATGAGTTTCAGAAAGTGACACTAGCCGATGCTGTGGAGATCCTGGGGTCAGTGAGGGTCACTAGTTGTGAATTAGATCCTTGCCCGTCCTGGTAGGTGAAAGTCTCCAGGGATATACTGGGGTCGGTGCTGGTGGGGATTATCAACGCGTCCCTTTGGCAGAGGAGTTTGCCCACCAATCTCAAGGAGGCGGTGGTGAGCTCCCTGTTGAAGAAGCCATCTTTGGATGTGGACGCACTCACCAGTTACCGACACGTCTCTAACCTTCCCTTTTTAGGGAAGTTTATTGAACGGGCAGTGGCCCTGCAGCTCCAGGCTCATCTGGACAGCATCGGTTTTCTTGACCCCTTTCAATCAGGGTTTTGGCCCGGCCATGGTATGGATATGGCCTTGGTGGCCTTGGTAGATGATCTCCACTGGGAGATGGACGCAGGACATTCGACATTACTGGTCCTGCTAGATCTCTCAGCCGCAATTGATACAGTGGACCACGGGCTGCTGTTGAGATGGTTGCATGACCTGGGGGGTCTGGATGGGACCACCCTTGGTTGGTTCCAGTCATTCCTCTCAGAGAGGACCCAGCAGGTTTTCTTGGGAGCAGAAACATCTAGCCCCTGGGCCCTGGAATGTGGCATTTTGCAAGGGTCAATCTTGTCTCCTTTATTATTTAATGTATATATGCAGCCCTTCGGGGAGATAGTGAGAGGGTTTGGTGTGTGTTGCCACCAATACACTGATGATACCCAGCTTTACCTCTCTTTTTCAGCTGACCCAGGCCCTGCCGTCTCTGTGCTATCTCAGTGTTTGGAGGCCGTGGCGAGTTGGCTATGACAGAGCAGACTGAAGCTCAATCCTGATAAGACAGAGGTGATGGTGGTGGGCCGGGCGGGGGAGGTGGTGCCCTCTCTTGTGGAGGGGGTGCGCCCCTCCGTGGCTCAGCAGGTTCAGAATCTGATGGTATTATTGGATGCGGGTCTCCATCTAGAACAGCAGGTGGATGTGGTGGCAAAGGCGGCTTTCCGCCAGCTGTATGTACTGCAGAGGCTGCGCCCGTATATCTCCAGACCTGACCTGGCCACTTTGATCCATGCCTTAATCACCTCAAGGCTGGACTACTGTAACGTGCTCTATGTGGGGCTTCCCTTTACGCTGGCCCGGAGATTGCAGCTAGTGCAGAATGCGGCGGCCCGTCTTCTAACAGGGACAGGCCAACGAGAGCACAAAACACCAGTGTTCCGTGCGCTGCAGTGGCTGCTTGGAATGTGCCGAGCCAGGTTCAAGGTGTTGTCATTGATCTATAAGGCCCTGTACGGTCTTGGACCTGGATACCTCAGGGACTGCCTCGCCCTCCGTGACTCAGGACAGACTCTCCGGTCCACCGGGGGCACCTTCTTGGAGGTCCCCCGCGTAAAGCAGGGGGCTACAATGGAGAGGGCCTTCTCGGTGGCTGGGCCCCAGCTGTGGAACTCCCTCCCAGAGGAAGCACCACTGACCCCAAGTCTGCTGGCCTTCCGTCGGGCCTGCAAGACATGACTGTTCTCCCAGACCTTCAGAGGCGGGGAGGGGAGGGTGGGCTAAATTTTTGTATGGGTGTATTTTTAAATTGTTTTAAATATCTGTGGATTTTTATATTGTGATTGTTTATTTTATGTTGAAAGCCGCCCCGAGATGCCGTAGGGATAGGGGGCAGCATATAAATGGAATTAAATAAATAAATAAATAATATATTACTGTAATGCACTCTATGTGGGGCTACCTTTGGTGATGGTCTGGAGGCTGCAGATGGTGCAGAATGCGGCCCTTCTCCTGACGGCGATGGGTCGCCACAAGCACATTACACCAGTGCTCCGGACTCTGCACTGGCTGCCTATTGTCTTCCAGGCCCAATTCAAGGTGTTGGTTATGACCAATAAAACCCTAAACGGTTTGGGTCCTGATTACCTGTGATACCGCTTCAGGCTTCGGATCATTTCACGGCCCCTGCGGTCATCCGGGGGTGCCCAACCTGAGGTCCCCCAGGTACACCAGGTGGCTACAGCGGGGAGGGCGTCCTCTGTGGCTGCACCTCGGCTGTAGAACTCTCTCCCATCGGAGGCCCATCTCACCCCGTCTCTCCCCTCCTTTCGTAGGTGTTGTAAGACCTGACTGTTCTGCCGGGCCTTGGGAGGGGGGTGTTGGGTAATTGTAGCCGCTATTTTTATATGTTTATATTTTAAGTCCCTATTGTATTTGTATTTATTATATATTGTATTTAATTATTTTGTTAGTATATTTTATGCTGTATGTCGCCCCAGGCTGCCTTTGTGCAGGAGGGTGCGGCTTATAAGTCTCAGTAATAAATAAATAAATAAATAAATAAATAAAATTATGGAACTGGCTGCTCTTTTCATGCATACAGTCCCATAAATCTAAGGTCCTGCCAGGCACAGTCTCTGCCAATATGGGCTTACCGCTGGGTCTTATTAGCCCTCCCAGTCTCTAGCAGTGTTCCAGTCTCTGGGCTCTGTTAGCCTTCACTCTAGCCACTGGCAAGCAAGCCCTTCCCTTGCTTCAGTCTCCTACAGGTGAGCCTTCCAGCCGCTCTAACAATCACACTGCTCATCCCCACAAAGTTTCTGATTACCTTGGGTCCAGCAGGATTTTCTGGTCGCACTTGGCTCAAGCTCCATCCAGGTGAGCCTTTTTCAGTGAACTCGTGGCACCCAGTTTGTAGTTTCACTCAAACTCTCCCCAAGCAAACCACTCACTCTCCAAACCTGCCTTCTGCCAGCACAAGGCAGGTTTGCCACCTCTCTAACTTGGCTTTTGGACCTTCCTCGGGTGCCTACCTTCCTCCTTCTCCTCATGGCTGCCTCCTGCAGTCTGCCCTCAATTTCCTTACTCAGGGCTCCCTGCATCCCTGAAGCCTTCCCTGTACTCTCACCTGTGGGCCCTTTCCCAGGAGATCCCACTTAGCTCCTCCCACTACTTCAGCACCTGGGCTCAACCTTTCTCCAGGGGTCCTCACTGTTCTCACTCATGTAGCAGGTGCTGGTGACATTTGCCTCCTTGACAGGCAGCCTGCTACCGTGTGACCATAAAATATGTCACACCTTGCCAGCCTTTTCCCACCCTTCCATCTTTTCACAGTTTGTCTCATTAGTACAGCCCTTCCCCCAATCAACATTATGTGACACAAATCACATATTCCCCTCAACATGTCATTTTGATACCTGCAGTTTATAACCCTAGTGTATAAGGAAAATTGAAAAATAAGTGGTTAAAAACATTTTATTTTTTCCAAACTGCCCATCAACTATTTCTCATCTTTTTGACTTTTTCCGTTTTCCATTGCCCCATCCCAGAGCGAACTCATGTGTTCTTCCATCAATAAAAGAGGCCAGCCATGATCTTCCTGTTCTTTAGAAAGAGTGGAACTGGAAGAGGAGGTGGGGTGGAGAGAGTAGGAGAATCAAGCCTGGAAGCTGGGACACAAGGAAATAATCAGGACATGGGGAGAATAGAATGAGCAAAATTGAAGGCAACTGGGAGGTGAAATGGGAAGGGGGGGGGGAAGCAAGGGAATTTACCTAAACCAAATAGTGATCACTATAAATAAATAAATACATAATATCAAACAATTTTTCTGGAAAAATAAATATGTGATTGCAATGTCATGTTGTCAGGGTCCAAGGTCGGTCAAGGGGGCATAGCTATAATAACAGGCATGACTCGCCTTCCAGGGAGTTTGGGGCGCTGACCCCCCAAGCGCCCCACCAGGTGCCACCACTGGTGGTACTAAAAAAACAAAAACAAAAAACACCCTCGCCGCCGCTTCCCAGCACCGCCCACAGCAGCCTCTGCCTTGCCTTTGCTTCAGAGCGGAGGCTGCTGCAGCGCTGTGGTCAGTTTCANGAGCACAAAACACCAGTGTTCCGTGCGCTGCAGTGGCTGCTTGGAATGTGCCGAGCCAGGTTCAAGGTGTTGTCATTGATCTATAAGGCCCTGTACGGTCTTGGACCTGGATACCTCAGGGACTGCCTCGCCCTCCGTGACTCAGGACAGACTCTCCGGTCCACCGGGGGCACCTTCTTGGAGGTCCCCCGCGTAAAGCAGGGGGCTACAATGGAGAGGGCCTTCTCGGTGGCTGGGCCCCAGCTGTGGAACTCCCTCCCAGAGGAAGCACCACTGACCCCAAGTCTGCTGGCCTTCCGTCGGGCCTGCAAGACATGACTGTTCTCCCAGACCTTCAGAGGCGGGGAGGGGAGGGTGGGCTAAATTTTTGTATGGGTGTATTTTTAAATTGTTTTAAATATCTGTGGATTTTTATATTGTGATTGTTTATTTTATGTTGAAAGCCGCCCCGAGATGCCGTAGGGATAGGGGGCAGCATATAAATGGAATTAAATAAATAAATAAATAATATATTACTGTAATGCACTCTATGTGGGGCTACCTTTGGTGATGGTCTGGAGGCTGCAGATGGTGCAGAATGCGGCCCTTCTCCTGACGGCGATGGGTCGCCACAAGCACATTACACCAGTGCTCCGGACTCTGCACTGGCTGCCTATTGTCTTCCAGGCCCAATTCAAGGTGTTGGTTATGACCAATAAAACCCTAAACGGTTTGGGTCCTGATTACCTGTGATACCGCTTCAGGCTTCGGATCATTTCACGGCCCCTGCGGTCATCCGGGGGTGCCCAACCTGAGGTCCCCCAGGTACACCAGGTGGCTACAGCGGGGAGGGCGTCCTCTGTGGCTGCACCTCGGCTGTAGAACTCTCTCCCATCGGAGGCCCATCTCACCCCGTCTCTCCCCTCCTTTCGTAGGTGTTGTAAGACCTGACTGTTCTGCCGGGCCTTGGGAGGGGGGTGTTGGGTAATTGTAGCCGCTATTTTTATATGTTTATATTTTAAGTCCCTATTGTATTTGTATTTATTATATATTGTATTTAATTATTTTGTTAGTATATTTTATGCTGTATGTCGCCCCAGGCTGCCTTTGTGCAGGAGGGTGCGGCTTATAAGTCTCAGTAATAAATAAATAAATAAATAAATAAATAAAATTATGGAACTGGCTGCTCTTTTCATGCATACAGTCCCATAAATCTAAGGTCCTGCCAGGCACAGTCTCTGCCAATATGGGCTTACCGCTGGGTCTTATTAGCCCTCCCAGTCTCTAGCAGTGTTCCAGTCTCTGGGCTCTGTTAGCCTTCACTCTAGCCACTGGCAAGCAAGCCCTTCCCTTGCTTCAGTCTCCTACAGGTGAGCCTTCCAGCCGCTCTAACAATCACACTGCTCATCCCCACAAAGTTTCTGATTACCTTGGGTCCAGCAGGATTTTCTGGTCGCACTTGGCTCAAGCTCCATCCAGGTGAGCCTTTTTCAGTGAACTCGTGGCACCCAGTTTGTAGTTTCACTCAAACTCTCCCCAAGCAAACCACTCACTCTCCAAACCTGCCTTCTGCCAGCACAAGGCAGGTTTGCCACCTCTCTAACTTGGCTTTTGGACCTTCCTCGGGTGCCTACCTTCCTCCTTCTCCTCATGGCTGCCTCCTGCAGTCTGCCCTCAATTTCCTTACTCAGGGCTCCCTGCATCCCTGAAGCCTTCCCTGTACTCTCACCTGTGGGCCCTTTCCCAGGAGATCCCACTTAGCTCCTCCCACTACTTCAGCACCTGGGCTCAACCTTTCTCCAGGGGTCCTCACTGTTCTCACTCATGTAGCAGGTGCTGGTGACATTTGCCTCCTTGACAGGCAGCCTGCTACCGTGTGACCATAAAATATGTCACACCTTGCCAGCCTTTTCCCACCCTTCCATCTTTTCACAGTTTGTCTCATTAGTACAGCCCTTCCCCCAATCAACATTATGTGAAACAAATCACATATTCCCCTCAACATGTCATTTTGATACCTGCAGTTTATAACCCTAGTGTATAAGGAAAATTGAAAAATAAGTGGTTAAAAACATTTTATTTTTTCCAAACTGCCCATCAACTATTTCTCATCTTTTTGACTTTTTCCGTTTTCCATTGCCCCATCCCAGAGCGAACTCATGTGTTCTTCCATCAATAAAAGAGGCCAGCCATGATCTTCCTGTTCTTTAGAAAGAGTGGAACTGGAAGAGGAGGTGGGGTGGAGAGAGTAGGAGAATCAAGCCTGGAAGCTGGGACACAAGGAAATAATCAGGACATGGGGAGAATAGAATGAGCAAAATTGAAGGCAACTGGGAGGTGAAATGGGAAGGGGGGGGGGAAGCAAGGGAATTTGCCTAAACCAAATAGTGATCACTATAAATAAATAAATACATAATATCAAACAATTTTTCTGGAAAAATAAATATGTGATTGCAATGTCATGTTGTCAGGGTCCAAGGTCGGTCAAGGGGGCATAGCTATAATAACAGGCATGACTCGCCTTCCAGGGAGTTTGGGGCGCTGACCCCCCAAGCGCCCCACCAGGTGCCACCACTGGTGGTACTAAAAAAACAAAAACAAAAAACACCCTCGCCGCCGCTTCCCAGCACCGCCCACAGCAGCCTCTGCCTTGCCTTTGCTTCAGAGCGGAGGCTGCTGCAGCGCTGTGGTCAGTTTCAGTGAAACTGACATGAAACTGACCACAGCGCTGCAGCAGCAGCCTCCGCTCTGAAGCAAAGACAAGGCAGAGGCTGCTGCGGGGTTGTAGTTGACTTCTGGGACCCACTGCAGAGGAGTGGGTCCCAGAAGGCTAAAAAATCAGCCTCCCATTTTGCCCATTCTATTCTCCCCATGTCCTGATTATTTCCTTGTGTCCCAGCTTCCAGGCTTGATTCCAGTATGAACTCCTCTGTCCACAGCATGCATGGGACGTGCTGTGGAGGGAGAGGCTACCTTTTCCATTTCACTCAATGGGCGCAATGGAAGATCTCGCCAGGGCAGTCGCGCTGACAGCCCTGGCAAGATAACTTGACTCGGGGGATGGAGAAAGGGAGGAAGCGCACATGCGTGCTTCCTCCCTGCCTCAGTCCCCCGAGAGTCAGTCTGCGCCCGCGCACTTCCTTCCAACTCCCGCTGCCTCCCGAAGGTGCAGAAGAGCAGCAGCAGCCTGCAGCAGGTAAGCACAGACTGATTCCTCCCCCCCCCCGCATCCACCCCCCTAGGCTGGGGGGGAAGGAAGGCTGAGCCTGTTCCCCCCACCAGGGGGGGGAAACAGGGTCAGCCTAGCCGCACCTACCCCAAGGCTGTTCCTCCACTCCGCACCCTGCAACAGACTAGCGGGTGTAGGGGTGGTGCAGCGATGTGGCACGAACAACTTTAGCATTGTGGAGTGTGTGCCATCGACTAAACTTTGGAAACCAATGGGTTAGGCATCCGTATGATAGAAATTGCATGGAATTATATTTAAATCTCAAAGAAGTTTCAGATTGAAAAGCTACCTGAGTGTAAAGTCATGGGCACAAGTATATGTACTAAGGCAGAAACAAGATCTTGGTAAACTGCATAATCTCATTGAAATTACCTTCTTGGAGGTCTACTTGGAGGTCCCCCATGTTAAGCGGGCGGCCACAATGGAGAGGGCATTCTTGGTGGCCGGGCCACGCCTTTGGAACTCCCTTCCAGAGGAAGCTCGCCTGGCCCCCAGCCTGTTGACATTCCGGCGAAGTTGTAAAACCTGGCTGTTTGCCAAGGCCTTTGGGGAGGGTGGGGTAAGGGGGATTTTTTAGCTCCCCCACCTGATTTATGATTTATGATTTATTATGTATTATGAAGACCCTGAGCCCTGTTTTAATAATTTATATTGCTACTGATGATTTTAAATTGTATTTTATTGTATTGTATTTTATCATTGGAAGCCACCCCGGGCTGTTCGCAGGAGGGGCGGGGTACAAATTTATTAAATAAATAAATAAATAAATAAATAAATAAATCTCAGTGATCGGTCTGTCCTGGGACAAACACAGCATCAGGGTGTGCTTGACAAGTTCTCGGCAAGTAAAAAACAAACAAACTGACAAGTACCAGCTGGAAATGCCAGGGAGAGGAGCCTTCCCAATCTCTCCTAGCTGGATCTTGTCAATTTCAAAGCCTGCTTCCCCCACCCCACTCTGCCAAACAGGTGTTTGACAGTGACGGGTGGGGACGTGCAGCCCCCACCCCCACAAGTTCTCGGCAAGTAAAAAACAAACAAACTGACAAGTAGCAGCTGGAAATGCCAGGGAGAGGAGCCCTCCCAATCGCTCCCAGCTGGCTCTTGTCAATTTCAAAGCCTGCTTCCCCCACCCCACTCTGCCAAACAGGTGTTTGACAGTGCAGGTGGGGACGTGCAGCCGCCGATCCTGACACCTGCACTCCCCAGACTCACTCACCTCACCACCGGGCTGTGGTTTCTACTGTCCAAGTCACTGCAGGCTGCTCCCTGGTCATTTCTCCTCCCCGCTCCCCCAGCCCATGCGCTGCATAGCTGAGCCTGGGACCTTCCTCACTCAGTTTTTTATGAGCGGGGAGGCCTCTTCCCACCTGAATGAAACTCTTTAATAGGTCCCCGTTCCCAGGGGGACTGAGGTGTACATGGGTTTTGTGCACACCTCTGATATCAGTCCCCCTGGGAATTGGGACCCATTAGGGGGTTGCATGCAGGTGGGAAGAGGCCTCTCTGCTTCCTTCCCTGAGCAGAAAAATCCCTAGGATCAGCTGTGCAGTGAACAGGCTGGGGAAGGAGGAGGGAGCAGGAAGGGAGTAGCTAGTCGGGATGTGCGAACGTGGTTCGGAAGTTCAGAGTTCGGCCGGAACTCTGCCTGTTCTGATGACCGACGAACTTCCGAACTGAACACTCGAACTTCTGAACAGTTTGGAAAAGTTTGGATGAGTTCAGAAGAGTTTGGGGGCAGGAAAAACGTGACTTTGGGTGGGAAAACATGTCTGGAAGGGGGATGCAGCTGAGGTGCAGACTTCCTGGCACCAGGAGTGGACACCAGGGGTGGCCAAAAATACCGATACCGAAAAAAATTGGTTTCGGTACCGATAGCACTTTTTTGAATGTTCAGCTGCGTTCAGCCGAACTGAACAGTCAAACCCGAACTCAGGTTTCGAACCGAACAACCGAACGTCCGAACATCCGAACGGCATTCTGTTCACCCATCCCTAGCAGCCAGCAGTAGGGATGGGCAAACAGAACACCGTTCAGATGTTTGGACGTTTGGTCATTCGGTTTGAAACCCGAGTGCCAGGAAGTCTGCTCCTTAGCTGCCTCCCCCTTCCAGTCACATTTTTCACGCCCAAAGTCACATTTTTCCCGCCCCTGAACTCATCCGAACTCATCCAAACTTTTCCGAACTGTTCAGAAGTTCAAGTGTTCGGTTCAGAAGTTCAGTTTGGTCGTCCGAACAGGCTGAGTTCAGGCCAAACTCCGAACTTCCGAAGCGCGTTCGCCCATCCGTAGCCAGCAGTGATCGGAATAGTAGGAGTCTCATACTGGTGGTGAGATGAGTCAGCCAGAGTGCAAGGGGCTTTGAAGGCACTTCCCCATCCCCAGCATTTCTCAGATTACAGATGCTTGAGGGGGGAGTGCATTTGAGCGACCCGTCAGGTGATGTTCAAGGGGTGTTCCCCCAGTCCACTGCCAAACAGCTATTTTGGCAGTGGGGTGGGGGAAGCACATAGTCAGCCTTTGAAACTTACAAGACCCCCCACCCAGTGACTATTTTAAAAAACTGTTCACCTAGAAATTGCACCAGTAGGACGATCTTGATTCTAGTGCTCACAACTGCAAGCATTTAGTGGGCAGCAAAATTGCTGTTCATTTCAGTCCTAGTATATACGATTGTATATACTATTGTATACACTATTGAAACAAAAGCAGTCACTACTGCCCTTAAGAAAAGCTTTTCTTTGCTTTATGTTCAGGATTCTTTATGTACAACATTGTGACATGGTTTTAATAGCTCTGGTGAAGAACAGATTGCACCTGACTCTTTTGTCCACAAGAGGTATTGTGGAAATACTTTTTATTAGGTTTATATTGTCTGTGCATGTAGCATACATGAACCTTGGCAGTGTTTGAGTATTAACACACACACACAAAGGAATCCAGAAGAACAGGACCGAATTGTGATCAGAAAGTGCACAAAACAGAATATTGAATTATTAATAAAGAATCAGGTTAGTTTGGAATTGGATATAGGGTGAAAACAAATGAGACAATAGCCCACATTAGCCCCACCATCCCATTTATTTTGGGTTCACCGGAAGTTTGCCCACACTGTCCACTCAATGGACATGTAGGTCCCATTCACTGTTGGGTCTCAGAGAATGCGAAGCCAGCCATGAGGGCAAATCCAGGCTGATGTGCACCCACATGGCGGTGTCCCATCAATTAGGGTGTGTGCAGCAGCATGCACTCACAGGTCCATCAACACTACAGAGTCATGGGCGAAAAGCCTAGAGCGCTGTAAGAAGCAATTGCTTCCTGCCCCTCTCTCTGCTCTTGCATCCACCTTAAAAGGCCAATGTGTGCCAAATTTAAACATGCATTGTCCTAGCTTGTCCTGGTTAGCAGTATGCGTCCATTGCCTGCTCTTTTCCAACAGCCTCTACATCACCATGGCAATGGAAAATGATAGCCAGGCAACACTACCACCACCACCTTCTCTACCTCCAGTGTGCCACTCTCCACCTACTGACCAATCTGACAATGGTGCATTCCTTGGACCAAGGAGATAGGGGTGGGATGCCAGAGGGAATTTCATGTTCAGTTTGTTTTGGTTTCAGTTTCTAGGTTTTTATGGATTTAATTATGGATTCAGTTTTATGGTTTTGTATTTAAATCCATTAAAACTAGGGCTGAAACTCACCCTCATAATTATCCAAAATCTTGGTGGGAACTAGAGGTGGGACCCCGGTCCCATTACCGGCTACCGGATTTACCAGTTACCGGTTCTCTAAAAACCGGATTCCCGGATTAAATCCGGTATACCGGTACCGGATTTATTTCATTGATTTCAATGGGGTGCTGTGTCCCCATTGAAATCAATAAAATAAATTAATTCCTTCCCCCTCCCCCTCCCAGGCTGCGCGGGTGGAAGGGGGGACACCCCCCACCCACCCTGCCCAGCCTGGATTTTTGTTTAAAAAAAGACTCAGAGGCGAGCCCACCCCCCAGCACCAGCGGCCGCGGCGTCCCCGCAGCCGCCGGTAAGTATGACCCGATCCCTGGGGGG